>CM076581.1:492478141-492729884 GCA_034641835.2 Pinus albicaulis
ACAGCTCTTATTCCTAAATCTGACTCCCCCCACAATTTTGCGGATTATCGTCCCATATATTTATGTAACTATATATATAAGATCATTGCAAAGATCATAGCCAACTGACTCAAGCCTATCCTCTCTGCTAATATATCGCCGAAACAGTTTTCTTTCCTTCATCATCGACAGATACATGAGGCCATAGGCACAGCACAAGAAGCTGTGCATTCCATTAGGATTAAGCACCTCAAAGGCATCATTCTCAAGATTGACTTGGCTATTAAAGGCCTTCGACCATTCCAACTAGCTATATATTCGTATGATTCTCAGACACCTGGGTTTCCCCTTGCTTTTTATCAACTGGATTATGTGTTGCATCACTAACGTATCCTTAAGCATTCTTATCAACAGATCTGCATCATATTTTTTCCACTCTGAGAGAGGGCTTAGACAGGGCCATCCTCTCTCACCACTCCTCTTCCTAATAGTCATGGAAGCTCTTAGCAGCTGGATCTCCCATGAGCGTCACTCTAGTAGACTTATGGGTATTCGCATTGCAAGGGGATGTTCACTCACTCATCTGCTCTTTGTAGATGATGTCCATATTTTCCTCAATGGATCGGTGGGGGAAATCACTACTTTATTTTCTGTCTTATCCTCTTTCAGCCTTGCTACTGGAATGTCGTGCAATAATCACAAATCTACTCTAACCATAATTGGATGCATGCAACAAGAGAAGGTACTTGCCTCTCAATGATTTCCTTTCACTATTATAGAATTTTTGGAGGGCCTCAAGTACTTGGGAATTAGATTAAAGCCTCTTCCCTATCATATTCTGATTGTTCATGGCTCATCTCCAAGCTAGAAAAAATGATCTCAATATGGCACAATGCTTGCTATCTCGAGCGGGCAGACTGACTCTCATCAATACAGTCTTAGCTGCCACTCCCGTATACTGGATGTCATTAGCTTGTATTCCCAAAGGAACTATCCATAAGATTCAATAGATATGTTGAGGATTCATGTGGATGGGGAACAAATATGGTCACACATTTGCATGGAAGAAATGGGACAACATAGCTTTAACCAAGAAATGGGGAGGATGGGGCATCAGATATTTGGATACATGTTCCAAAGCTCTCACAGCTAATATGGGTTGGCAGATCATGACCTCTCATAACCTCTCGACAGAGGTGGTCACCCATAAATACATCAAGCCACTTTCGATCATGGATTAGATTCATAGGCCCACCTGGAGCACTCGCCACATACCCATGGTCGGGAAGGTTTTCCTAAACTCCCTATCATTTATCAGAGATGGAATTTCATGGCATATCAACTCGGGATCATCAGCTCGTATTGGATTGGATCCATGGGCTGGATGTGGTGGCACACATCATCTTCCACCCGAGCTCATTGATCACGCCACTAGATCAGGGGTCACCACTATTTCTCAAATTGCAGATCCGACATCAACTTCTATTTTTTCCCAAGGTTGGAAGCCTACTATACAACTTGGGTTGCCTGAGCAATGGCATGAGGATTGGCATAACTACACCATGGCACTTTCTGAGTCACATGTATGCATCACTTAGGGGGAAGATGAAATGATCTCGCAACATGCATATCATGGAAATTACACTCCCAAGGATGGCTATCTTTTTATCTTCTAAAATTTCTAGTCCCTCAATACCACTTGGAGGTGGAATTTCCTATGGAAATTAGGAGCACCACCTCGATCCATTCTGTTTATGTGGTGTATCCTTCGAAACATTGCCCCTACAGGGCATAAACTGTAGAAGTGTTCCATATATGGACCCACATGGTGTATACTGTGAAAGGCATAATCTGAATCCATTAATCATTTATTTTTGCACTGCCCTGTTGCTCGGGCTTTCTTGATGCAGACATTAGCTTCTCTTCATATTTCTACTCTGTGGCATGGGACTGATATTGTTGATGCGTGGCAGTCCTAGTGGAACAATTCTTCAACCCACAAGGATCACAATCTTCCCCCTCTTATCTGCTGGAGTCTCTGGATCACCCGTAACAAATACATCTTCCTCAAGGCCACACCCAATTGGCCAATTGAATCTGCCAATGTTATATCATTATACCATTGCCTCCCTTAGCACGAGCCACCTGACCCTCCCCGCAATCTAATTCCGGAAGTCATTAATTGTGAGCTCCCTTGGGCCTACTTTGACGGATCCACCCAAAATCTTGGATGTGGCGGAGGTGCAGTTTTATACAAAAATGAACAACACCATTACAATATCAAAATGGGCTTGGGGTAGCGCACAAATAATTTTGCAGACACCTTCTACAATTTTCCATAGAACATGGTTTTCATCACTTACAAATATTTGGAGATTCAATTATTGTTATCAGTTGGTTTAATTAGTCATCTGCATGCCACATGCACACACTACGACACATATTGGAGGACTCATGGCACTTAAAATCTCTATATAATTCTATCATCTGTTGCCATATTTTTAGGGAGCGCAACCATATTGAATTGCTATCCAAGGAGGCCGTATTCCATCCTAGGGGAACATCATTGATTGAAGAACATAGTGGACATGATCATTTCAGCTATTAACACCGACCGTACATAGATCTTCATCCTACAGGGGGAAACTAGCCCTACTATCGTGGTTTTTTGCAGACAAATATAACATGTTTTTTTATTTATCATGTATTTTTATTTTTATTTTTTATCAGCAGACTATTTTATACTATATTATCATGTACACCCTAATATGGGAAATTTATGGACTTCTATTTTGTATGTGACTAAGTCACAATTTTGATGAATATGCCACTCGCATCTACAACATGTAATTTTCTTAATATTAATGAAAATTACGAATTTTCCATGGGGAAAAAAAGGAGATTGACTGACGAAACTAAACACAAAAGGGAATGATGATTAGGGTTGTCTATTTTGAAGGATTGATTAGATTCAAAGAGGTAGACGTTCACACGCATGAAGCCAATTATTTTTCAATTCAACCATCATAGATCATACTTTCTGTATTATGATAGGCCACCATATTTTACTATGAAGTTTATCATGTTAAGGGAGAAATCATAGTAAATTTGACCCATGAAATATTTTAAGTTCATTGAAAGGTGTTTACTCCCATGATCATTGATGGGGTATGTTACTGTCTCGCAAACATGATCAATGATGGAGAGTACAGGGATGATATATGTGTGTTTTCATAACCTTATCTGATGCAAAGTGGGAAATACTATGCTACCATTGATGTTATTCATTTTGAAATGGAAATTATGATCGTTGTGATATACACGATGGAAAACCATGTTGGGAATATAAACGAGGGAAATAGTGCGAGTATGATTTGGTATCCAAGATTGAAAGAGGTGATGTTCACTTGTTTAGATGGATGACCCACACATGTGAGCACCATAATAATTGTGGGGAGTTTTATGGCATGATTTGATGTGAAGGGTGAGTTTCCTTTCCTCGTAGAAGATTTTTTCTTGATGTAAGGGTTTGGTCATGAGGGTTAATGAGCCTCGCTTGATGAGTTTTACACATCTCAGGGCACAGATATGGATGATACTTTCTTGATGTAAGGGCTTGGTCCTGAGCGTTAATGATATTTGTTTGACGATTTTTTGACATCTTGGAGCAGACTTCACTGTTTTCAGGAGGTTGTTCTAAACTTTGGGGTTGGATGTTGCCAAGTTTTTTTTCTTAGGACAATACTCCACTACATCATATGATGTATGGGCCACCCATTTTAAAATGGATGTTCACCATCTGCACATGTTCGAGAGCCTTCAGAGGATAAATGTGAAATCTTTAAGGAATATTTGTCCCTCCTTGGTCGAGACAACCTCTCTTTTGGAGTTTACTTCTGTTTTTATTATACATGTGGCTTGACTAGTTTATTTTATTATTATTTAAGATTTCTTAGTTGTAGTTTTAATTTTCCTAGCTAATATATATGGAAGTACATGAAATTTTATATTTCATTTAGAAGAATTTAACATTATTCCATATCAAGAGATACACTTCCTCATTTGTACTCATGGGTGGAATCTCTCTCTCTCTCTCTCTCTCTCTCTCTCTCTCTCTCTCTCTCTTTCTCTATCTCTCTCTTTATATATATATATATATATATATATAGATATATTCTGAGGTATCAGATATATATCCATATATGTTTAATGAAAAATGGTTCTACATTGTTACAATGGTGAAATTGTGATTGTTATATGTGACCTTTTTTTGAAAAGACTATTAATCATAATTAATCCAAACATTTTGATTCTTAATGTCAAAGTAACAAGAATAAGTGCATGAGTCATGGTTTACCCAATTTTTTTCCTATGACAAAGTTATATTTTAAACAACGCCATTTCTCTGCAAGAAATCAATAACACAAAATCATTTTCATTTCTAGGAAAACTACTATAACTAAAATATCTGATCTTTACTATGAATGGATATGAAATTATCACCGTGATTTTGGCTTAAAGACATCAAAATATGTAGAGATGAAGATTATTCAAACCATGATGTTAGATAACACAATATGTTTTGATTTGGACACTCAATTATGACATCCATAATCTGGACACAATGCAACAAAGACATGGTGTAGTGATAAACTATGCTCACTAGAATAATTGTTTTGAACCATATCAACTTCTAGATAATCTCCATTTCAATACTCTTAAAAGGATGAAGGGATGTAAGGGTCAAGATGTAGGCTCATGATGAGACATATAGCTAGATTATGGAATAAGAGGCATAATGATACACATTGGAAGTGAGTCTTGGAGAATATTCATGTGGGTAGAACCTTATAGCATGCTTTGTATTATTATGTAATATTTTAAAGGAAATAATTTGGCTTACTCATGGATGAAAAAATAATTAATAATTTCTCCAGATTATATGTAGAATAATGATTAACATCTAATATAATCTTCAGAAGAAAAAGAAAAAAAGTTATAACTTGGTAATCAAGTTCGATCCTTGGGAATTTTGATACATGAAGGAAGATTCAAGTAGAGATGGACCTTAAGGATGTTGATGTGTCAACTAGAAGTTCATCATGAGGAGGTAAACTTATTTTTAGTTATTATTGGTTATCTGGTTAACACATTATTTTTCTACCTGGAAGAATGTTGCAAGAATACATGATGAGAATTGAAGCAAGTTCAACTGTTTCAATAGAATGGATGAAGAATGTAGAGGGAAGCTCAATATCTGGTACCTAGAAACTATGAAGTCAGGATGTTCCCATATTGTGATTGAAAGGTATCAATGCAAGAAGATAACCTGAGAGTAAAAAGGAGATCACTTTCATGAGGATGCTATGATCATCTTGGAGTTTGAAAAGGCTCAATATAATGCCTTCATCAATGATGAAAAGATGAAAGTGATGTGAAAGAAAGGTGACATGGTTCTTATCACAAGTATTGAAGAGTGAATATGGCTTCATGATACCTCAAAGGGAAGTAGGATCGATACAATGAGATGCGGAAAAAAGACAGAGCAAGACAACTATGGATAAATGGTAGTCGATACTTTTATGAAGGAAAACTAGAAAGCTTGTGGATATGAATTCCTAATTAGAAGGAAAGTCAGGAATCTCCTCTAGATTTGAGATGGAGTTAAGGAGTCTCCTTCGATATGATCAAGGTGTTGTAGCCTCTACAACACTCTCCAAAACATTCACACTTTAAAAAAAAATTCTGGAGCCCCTTGAGCATAAAGAAAAGTTAAGATCTGAGAGGGTTAAGTCATTGAGTCGTAGATTTCTGAATTTTTGGAAAATCGCGACCTCACGACCTTGCGACCCCGCCACCCCGAGGTCGCAAGGTCGCAAGGTCACGAGGTCGCATCTCTCTTAAATAATAGCGCAATGTGACCCTGCGACCTCATTAATGGCCTGCACATGTGACCTTTTTATAAATATAAGGTCGCTAGGTAGCATTATGCACATTCAGTGGATAGAAAAAAATTCCTCTGACAGGTCGAATGGAGCGCGATTTTCCTGGGTAAGTTTCCATTTTCCTCCTACTATTTCCTTTCATGGTTTTCTTGCCTGATTTTCCCTTCCTCGGCCTTTAAATTGCCCTCTTTCTTGGCCTTTTTTTTTCATTTGAGACTTAGAGCTTCCTCCTTTTGGCTCTGACATTTACCTTGCTTATATAACTTTATCATTGTTCCCATCCAGACTCTCATGGTGTGTGGCCTGCTCCAAAATATCTCCCCTTGCTTTGTCTTGGCCTACTTAGCCTTGTAATTTTGAAGTTAGAGGGAAATACACTTCACGCGGCGCGTGCCAAAACCACGGCAAGCCCTAGCGCGACTTGCGACCCATGCGACCATGCGATCTAGTCGCTGAGTCGCCAGGTTGCAAATCTCCCTTCAGCCTGTTTTCTCACGAATTCGTGACTTAGCGACCTTGCGACCCAATTGCAGGTCGCAGAGTCACTCTCCTGTCGATTTTTCTAGCATTTGCGACCCAATGACCTCGCGACCTGGTCGCACTTCTGTCGATTTTCCCACAACTAGCGACCCAGTAACCTCGCGACCTAGTCGCAAGGTCACAAAGTCGCAAATTCTTCGAGAATATCAACATCATGACTTGTGCGACCCTACGACCCAGTTGCAGGTCGCTAATTTGGCTCTGCCTGTGTCCCCAGTTGAAATAATTAATAGCTGTACCTAGGTTTGTATTATCATGGAATTTTTCTTATCCTGGGACTCTTTCATGAACATGACAGGTGAATTCGAAGCAGACTTAGAGTGTATCTTCCCCTCAAATTCAAGCGACATGGGACCTCCAGTGTCTCGGAAAAAGGACAAGAGCCTAGAAGCAGAAGACGTAGAGATGGATATACCAATGTCCCTACCCCCGATCTATAGAGACACCCTGTGCACATTTTCCAAAGGGGACAGCATGCGTTGGTACCAAGTGTACTAGGAGTTCGAACGATAGGAATTCCCAGAGGACCTCCCTGACGGGGAAGTATACATACAGGTCAAAAGGTTAAGGCCCCATCTTGCAAGTGTCCATCCAGCTATATTCCCATGCATGGAGGTTATAGAATGGATTATACAGAACACTGATGCCAAAAATTGGGTAATCAGAGACAGCGAAGGCAAGGCTTTCGCGACTCTCAAAGGCTCGGATGCTAAATTTTACTATTCATTTCCTAAATGAGAGGAGGACTTCACAGAAGATTGGTCCATTTCCCATGCAGTTCCCATAATAGATACTCTAAAAGGATGGTGGGAGGAACCCGATAAATTCAAGGTCAAGCAGGATCAACAATAACCAGTGGCAAGCCTTAGGAAGGTGTATAAATTGGTGGTCACTATGCTTTGCAGATTGTATGAGCACCCCGATGCTACCACCTTCAACCCTCATGGAGTATGTCATGGTGCAAGGCATTCATTTCAACTTGGCCAGCATACTGGTGGCCCCTCTTCATACAAACATATCCTCGGCATTGGCACGGAATGATGGATTTCCTTCTGAATTCTACATGGCCTCTTACTTGTTGGATGTTGTTTGTTCGAGGTGCCACTTTGAGGGATGGGTGCACAATTGGGATCCAAAGCAGGCCTGTCCAATCCACTTACAGGCCAAAGTATTTTGGGATTCCAGATACAAGCATGACATAGAGCCAATCTCTCAAGTTTTCATCCCAACTCTCTACAAAAAAATTTTCGGCTAGGGCACTCCTTGCATGTCTTGACGAGCCATGGAGATGCTAGGAAAGGTGGCGCATTGGTTCCCACTTGCCGAGTACACATTCATTCAAGCTTTTGGCTCATAAAAAGATCCCCACGCTATGCCCCGATATGTTACAGATAAAATTCTCATTCAAGAGGTCTGTTTCCAGATGTCTTCCAGTTTCTCTAAGGTCCTGAATAAGAGAAAGAAGAAGTCATGGCCCCCCTCACTATCGATGCCTACACTGTCAAATATTTCATGGAGGTAGAGTCAGAAGCAGAAGAGATGAAGAGTTACTGCCTTGGGTCATTAGACCACTGGATATATGATCCAGAACGGATAGTCGCTGATCACTGCAAGCGGGTTAAGTTCAAGTGGAACTACCAGCACACGAAATGCCCCGGCGAAGATGAAAGAAGAAATTGGTATAATGTAGATAGGAAACTTGCTCCGGGGACATGGTCTAATCAAGAATACCTAGATGACCAAACATTGGAGGACAGAAGCCATGAATTAGGAGGCGCTTCTTCTTCTCAGGCTAAGAAGCCTTGAACTAGTATAGGGCACAACACTGTTGCCCGGCAGAAAGAGCAAGAAGCCAAAGCCCAGCAAAAAATAGAGAAGAAGATGAAGAAAAGCACAAAGGGAGCTAAGGTTAGAGAATAAGAAGAAGTGACGAAGAGACGGGAGAAAAAAGCAGGGAATAGGACGGAGGCTAAGAAACAAAAACGAAAACTCAAAAAGAAGTTGGTTCAAGTGGGATAGATCAAAGCGGAAGCGAACGACGACGAGAAGATGAATGTAGAAAACGAATGGCGAGGCTGACTCCTTAGCCGAATGTAAAAATAGATTGGAAGCGAAGTAGAAGTAGAGCGCGGGAGGAAAATAGAAATAGAAAAGGTAGAGGTAAGAGCGACTATGGAAGAGGAATAAAAAAGAAAAAGAAAATAAAGGAAGGAAGATCACTAATGAAGAAAACATCGAGACATCTCCCAAGGCACGGGATCACAAAGGGAGCTATGGCCCTCGAAGGACACAGCGTAGTTAGTACACGCGCTACACTCTTCGATGTGAGTTCCTACGAAGGGCAAGAGGAGGAGGTATTCATTCTTACCAAGCTCACATACGATCAGTTCTCCTTCAAGATCCGACAGGAGAAAAGAAGATGCCTGGCACGAAATCCTTCTGCCTCATCCACAGTCGCAACAGAGAAATACATAGTCTTAGACACTAGGACTAACCCTGTGATGATAGCATCGGCCGGCACAGCTTTCACCGCAGCCACAAAGGAGAATGTAAACAGAATGAGCAGCGAGATCCTCTCTCTACAAAATAAGTTACAAGAAGCAGAGCAAAGGGAGGCAAGGGCATAGCAGGAAAAGATAGCATTAAGAGAAGAGATTCAGTAACTCCAAAACAAAACTGCCCCTATCAATGAAGTACCGCTCACCGTCCAAAGGGAGTTAGATATATTAGAGGCCACCATGAGACAGGTCTATGGGGAAATGTTTACTATAAAACAAATAGTTGCCCCCTTGGTGAGAGCCCAAATAGAAACCAAGCAGAGGAACGAGCAGTTGAAGGAAGCCTCATCTGCCTTGGATAGAATGATAGATTGGACAGTCCGGTACCCCCAGGCTCCCGAAAACCTGCCAAAGAAAGACTGGATCCATACACAAGATGCTAAGGTCCAGATTTGGATTAAAATGCAGTCTAAAGATAAGCTATCCAAGGAACTAGATAAGGTGATGTCTGCATACGAGCATCTGATCAGTGGCATCGATTCAATGCACACCCTACATCACATTCCATCGTTGGGTGCATTGGACGAGGAGAAGACATGGGAACAGGTGGATCAAGAGATCCAGGCATTTTTGCAGCCCATTAAGCAAGTCGTTGCCACTTCCGATCTTGCAGCATCATAGGAGAACCTGGGCAAGTTTCTTGTCACACCAGTCTGGATCTACACCAAGCTCGCCTCCCTGTCCAACCTGGTCACGCAGAAAAGAGAGACTCTAATCCCAAATGCCTTGGAGTGTCTCCATCGGTTGAGAGAAGAAGTTCCTTTGATTTCCCCCATAGCGGCAGATTATCATGCTTGGCAGAACTTCCTCAAAGAACAACAAGCTGATGCCCCTGACCTCACGATCACGCGCACATCCTCATGATCAGGTGGCAGTAGATCGCTGGTCGCATTTGGCAAGAGGTCGCAGGTTGCATTTCCCAGCTGGGTTGCAGGTCACACTTCGCAACTTGGTCGCAGGTCGCAACTCTCATTCAGGTCATAGGGAAGCTCAATTAGTTGGGTAGCGAAAATTCAGGAAGCCCAAAGGGAAAATTTTGGTCTATAAAACTCCTTCCGGGAAGATTGTAAAGGATCTTTTTTTTGGGACTCAAGAGTTAGAGAGCATTGTATTGAAGTATAGCACTCTTTTGCACATGAATACAGATACTTGTCAATAATCCTTTTGGATCTGATGTGTTTTGCTGTGCGAACACTATGAGTATTTGTTGCCCAAATATCTTGAATAATGAAGCGCACTTTAATGGCATCATTTATGCATTATAGTTCTCTACTTGTGTTAATGATGTTTTCTCGAATTTCGCTTCTTAATGGATATTAATGAATTCATTATTGCATTTGTATTATTTCATTTAAATCTTCAGAAGAGCATTTTGCCATAAAGAATGTCTTTTTATGGTCTGATAGCCCAAGCATGACCCCAATGATGTGTTGTGAACAACACTTCCTCTCGGGAATTTATGCTTTATTATTATTCTGCTACGCATAGTGTTATATACATGTTTAAACTCATCAATCATGTATCTTGTATCATTTGAAGAAGTGTGTGTCCGCAGGTTCATTGAGTTCTTTTTGAGACCCAAGGAAAGGAAACTTAAGCAGTAGCCGGACCCACACCCCGAACGAGATCCCTACTCCAAATGATTTAGAGTCTAGTTGGGACTTTTAACCAGGGAGATCCCCTATTGTTGGCCGGACAAACTTTCCCGTCAACAGAATTGGCGCTAGAAGGAGGGCCTGAATGGCATCCTCCCATCACACAAGCAATATTTCATCACAAACTCCCCAAGGGGAGGTCATAAATGATGATACTATTCCTCCCCCTTTGGAAGATGTTCAAGGGGAGGAGGCTCCATATTATGAAATCACTAGAGTGAAGTTGAGAACCCTACGCCCAGTTGCCCGCAATCTCATTAGCGATTTGCGACATGCCCCAATCATGAATTTCTTGACCCACACTAGGACCCCTGCTGATAACCTCACTCCTAAGAGTGCTCTAGTGAGTTCCATACCTTGGTTGGTAAATTTGATGGTTGAATACCTCGCCACTACTGTCCAGAATAACAAACCGATTCATGAGCTCCAAGCGGGCGAAGATGAGGAACCTGGCATGAGTGAACCCCACCCTGACCCTTAGCCTAACCAAACCCAACATAACAACAACCAAGTCTGTCCCCCGCCTGGGGGAGGCAAGGGAAATAGTGGCCGAGGGAATGAAGGCGAGGGAAATAGAGCCCGCAAAAATGAAGGCGAGGGAAATAGAGCCCACGAAAATGAAGGCGAGGGCAACAGAGGCCGAGGGAATGGAGGTAGGGGAGATAGAGGCCATGGCCAAAGACACCATGCTTTCCACCACTGTCAAAACCAAAATAGGCCACCTGTCTACAATTGGGGATATCTCAGAAATATGGCCAACTGTGAGGGATATCAAGATGAATACTCTCGCCATGGGGGAGAAGCATCTGCATCAGGCACAGGGAGTGAAACTGAACCTGAGATCAGGCACCATGAGCATGCCAGGAGGGTGAAACCACTTGCTTGGATGGACCAGTCCCCATTATATCTTTTGGGCCCCCTCCATGACATGCCTAGGCACTCTAAGAATCATCTCCCCAAGTTTGACCCCGAGAAAGGCACGTTGGCCGAGGATCATATAAGCAGCTTCTATATTTCTCTGCAAATTATGAGAGTTCAAATAGATGACGTTTCTTGTCACCTTTTTCTGAACACTCTTGAAAACAAAGCGGCCACCTGGTACTGCTCCCTCCCAAGTGCCTCCATAACGTCATGGGACCAATTCCATCGCGCGTTCTTGCAGAAATTTTCAGAGGAAAAAAACCCTTCCATGCTCCTCACGGAGTTAAGCACCATCAAATGCCATAAGAAAGAAAAGGTCAGGGATTTCAATCAGTGCTTTACTACCATTCTTCAAAATTTTCCCCAAAACTTGGCATTGGATGACTCCATTAGCATAGACTACTATACAAAAGCTCTCCCCAGGGATATTGTCGTCTTCGTAAAATGTGAAGCTCGGGCCACCCTTGAGGCAAATTATGTGGCCGCCCTCACTATAGAGAGGGACATGCTTTCTATAGCAACCATCGATCATGAAGGGAGAGATGACCACAAACCAACCGCAAATAAAAATCAATCCTCCACACCTAAGACTGCGAATAAGGATAAGGATGCTTTTGACTTCGAGAGTATAGAAAAGACCCTTAAGCTATTGACAAATGAAGTCTCTGACCTGAAGAGAAAGGGCATAGAACCTACAACTAGCACTAAGGCACAAAAACCCTTTTTCAGAAAGAGTAACCCCAACACTATTCGACCTCCATCTAACCCAAACACTATTCTCAACATGGAAGAAATAGGAAAAGATAACTTTTGTTCTTTCCACCAGGCTTCCCACTCTGAAAAAACTTGCCCACAATGGATTGGTAGCATGACCGCAGTAGTAAATCAGCTTCTGGATGATCAAACTCCAGGGGATGTAGGGGAGGATGATGTTTCTAACCATGAAGAATATTTTCCCCCTGATGAAGAACCGGGGTCCTCTGTTCTTGCGTTTGACATAATCTGTGGGGAGAAAAATCTTACCATCACTGATATCAATATGGCAGACGATCCTAAGGTCAAAACCGTACAAAATTGTAGCCTTAGAAGCAAAGGACCAGTCCCTGAATAGTCCTTTGAAGAGAAGAAAAGGGCTTTCTTAAGGAAAATTCTTCCCCCTGGGAATGAACAACAGGCTGTCCCTGAGAAGCCCACGAATAACAACACCCAAGTAAATCAAAAGAGCAAGCTCCCGGTGGGGTCCCCCAAAGCCACTACCGAGCCTAGTCCTCAATCTGATTCCGGTTATAACATTTTTGAGGACATGAAAAAAACCAGAGCCAACATCTCCCTCTACGAGCTTGCCTGCATCACTAATCAAAGAGAACTTATTCTCAAAGCCTTCGCCAATACCTCAACTACTAAGCCTGTGAGCAATACATCTGCGCAAGCTAGTCCGAGTGTTCAGTCTATTGTAAATGCCATCAATTCAAATTCTAGGGGATCCACTCCTCCCTTCCTCTTATCATTCGAGATCTTTAACTTCAACGTCCATAACTATCTAGTTGGCTCCGGCGCGTCCACAAATGTCATGTCCCTGTCTGTTTGTAAGAAGCTGAACATCTGCCCGGAGAAAACTGACGTGAAAATCATCCAACCTAACAGATCATAGGTGCCAGCTGTAGGAGAGCTGAATAATGTCATCATCCGCCTTTTTTCCGACTCTAGAGTCCACCAATGTATAGACATTGTAGTTGTATACATCCCAGAAGCCTACAGCCTATTGCTTAGTAGAGACTAGTCCAGCAAGCTACAAGGGTATTTTGCCACCGACTAGTCCCACCTGTGGCTTCTTTACAAGGGCCAGAACAACCAAATCAGGGTAGAAAGCGAACCTTATATGAAATATACTGTGACTGATTTGGATGCTACTAATGAACCTATCAGTTTTTCCCAGGAAGAGCTTGGCATGTGTTTCTTAGAGGCCATTTTTGGATGTTACCATCCTCCTCAGTCTCTGGTACGCCAGTCAGAACTAACACTCGTCTCACACCAAGTCGAAACCCCTCCCAAACCTACAACCCTGGAGGAGCCAGAAAATGACGTGTGGACCTTGTATTACGACGGTTCCAAGACCCATGATGGAGCCGGCATGGGCTGCATCCTGCTGGACCCTCAGAAGAACAAGTTCTTGATTTCATTTCGACTAGAGTTCCAGTGCACCAAAAATACCACTGAATATGAAGCTTTAGTCCTCAGACTCAAGAAGGCATTGGACTTAAAGGTAATATGCTTACAGGTCATCGGAGATTTTAAGATCATCACTCGGCAAGTACGCAATACCATTCATTATTTTTCTCCACACTTAAAATCATATCAACAAGAGGTATGGTGTCTTATTTTTGCTTTTGATGCATTTGGAATCAAATATGTCCTTAGAATGCATAATGCAGCAGCTGATACTCTGGCTAAAGATGATGCTAGATTTACCCCTCTGAGAGATGGATTTTCTATTGAATTTATGTATAAACCCTATGTGCCAGATAATATTACTAATTTACGCATCTTTGATGATGACCAACAGATATTGGAATTCATGCTCAACACTGAAGTATTCAAAGATGCGGTAATAGATGAGGCAGATCACGATCAAGATTTGCAGGAAGAGCATGATAAACGCAAGGAAAACCCCATGCCAAAGGGGATAGTGTCACTTGAAAATATCTTTGATCTGCAAAACCGTTTTTGCAGGACCCCAAACACCAAAGTACAAAGTTCCACCTTGGCACATCGGCAGGTGAACTTAGGATCAGATGAGGACCCGAAGTTCATCAGCCTTGGTAAAGACTGTTCCGACCAGGAGACGTACGCTTTCACCCAGCTATTCAGGAAGTATCGAGACGTATTTTCTTGGACATATGATGATTTACATACGTACGATACTCATATTATTCAGCACGTGATACCCATGAAGGAAGGAGTGAAAAATTTCCAACAAAAGCTCAGAAAAGTGCATCCTACATTGGAACTGATGATTCAGAAAGAAATTCAGAAGCTCTTGGATGCATGCATCATCTTCAAAATTCGCCACTCCACTTGGGTGCTAAATTTGGTCCCGGTACAGAAGAATTCTTGCGACATCCATTTGTGCGTGGATTTTCGAAATTTAAATCGAGCCTCAAACAAAGACAGTTACCTGGTGCCTCCTATGGAACAAATATTGCAAGATGTGTCCAGATCCAAGATGTTCTCCTTATTGGATGGGTTCTCCGGTTACAACCAAGTGCTAGTAGCTGAGCTAGACAGATTGAAAACTACCTTTCAGACCAAATGGGGAACGTTTGCTTTCAGACGCATGCCCTTCAGATTAATAAATGCGGGGGAAACTTTCCAACGGGCCATGGATATAGCTTTCCATGGTTTGATAGGACGGAGCGTGGTAGTATATTTGGATGACATCACCATGTTTTCGAAACACCGGGGCAATCATTTACGCCACCTCAAGCAAATTTTTGAAAGGTGCAGGAAGTACGGGATCTCACTCAACCCGAAGAAGAGTGTTTTCTCCATGGTAGAAGGGAATTTTTTGGGCCACATTATAACTAAGTAGGGCATTGTTGTAGATCCCGAGCGAGCAAAATCCATTGCCCGGATTCCACCCCCTAGTAGTAAAAATGCTATGCAATATTTCCTTGGGAAAATCAATTTTGTACGTAAATTCATATTGGATTTCGCCCAAATAGTCAGGCCTTTGCAGGGGATGATCAAGAAGAATGCGATTTTCAAATGGAATCTGCCAGAGAGGGAGGCTTTCAACAAAATCAAGCAGGTTATAGCTGAAGCACCATCCCTCCAAAGTCCAGATTTTAGCAGAAGCTTTATCTTGTATACTTTCACTTCGGATTCATCACTTGCAGTTGTCCTCACGCAGAAAGATAGCAACAATGATGAACGGCTTATATCCTTCATGAGTACTGGTTTACAGGGAGCTGAATTGAATTACCCTGAAATTGAGAAGCAGGCTTATGCAATCTACAAAGCAGTCAAGCATTTCAGGCCATACATCTTGAAAAACCATGTCACAGTTTTCATCCCCTATCCAACTATCTGCTCACTATTCATGCAATAGGAACTAGGTGAGAGACGAGGCAACTGGGTAGCATGTCTTCAAGAGTATGACTTGGAGTTTAAACCAGCACACACTGTCAAAGGACAAGGACTCTGCCAAATGGTTGCGGAGGCTGCAAGCTCACATGGAGTTGAAGAAGAGTGTTGGGAACAGGAAATCGACATGTATCAAAGTGACCACGCACCTCAATAGAGAAACCCTTCTTGGTCATCTGACATTTTGGGACATTTAGCCCATGGTGTCTTGGACCCTGCTTTGATTGCCCAATAGAAACACATCATAAGGCTTAAGGCTGCATCTTACTAGTTGATCCAGGGTAAGCTTTTCAAGAAACATCACGATGGAGTTCTGTTATGCTACCTAGAACATGATGAAGCACAGAACATCTTGACCGAACTGCATGACGAACCAGCTGGAGGGAATTTTGCAAGCGATACCACCGCCCACAAGATAATGCGCACGAGATACTATTGGCCAACCCTTTTCAAAGATGCACATGTGTATGTACGGAATTTCACTCAATTCCAGAAGTTTGCAGACCGAGAAGCGCGACCAGCTGCTCCCCTATAGTCAGTGGCAGTGGAGGAACCCTTTCAACAGTGGGGTTTGGACGTGATTGGTGAAATCCTACCTCACTCCTCCAAGAAACACCAGTATATTCTCACTACCACCAATTATTTCACCAGGTGGGTCGAAGCAGTACCTTTACGCCAAATCAATGATCAAGAGGTAATAGAATTCATCACTCATTCTATCATCACTAGGTTTGGCATTCCAACTTCCTTGGTTTTTGATAATGCAACTTACTTTTCATCTTTTAAATTGTATCATTTTTCTCTAGAAAATGGTATTGTGCTTAAACATTCTACAAATTATTATCCCCAAGGAAACAGGTTAGCTGATTCAACTAATAAAAATACTATCCGCATCATTAAGAAGAATATGTTGTCCCACCAGCGAAACTGGCATAATGCCCTTCACAATGCTCTTTGGGCTGACAGTGTCACGCCCAAATACTCACTCGGCACCTCCCCATATTTTCTTTTGTATGGAAAAGAAGCAGTTCTGCCTCCCCACTTATCTCTCCCTTCCCTTCAATTGTCCCAAGAAAGCCATGGTACCCCATGCCCCACCTTGCAAACCCGGATCGATACACTACTGAAGTTGGAGGAAGAGAGGCAAAAAACCCGGTAAAAGTTTGCCATCCACCAAATTTGGATCAAGAGATGGTTTGATAATAAATCCGCAGGGAGTAAAAATTTTGAGGTAGGAGACCTAGTCCTTAAGTGGGATAAAGCTCATGAAGAAAAGGGAAAACATTCCAAATTCCAAGCACTGTGGACAGGTCCATTCCAGGTCAAGTAGAAATTGGGTTCCCACACGTTTAGACTGCAAACTCTTGAGGGAAGAGTCGAGGTCCTCCCAGTGAATGGGCATGACCTTAAAAATTACTTCACTTAGTAGCCCTCAAAGGGTTTTCCTACCCCTGTACCATAATTGTCTGCGTTAGTTTCATTAAAAATAAAAATAAAAAAAATAAAAAAAATTGCAAAATATGGAAGGCCTTGTTGGAGCTACGCAATGGGTACACTGCACTAGGTTCTATGTTGATGGGAAGCCTTTCCTAAAAGACATGAAGGTGGAAAAATCTTACCTGTAATTGGCACCCAAAGGTAGTACATGACCTAGCTCAAGCCACCAAGCGGGGGGAGCTCACCTAGCGAGTTTGAAAGGGTGTCTGCGAGAAGAAAGTTCGATACAACGACAACTAGATCGAAAGGGAATAGAGTTAACTTTAGGTGACGTCAGGACATCCGGGAAAAACCAAAGTCCTCATATCAGACTAGGAACAACCTCTCTGCAAGAAAAATAAGTCAAGATCCCTCATCCTCCCAGGAAAAAAAATTTCCCCTCTCAAATAAGTGCCATGAGCACATCTAAATAAGTGCCTTAGGCATGTTCAAAATAAGTGCAATAGCACACCAATAAAGGGTAAAGGATTGAGAAAGGCTTCCTGCGTAGAGAGGTGATGTGACAACTCCACCGAGGTACTAACCAGGCTCACTGGCAGCGTAGCAACATTCATGACTCCTAGGCACTAACTCCACCAGGACTGCGAGGTTTGCAGGCAGCGGAGCAACACGATGAGGACAAAATAATCATACCAGACCCTGTGGCCACCTAAAGTCCTCCAACCCTTTCAGTCTGGAAACCTGAAGCAATAAAACTCGGTTAACCAGCACCTAAATAGGCTAGCTAGCCAAGCAACCTCGCAGGGTGCCAAAGGCAAGGTAGTGAGTACCTTAAGGTGAAAAGAACAGCTAGTGAAGGTCCCTCCCTCCCCCCACCAAGGCAAACCATCGACAGAGACTCTGAGTCTGACCAGTGTATTGCCATTTTTTGTAGCCTCTAAAACACCCTCCAAAAAATTCACACTTAAAATTTTTTTCTTGGAGCCCCTTGAGCATAAAGAAAAGTTAAGTTAAGATCCGGGAGGGTTAAGTTGCTGAGTCGCATATTTCTGAATTTATGGAAAACCGTGACCTCGCGACCCCGAGGTCGCAAGGTCGCAAGGTCGCGAGGTCGCATCTCCTTTAGAACACCACGCAATGTGACCCCGCGACCTCATTAAATTCCCGCATGTGCGACCTTTTTATTAATATAAGGTTGCTAGGTTGCATTATACAAATTCAGCGAATAGGAAAAAAACGCCTCTGACAGGTCGACTCGAGCACGATTTTCCCGGGTAAGTTGTCGTTTTCCTCCTGCTATTTCCTTTTATAGTTTTTCTTGCCTAATTCTCCTTTCCTTAGCCTTTAAATTGCCCCTATCTTGGCCATTGTTTTCATTTGAGACTTAGAGCTTCCCCCTTTTGGCTTTGACATTTACCCTACTTGCATAACTTTATCACTGTTCCCATTCAGACTCTCATGGCCTGTGTCCTGCTCCAAAACCTCTCCTTTTGCTCTGTCTTGGCCCACTTAGCCTTGTAATTTTGAAGTTAGAGGGAAATAGGCTTCACGTGGCATGCGCCAAAACCCCGGCAAGCCCTAGCATGACCCGTGACTTGTGCGACCCTGCGACCCAGTCGTTGAGTCGCCAGGTCACAAATCACCCTTCAGCTTGTTTTCTCGTGACTTCGCGATTTAGCGACCTTGCGACCCAGTCCCAGGTCGCAGAATCGCTCACCCGTCGGTTTTTCTAACATTTGCTACCCAACGACCCTGCGACCTGGTCGCAATGTCGCAAGGTCGCACTTCCATCGATTTTCCCACAACTAGCGACCCAACGACCTCGCAACCTGATCGCAAGGTCACAAAGTCACAAAGTCTTCAAAAATATCAACATCGCAACCTTGTGACCCTACGACCCAGTCGCAGGTCGCTAATTCAAATCTGCCTGTGGCCCTAGATGAAATAATCAATAGTTGTACCTAGGTTTGTATTATCATGGCATCTTTCTTATCCTGGGACTCTTTCATGAACATGACAGGTGAATTCGAAGCAGAATTAGAGTGTATCCCTGTCCCCTCAGATTCAAGTGACATGGGACCTCCAGTGTCTCGGAAAAAGGACAAGATCCTGGAAGCAGAGGATGTACAGATGGATATACAAATGTCTCCACCCCCGAAATACAGAGATACCCTATGCACATTTGCCAAAGGAGACAGCATGCGTTGGTACCAAGTGTACCAGGAGCTCACTCGATAGGAATTCCCAGAGGACCTCCCTGATCGGGAAATATACATACAGGTCAAAAGGTCAAAGCTCCATCTTGTAGCTTCCCATCCAGCTATATTCCCATGCACGGAGGTTATAGAATGGATTATACAGAACACTGACCCCAAAAAGTTCGTAATCAGGGATAGCGAAGGCAAGGCTTTCGTGACTCTCAAAGGCTCAGATGCTCATGTTTACTATTCATTCCCTGAACGAGAGGAGGACTTCACAGAAGATTGGGCCATCGCCCATGCAGTCCCCATAGTAGACACTCTAAAAAAGTGGTGGGAGGAGCCTGAGAAATTCAAGGCCAAGAAGGATCAAGAATACCTAGTGGCCTCTTACTTGAGTTATTGTACCAATCTCTCAAGTTTTCATCCCAGCTCTCTACAGAAAATTTTTCGGCCAGGACACTCCTTGCATGTCTTAGCGAGCCATGGAGATGCTAGGCAAGGTGGCACATTGGTTCCCACTTGCCGAGTACACATTCATTCGAGTTTTTGGCTCATACAAAGCTCCCCACGCTATGCCTCGATATGTTATAGATAAAATTCTCATTCAAGAGGTCTGTTTCCAGATGTCTTCCGGTTTCTCTAAGGTCCTGAATAAGGGCAAGAAGAGGTCGTGGCCCACGATGCCCCTCACTATTGGTGCCTATACTGTCAAATATTTTAGGGAGGTAGACGCAGAAGCAAAATAGATGAAAAGTTATCGCCTTGGGTCATTATACCACCAGACATATGATCCAGAACCGATAGTCCCTGATCACTGCAAGCGGGCTAAGTTCAAGTGGAACTACCAGCACATGGAATGCCCTGGCGAAGATGAAAGAAGAAATTGGTATAATGCAGATAGGAAACTTGCTCCGGGGACGTGGTCTGATCAAGAAGACCCAGATGACCAAACATTGGAGGAAAGAAGCTGTGAATTAGGAGGTGCTTCTTCTTCTCAGGCTAAGAAGCTTCGAACTAGTACAGGGCAGAGCACTACTACTCAGCAGAAAGAAATAGAAGCGAAAGCCTAGCAAGAAATCGAGAAGAAGATGAAAGAAGATGAAGAAAATCATAAAGGGAGCCTTAGGTCAAAGAAGAAGAAGAAGCAGGCAGAAGAGGCCAGGAGAAAAAAGGAGGAATAGGAGGCGGAGGTTGAAGCAGGACGGAAACTCAAAAAAAATTTAGTTCAGGTGGAGGATGAACGCCAGAAGAAAGCAGAGCAGGAAGCGGTAGCGGAAGCTAAAAGTAAGAGAAAAATAGAATAGTCAGTAGCAGCAGTAGCAGAACGTAAGAGAAAAGCCGAACATGAAGCAGCAGTAGAAGCAGAGTGCGGGTGGAAAATAAAACATGAAAAGGTAGAGGTAGAGTGGCTGCGGAAAGAGGAAGAAGAAAAGAAAAGAAAGGAAGATGAAGATATAATACTAGAAAACATCGAGACATCTCCCCAAGGCACAGGATCACAAACAGAGCTACAGCCCCTCGAAGTACCTGTAGTCAGTATGCGCGCCACACTCTCTGATGTGAGTTCCTATGAAGGGCAAGAAGAGGGAGTATTCAATCTCACCAGGCTTACATATGATCAGTTCTCCTTCAAGATCCGACAGGAAGAAAGAGGATGCATGGCACGAAACCCTTCTGCCTCATCCACAGTTGCAATGGAGAAAGTCATAGTCCTAGACACTAGGACTAACCTAGTGATGATAGCATCGATTGGCACAAATTTCACCGCGGCCACCGAGGAAAATGTAAACAGAATGATTAGAGAGATCCTCTCTCTAAAAAATACGTTACAAGAAGCAGAGCAGAGGGAGGCAAGGGTAGAGCAAGAAAAGATAGCATTAAGAGAAGAGATTCAGCAACTCCAAAACAAAACAACCCCTATCAATGAAGTACCGCTCACCGTCCAAAGGGAGTTAGATATATTAGAGGCCACCATGAGACAATTCTACGGGGAAATGTTTACTATAAAAAAAATAGTTTCCGCCTTGGTGAGAGCCCAAACAGAAACCAAGCAGAGGAATGAGCAGCTGAAGGAAGCCTCAGCCGCCTTGGACAGAATGATAGATTGGACGGTCCGGTACCCCCAGGCTCATGAAAACCTGCCAAATAAAGACTGGATCGACACACAAGATGCCAAGGTCCAGATCCAGATTAAAATGGAGTCTAAAGATAAGCTATCCAAGGGCCCAGATAAGGTGATGTCCACATACGAGCATCTAATCAGCGGCATTGATTCAATGCACATCCTACATAACATTCCATCGCTGGGTGCATTGGACGAGGAGAAGACATGGGGCAGGTGGATCAGGAGATCCAGGCATTTTTGCAGCCCATTAAGCAAGCCGCTGCCACTTCCGATCTTGCAGCATCATAGGAGAACTTGGGCAAGTTTCTTGTCACACCAGTTTGGATCTACAACAAGGTTGCCTCCCTGTCCAGCCTCGTCACGCAGAAAAGAGAGACTGTAATCCCAAATGGCTTGGAGTGTCTACATCAGTTAAGAGAATAAGTTCCTTTGATTTCCCCCATAGCGGCAGATTATCATGCTTGGAATAACTTCCTCAAAGAACAACAAGTTGATGCCCCTGACCTCACGATCGCGCGCACATCCTCATGATTAGGTGGCAGTAGATCGCTGGTCACATTCGCAACAGGTCACAGGTCTCACTTCGTAGCTGGGTCGCAGGTCGCATTTTGCAGCTTGGTTGCAGGTCGTAGCTCTCATTCAGGTCGCATGGCAGCTCAACAGTTGGGCAGGCGAAAATTCAGGAAGCCCAAAGGGAAAAATTTTGGTCTATAAAACTCCCTCCGGGAAGATTGTTTTGGATCTTATTTTTGAGACTCAAGAGTTAGAGAGCATTGTATTGAAGGATAACATTCTTTTGCACATGAATATAGATACTTGTCAAAACTCCATTTGGATATGATGTGTTTTGCTGTGCAAACACTATGAGTATTTCTTATACAGTTTCAAACATCTTTTGATTAATGAAGTTGTGCTTTAATGGCATCATTTATGCATTATAGTTCTCTATGCTTGTGTTAATGATGTTCAATTCATTTTGCTTTCTTAATGGATGTTATTGACTTTGTTTATTATCATTTAAATATTTCAGGAAGTGTAGGGTGGTTTTTTCCATAAAGAATTGTTTCTTTTATGGTCAGAACAACCTACAAGCATGACCCCAATGATGTGTTGTTAACAACACTTCCTTCGGTGTTTATGCTTTATTATTCATCTTGCTATGCATAGTGTTATATATGTGTTCAAATCATCAATCATGTATCTTGTATCATTTGAATAAGTGTGTGTCCACGGGTTCATTGAGTTCTTTCGAGACCAAAGGAAAGGAGACTTATGCAGTAGCCAGACCCACACCCCGGATGGGATCCCTATTCCAAACGGTTTAGAGTCTAGTTGGGAATTTTAACCAGGGAGATCCCCTGCTATTGGCTGGACAAACTTTCCCGTCAACACCTGTATCTTTTTTTTTTTATATTTATATTCCATTTAATTCCTTCATAAAATATGGATAATTGGTACCAGACCAATATTCTCTTTCAATGTTTTTTTTCCATGACCCAAATGAGGTTAGGGTATAAGGAGTTGGGACTTGAACTCATTGAGCCCTTGCAAGACCGTCCTTGCCAACACTGATGAGCTCCCATGGAAAAATGAAATAAATACAAGGGAGTAGGAGATCTTATCAAATATTTTCTTGAATAACCCTCGAACGACAAAGAAATAAGATGATGGAAATATTTTCCAAGATCCTTTGGTGGATGCCTAGCGATGATGCATCTTAATCCAATAGTCACCTCAAAGTAACCGCAACCTTCAATTTACAAGTGAGACTTGATATCCCTATATTTGAAGGTTAAATATATGCAGGTGTTATAGATAAATGGTTTAATCCTTTTGAAGATTCTTTCTTAGTCCATACATTCTCCGATAGGGAGGAGATTGATTTTTCACTGCTTAAGGCAACACCCCATGTGAAGGACTGGTGGGAAACTTACTGCGATAAAAGGGCCAATGAAAAATCTTTGTTTATAGCTACCCCCTCTTATAACTCTTTGCGAGACACTGTCAGGGAAAAATATTACCCCATGGGGAGCTATGAAGGAAAGTACATATAATGGACCACACTATGATAGTAAAGGGACCAAGATGTGAGTCAGTTCATAAATATTTTTCATACTCTATGAAAAAAAAATTGTATTAAATACTCTCAGTGACATTTGGTGCTCAAGTACCATGACTGTCTACAAAATTATATTTAGGAATAAATGGAGTTCTTGGACATATCCTCTCTTGGTGCAACATACCAATATGCTTCCAATATTGAACAAAAATTTAAACAAAAGAAGAGTGACTTTGAATCTGTGAATCAGAAGTAGGGTAAGAGCACCCCCAAACCACAGAAGGAAGGATAGAGCTAAGGTGGAGCACTAGGAAAACCCAACAAATATACAAACAAATAATGACAGTACAAATATGAATAAGGACACAAGAAAGTCATGTCAGTTCCACAAGATCCCCACTCACAACACAAAGGAGTGTCACACCAAGCAATCATTTGTGGTTTAGATAAAAAATTTAGATTCTGATGCATGATCTAATTCACAGCTAGAATCCAACAAGCGGAAGCAGATTATTGACACAGAACCCAATGCCATTAATTCCACCACCAAGTTCCAGAATATTGAGCCGGAATATCCATAGGGGGAATGTTTCTTCCACTCACAGATGTGGGTGAAGGGTTCTCCACTCTAGTTAATTTTTGAAAATGAGAAGCAAAAGAACATTATTTCAGCAGAGGTCGTGATGTGGTTGTGCCTACCAACCACACAACACCTGAAGTTGTACACCATCGGGTGGATTCACAAAGGACGATTTCTCCACGTCAATCACTAGTTTCACCTTTTGTAGAACCTAAATCCCTTCACAGATGAAGTATTGTGTGCTATTGGTCCTCCTAAATTTTTAGATTTTTTATTAGGCAAACCATACTTGTGGAAGCATCCTGTTGTATATGAGTCGAGACCTCACACTGTTATTATTACTTGGGTAATAAGTTATATAGGATACCATGGTAGCCACGCCTACCTCCATCTCTTTGATCTCTGACAAGAAATGTAGTAAAATCATCTTTGATGCTAGGAAATTTTTTTTCTTTATTATTCACTCTCAAAGAAAGGGTAAGATAGTGGCCACATCCATGGCCCCGAGGAAGGGATCCCCCACGTAGCAGAAGCATGTGAATAAGGCAGTAGAAGAATATCGGGACATATTTTCCTCACCCACAGGGGTACCTTTGCACTATTAGGTCAAACATTTGATCGAACTAACTCCCAAAGAAAATCTAACCAATGGGCTGATATATCGCCACTTCATTATGGAAAGTGAAGAAATCAAGTGGCACATCCAGGAGTTGCTGCAGAAAGGACACATCTCACCAAGTTCCTCACCCTTTGGGAGCCTCATTCTACTTGTACATAAGAAATATGGAGCCTAAATATTTTGAATTAATTATCAATCACTAAATAAAATCATTGTCAGGAATATGTATCCAATCCCATGTATTGATGACCTTCAAGGGGGCCAATTATTTTACCGAGATTGACATGACGTTTGGATATCACCAAGTGTTAATAAAACCCTCAAATATATGGAATGGGACCTTCAAATGAAAGGATGGTCTTTTCAAGTGGTTGGTCATGCCTTTCAGGTTAACGAATTCCCCTACAATTTTTCTGAGGTTGATGGATCGAATTTTTCGACCCTTCACCAACTCATTCGTGGTTTTATATCTAGACAACATCCTCACCTTCAGCAAGAGTTGGGAAGATCACCTACAAAACATTTGATGTGTCCTTCAAAGTCTTCAACAAAACAAACTATGTTCCATCTTGGAGAAAACACATTCGGCATGGGTCAGGTCTAATATATAGGCTACATCATTGATGAAAAAGGTGTGCATGTGGATCAATCTAAGGTCCAAGTCATTTAGGATTTACCAACTCAACCACTCTAATAGATCATCACAAATTTTTTGGGCCTTGCCAATTTTTATCAGAGGTTCGTGTTGTGATTCTCTCATGTCAGTTATACTGTAATTCAAGTTACCAAGGGCGAAGAGAAAGAAAAAAAAAATTCGTACGAGTTGAAAGAGAAGATGTTCATTGAGTTAAAGCATCACTACTTATTTTCGCTTGTACTCAAATTGTAATACCTTCAACAACCATTTTAAATTGATACAAAAACCTCCAAGTATGTTATTGCTGCAATTCTCACCCAACAAGGGCATCCAGTGGCCTACCACATTGAGACACATTCTAAAACAATTTAGAAATACCCCACCCATGATAAATATATTTATTCCATAATGCATGCATGCTGGAAATGGAAAGATTAAATTTTGTGGAAGGAGACTGTCATCGACACGTTTCAACAACCTCTTTAGTTTATCATGACACAAGGGAAGTTGTCGAACAATCAACATCAGAAGTTACCTACATATCTGCAGCAATTCTACTTGAAAATTAAATACAATAAGGGAAACACCAATCATGTTGCAAATTATCTCTGTTGGCCCCTATTTGTAGCACTGACTATTATTCTCAACTCTTGTGGCCACAAGACCACCATATGGATGCAATTATACAAAAATGGTCCAGAGTTCTCCATCACATACCGGATGCTAGTGGATAGTAAGAAAGTTCCATATTTCCACCTCTAGGATCCATTATTATGATACAGGAGACAACTTTGTGTTCCTTCAAGTCATCATGCCAAACTAATTTTGGAGGAACACTACAGCGATTCATAAAAGACTTTGGTGTGGAAAAATTGTGTTCGTACTACAAATTTTTTTTTAGTGGCCAATAATATGATAGGACATTATAAAATATCAGATCATGCAATGCCTGTGTCATTACCAAGCTAAGCATTAAGAATAAAGGCTTGTACATTCCTCTTGTTACTCCAAGCGAGCCCTTGGAATCCATCTACATAGACTATGGTGTAGGCATTCCTTCTACCAATAATTTTAATGATTTTGTATTTATGGTCGTGGAAAAATTATCTAATATGGCTATATTGGCAGCTTGCAAGAAGAGTTTCACAATAAAGGACAATGCTAAACTCTTCTTTCAATGAATATGGGTACATTTTTTAATCTTGCAAACCATTATATCAGATCGGGATAGCAAGTTCATGAACACATTTTGGTCAAGCCTATAGATATTATTGGACACTAAGCTCCCTCAGTCGACTGCATTCCATCCTGGCATGATGGCTAGACAAAGGTCATCAATAGGTTGATAGGGCACATACTATGCATGTATAACTCAAAGCATCTAAAAACCTGGGAAGAGAGACTTCCTTATTTCCATCACAGTTATAAAAAAATCTCTCCATAACTCAACTAGATGCACTCCTTTTTAGGTGGGTCTGGGTTTTCAACCATTGTTCCCGATTTATGCTGTCATGCCTCATGCAAGTACACACACATAATCCAAATGTGTACATTCTGAGGATGATAAAGGAAATAGATTTATTGAACACATCCAACACATACACCAATAGGTACATGACATATTAGATAAGTCCAATGCCAAGTATAGGAAACAAGACCAACCAATATTTCTTTTAGTTTCCTTAATTATAGCACAATTTATTATTTTTGGCTATTTTTTGGGTCGTGAACTTGCGGAGTTCTTTTGACGCCCCAAACAATTTTTTGGGGGAAAATGAGAAAAAGAATAGTCTAGAATAGGGGATTTTAGTTGAAAATTGTAGTCCTTTTATAGATATTTCTCACGAGGTATCGTACATGTCAAGCGAAGATCGTATGCTAAAGTTACAACGACAGGATATCAATGTACCAATTTACCCCAACAGGGCCCATTAATGTTTGGCACTTCATTTCTTAGGGTTAGGTTTTTGGATGTTTAGAATTTTCCATTGTTTCTCAAAAATAAATAGGCCTTTTTGCCTCATGTTAACATGGTTCAAAAGGCTTGTAGCCACCACATTTCTTCTCAATATTTTTGGTCTCCTCACAAGCCACCAATCCTCCATAGATTACATAATTGACATCTTTAACCTTGATAGCTTGAGGATTTTTTTGGTGTGATTTTTCAGGAGGGGGATTCGGAATCTCCACAATAACATTTTCAAACTCTCCTCATACAAAATACATATAATTAAATACTGTAAAAGTTTCAGACCTAAAATTTGATGCACTCAAGGAATACTTCATCCCAAATTACTTTTCATGAATAACTTGTTTTTTTCCAAATATTGAACATTTTCATTTAATAAGATGTTAAATATGTCATCCACACGTTTCTACAAACAAAAAGTCAAGAGTTAGATTTTTATTTGTGGTTAGATGTATGATAAATCCACAATATTCAAAGAAACATATTTCGAAATAATCGTCAAATTTTATTTTTGATTAACATGAAATATTACCATGTTAATAGCTTTCAAATTGAAGTTAATTTTTCACTAAATAAATATTATTATAAGTTCCATTCTTGAAGTCAAGTTTCATAGAAATTAGATATTTGATCAGGGTTAGTAATATATTTTTATTTGAAACTGAAAAAATATAAGAGCCATAGGGAAAAAAAGCACTTAATCTTGTAAAGTAAAGTATTTAAATATTTTTGATGTATCATTTCATATATAAATGTCATAAATTCATTTTTTCCTCTATCAAGTGTAATCATAGCCTGAACGCTTTATGGAGATTGGATATGACTACAAAATATTGAAAAAGATGGTATGTTTTTTAGAGGGATTATTTTGAAAAAGTACAAAGTAGGTGTGCTCCTTGGAAAGTATTGGTTCAGTGGAGTGATTTTTATTGGGAAAAATACTAAGAGAGAGGGAGGGGGGGGGGGGTGAATCACTATTTAAAACTTATGATAATAATTTTATTTTCTGAAACCTATATCTGACTTTACTGAACCCAACATACGTATGAACATGACTATTATAAAAGAAAATAGTGTATACTTAGTAAACTTGTAAACCAAATAATTATTTATTTTTTTAACTTAATAAGAATGTAAGAGATTCATCAGGTATTTGATAAGCAGTAAGCATGTGCATTAAGAACGTAATAAAGCATCAAACATAAGCAACACACATGAACACCATGATTTAAGGTCGAAACCCAATGTAGGAGAAAAACACCACCGTCGTCATGTTAGTATTAAATATTATTAATATAAAAAAATTCTTACATTCATGTACTGGTGCAGACTCATGACAGTATGCAGGAACCCACCTTTTTAATGCTACAACCTTCACTCTTTATCTAGCTCATACTAGAAGGTAGATGCAACCCGTTGAAGACGTTTAATAGCAACCATTGAAAGGGAGCTTCAACCCCCTTGATCTATTCACCAAGTACTACTGGCAGGAAGCTTTGACTTCCTTACTGAAGGCTCCAACCCTCACCACCATCCATGGACAACGTTTCATAAATTTTCACACTAGATCCACCTGCTTTAATATATCATGGCTTGTAGATCAGCTAAAGCAAACACTTACATAAATCAACTAGAAGAGTGAGATTATTGTAACCAAAACACATAATTGAACTCAAAGTACTACATCAACACACAGAATAAAATAAACCCTAATCATTCATATGCCAAAAGGCAGACACGACTTCACTTAAGAAAACCCACTTGTATATGTGTTTTTATGTTGGGGAACCTTTGTATAGATATTAATATACCAAAAGCCTGTTATTACGAGTCAACCACGGAGTTGACCAATTTATGCTGAAAATATGTTGTTAGCTTACATAACCCTCATACAATTAGCAACATGAATATTCTTTTCAACCAATCAATCATATAATGAAATTTAGCTTCATAATTCAACCAGATCTACTTCAGACATTATCATTGAACCCGGATCAACATGAAGACATCCTTGACAAAAAATAGAGATATAGTATCATTGATCAGGTTGATCAGTATTTTATAAACATAAACCCTTCCTTTATACACATGAATTTGATGAAACAAACCCACGTGTATATGGGAATTTGATGAAACAAACCCACGTGTATAGGAAACTTTACCGAGACCAACCTACGTACATATCTATAGCTTTTGATCTAAGATTGTGCAACTCTTCAGAACTTCAAAAAGGCCAAGATCATAATATTCAAAGCTAAAAGCACATGTCGATACTTAGATCTAATCAATCCATGATCATATCATACAATGCAAAGTCATTTAAGGTCTCATGATCCTAATCCATCATTGTCTTCCCTGGTGGATAATTATTTCAGATCTATATTTCAATTATGGGGCTTACAATGCAAATATACTTCATATTGAAATATTAATAAAAAAAACCTTTGACATGCACACTTTAACACTTTGAACTTCTCCTCCTTATATAGATTGAACCTTAGCAAATACCATGAACCAAAACAACACTAGTGTCGGTGGTAATCTTCAACGAGATCAAATAATTGTTACTTTTCTCAATATTGTGGGCTAATATCATGGAAAATAAATTTTTTATTATTAAATTAGTGTGCTATCATGTATGTGACTTGGAATTTACAGACCTGCATATATTTCTTCAAATATTCACCTTTACCAAACTTCTGATTCTGACTTGCAAACCTTTATCCCATCATTTTTTCAAATTTTTCCATCATTTTCTCACCTATGAACTCATCCAGTTACCATATATTTCTTATGCTAAAAGTGGGTTTATATCAAGGACAACACATGCATGATACTGTCCCTTTTGACTTGATGGCAACCATGTTGGTGTTTTATCACCACAACCTGTCAAATACATGTTAGACACATCAACATAAGCATTATTCAAATACAAATATACTCTCCCCCTTTGACATCAAGGGAAAAGAGTAGACCAATTTTGAATGCAAGAGATCTTTAGATCTCATCTATGGTATACTGACCATGCTCCCCCTGAGGACATGCTGAATCTTCAAAAATATTTCAATGAATTACATGAATCTATAACTCAACCGAGTACAACCTTTCCTATCACCAAGATCTCATACATACATTACTCACCCAACCAAGTGGAGTTACATATTTGTCTCAACCATCTAACCAAGTGATTTTACATATTTGACACAACCACCCAACCAACTGCGATTACATATTTGACGTGTCCTTAAAAGTACATGTATGATTGAATGTGACAATATTTACATCGTAGCTCTTAGCATGACCTTTACATGAAATTACAGATATGAATTTTATAACAAATACCAAAAGACCTGAAAAGTAAGATATCATTGAACATAATTCAACAAACATAATTCCATCAATGCACTATACTCTGCAAGGCTAATTCTCCCCCTGAACTTGTGCTTCTTGTCAATTCTCAACAACTTATTCATCAAAGCATCTTCATAAATTAGATAAATATAAATGAGAAAATCATAACTCAATATCATATCAGCATATTGTACCCATCAACACTAGAACAGTGAAATAAAAAATGTCAGCAATATGTCAAAGTTCATTCTTGGGTCTGACCCACTATTTTTATACTAGAGAAAAACATATGCAGATGTCTGCAAAGAAACTCATGTATATACACGACTATAATTCATGAAACCGGCATATAGAAAGCAAACTTCTGAATTTTCACCTGTAGACTGAGCATACTAGATTAACATCAAAGGGAGACAAAGACAAGTCCTAGTTTATGCCTTTGATATTCAAATTCTTCTTTGGGGAGATATTTAGTAAATATATCAACAACTTTTTCTTTGGAGGGAAGATACTCCAATTTAACCTTTTTCTGAAGCACTTATTCTCGTAGAAATTGATACTTAATAGGAATATGCCTATTTTGGAAGTGCATAACATGATTTTTCTAAAAACTAGTAGCACTTGTATTATCACAAATGATGGAGATAGGTGGAGAAAATTTAATTTGAATATCAAGTAATGTCTGCATCATCCAGAGAATTTGTGTGAAAGAATATGTAGCAGCCACATATTATGCTTCGACTGTAGATAAGGCAATGGATCTTTGTTTCTTGCTGAACCAAGATACCAATCAGGGTCCCATATAAAATGCATCTCCACTAGTGCTTTTCTGGTCATCAACATTTCCGGCCTAGTCCGCATCAGTGTAAGCATGCAGAGTAAGATCTCCATGTTTAGGATACCATAGACCAAAGTCTTGGGTTCCTTGGATATATTTGAATATTCTATTTATTTCCCAAAGACATGATTCTTTGGATTGGCTTCGAAATATCCAGCAATCCCAACTGCATGCATGATATCTAGTCTAGTACCTGTTAGATAAAGGATACTTCCAAACATATACCTATACTTTGGTTGGTTTATTATGGGATAATTATCATGAAAATTGAGGGTACATCAATTCATCATGGTAATACATTCAATTTTGTAGTATTTCATCCCATACTTCTTCAGAATTTACATGAGATGTTTTTTTTTTAATGAGAGAAAGAGGCCTTCTTTTTGTTGTTTCTCTTGTAAACCAAGAAAATATGTTATTTCCCCAAGTAAATACATTTCAAATTATTGTTGCATAATAGAAGAAAATTTTTGACTCATATATTATTCATTACTCCTAAACATGATTTCATCAACATAAAAAAAAGAAATTAGTACTTTATCATCCTCAATTTTTGCGTACAAGTTGTTGTTTGTGGATCCTTTTTTGAAGCCTTGTTGTTTAAGATACTTGTCAAGATGGTAATACCATGCTTGTGAAGCTTTTTTTAGCTCATATAAAGCCTTTTTTGAGTTTTCATACAAGGTTTTCATCATTCCCCAAAATGAATCCTTCTGATTGTTAGATATATACTTCTTCTTCTAAATCTCGATTAAGGAAAGTTGATTTTACATCCATTTGATAAACTATGAAATGTCGAAAACTTGAAAATGAAATAAAAATTCTCATGGTTTCAAGTCTGGCTAGTAGTGAAATTTTTTCTTCAGAGTATATAACTTCTTCTTCAGCATAACCTCTAGAAAAAAGTCTATATTTGTTTCTAATGACTTCTCCATTTTCATTCAACTTATTTTTGAATATCGATTTTGTCCAGGTAACATTTTTATCATGAGGCCTTGGAACCAATTCTCATGTATTATTCTTTTCAATTTGATCAATTTCTTCATCTATGGCCTCAAACCAAAATTCAACTTTAATATATTGATTTACATTTTGCGGTTCAATGGTGGATATTAAAGCTAGATAACTAGGTGATCCTACGAGGGTTCTTCGTGTTTGTACCCCGGATTCCTTTTCTCCTAGAATTTGAGTTTCTGGATGATTCGTTTGGACATACCTAGAACTTGGAGCCTTTTATTTATCGGATTTGTCTTCTTTTGTTGCTTCATTAGTTTCTTCTTCTTTAACATTGTGATTTGATGTGGGAAATAATTTACCATCATCATCCTCTTTTTCTGTTGTTACCTTTTTGGAACTACGCATGCTTCATCAATCACAACATTAATACATTAAAATATTTTTTGAAGTCCCTTATTGTAGCATTTGTATCCTTTACTTCTAGATGACTAACCAATAAGTATTCCCTCATCTTCTCTAACTTCAAACTTACCAAGTTTTTCATCATTAGTTTTTATGAAACATTTGCTTCCAAAAGCTCTAAAATACTTTACAATGGAAGGCTTACCATACCAGAGTTCATAAGGAGTTTTATCACTATTCACATGAACATGAGCCTCGTTGAGAATATTTACTGCAGTATGTGTAGCTTCACCCCAGAAGGTGTCAGGAGTTCTAGAGTCATCAAGCATATCATGAGCCATTTGTTGAATTGTTTTATTCATTCTCTTTTCCATGCCATTTTTTTGAGGAGTTTTGGGTACAAAAAATTGTCTTTTTATGCAGTGTTGTTCTCAGAAATCAAAGAATTCATCTTATATGTATTCTCCTCCTCAATCAAATCTAAGGTATTTAATTTTTAGATCTAATTCATTTTCAAATAATTCTTTGAAGAGCTTAAATTTATCAAATGCTTCATCTTTGTTCTTCAATAAACCGATCCAACGTATTCTAGAAAAATAATCAATGAATAAGATATAATATTGTTCTCCCCAAGGTGGCTTTTTCCTTACAAATCCACACAAATTAGTGTGTATAAGTTCAAGAGGATTACTTGATGATCCTTCTTTGGAATTGAATTGAACTATGGTTTTCTTACAATATTGAAATGACTTGCAAATTGTACTTTTTGGTAGGGTGATGTACGGTAGATCACGAACAAATTTGATGCTGCTTGATTTTATTATTTGAAAAAAGCTTAGATGTCCCAAACTTCTATGCCATAACCATATTATCTTTTCTTTTCCTGGGTAGAATTGTTCTTGGAAACCTTTCAATATATACAGATTGCACAAAGTTCTTGTTCCTTTTATTATGGTATTTCCTGGGTGAAGTTAATGAACCACACATTCTTTTGATTGGAAGGCCACCTCATTTCCTTGGTCACACATTTAGCTAACACTAAAAATGTTATTCTTGAATCCATAAACATACAGAACATTACCAGCTTAAACATTTTCTTTTATAAAAGTAGATCCTTTACCCTTAACGAGAACAAGGGAGTCATTTCCAAAAGTGACATTCTTTTATCTATCTAATGCATTGTATAAAATGAGTTTATATTTATCACCTGTCATGTTTTTTGAAAATCCATTATCAATGTACCATTTATTTTTTTGTCCTTTTGCAAATAATTCTGTGCCGCAACTTTCGTATTGTAAGTACTTCTTTTTCCATACCTTAGAATTTGTTGATATTGGCTTCTTTTGAGATGTTGCATGAAATTTTCTCCTGCATTCATATCCCAGATGTCCAAAGTTATTGAAAAATGAGCATTCAATTTCATATTTAAGAGGAGATAAATTGTTATAGGCATTCTTCTTGATTCCTCTCTCATTCCATTGTTATCTTGCTTCTCTAGTCATGATGGTTTTGTATGCAACACATTGAGTAGCTTTGCGACCAAAATTATGACTTGAGAAACATTTGTCCATTAAAGAAGAAATTTTTGTGATCAAAGAACCTTTTATTATTTCTTACCTTTTTAATGATGCTTCTATTATTGTTCATCCTTGAATTAGAGTGACTTTTTTCTTCTACTGAAGATTGAAACTTTGATGAATGGATTTTACTGCATTTAGATAGATTTTGGTTGTGGCTGAGGTTTTTACTATTTGTGATGTTTCACCAATGTATCCAAGACTTGTCTTCACAATAGGAGAGCATTGAGCCCTCATAATTTCATCTAAGGTTTAACATCCTTTAGAAAATCTAAGATTATAGTTTTTAGTTCCTCAAGTTGCTTTCTTAGACTTACTATTTCACATTCTAACTTCTCATTATGCTTCTCCTTTTCTATGAGTTCGTTATTTATATTATCTATGGCTACTTTGTTTTCTTCCAAGCATATATTAAGTTGTGTAATTTCTTCAAAGAAATATTTTTCCTTCTAAAGAATCCACAAATTTGTCATTAGAATCACTAATACTTCTTTCAAATTCCATCAAAAGTTTAAGACCTTGATCAGATTCTCCTTCTTCACGATTTGACAAGCCATCACTATCTTCATGTGTATAATAACTTTTCCTGTTGTCAAATCATTTCCTATTTCCTTTTGCAATATCCTTTCCCTTTTCATGGTTGTATTTATAAGGATATTTAGCAACATAATGACCAAATATATCATAAGAAAAAAATTTGAAAGGAAGCTTACTTATGAACCTTCCGGTGCCAAGTTTAAGTTTCTTTACAAAATTTACCTCATATTATTCTGATACATACCTTGATTCCTTGTGTTCTCCCTTTTCCTTTCCTTTTGCAGTAGCTTTAAATGTGGCTACTGTGACTTATGAGGGACCTCCTTATTTCAAAAGCATTCAGGATCCCATCAAGTTGAACAACAGTAAGAGTCTGCAGATCCTCCTTGTCTTCAACGCAAAACACTTTTGACTCGAATTTAGGAGTTAGATAACTTAAGATTTTCTCTACTAAAGTTGTGTATTTTATGTCTTCACCTATATTTCTCATACGATTTACAATCTCAACTAGACATAGAAAGAATATTGCAATACTTTCATCATTATGCATTCTAAGATTTTCATATTGAATTCTCAGAGTTTGGAGTTTATCACTTTTACCTTGCTCTCGCCTTCATAGCTTAGGATGATTTTGTACCATATTTCCTTTGTTGTATTTAACTGCATAACTTTGACAAATTTTGATTCAATCATGCTTCCAAATAATTCATTGTCAACTTTCGCATTGGTTTCATATGTCTTCCTTTGATGCCGCATCTGTGGGAACTACGACTAGATATTGCTGACCTCCTTCAAAAATTTCCCAAACATATGCTCCAAGAGAATGAAGAAAGGATCTTTTTCTTGTCATCTAGAATATCAATTTTTTTTTGTTGATGAGTGGTGGTTCGATAGATGTTGTTCCATATTGGTAGATCTTCCTTCAAGCGATTAAGCTTCTTCTGAAGTATCTGCTATGTTACCAATTATTGGGAAAATAAGTTGGAGGGGGGGGGGGGGGGGAGGTGAATTAGTATTTTAAACTCAAAACAATAATTATATTTTCTAAAAATTTTACCTGAATTTACTGAACCCATCTCGCATATCTACGTGAATGTTATAAAAGAAACTAGCATATGATTAGTAAGCTTGTAAAAAAACTAATTATTTATTTATTTTTAACTTAACCAGAACGTAAGAGATTCATAAGGTATTTGATAAATAGTAAGCATGCACATTAAGAACCAAATAAATAATCACTCATAAGAAACATTCATGAACACTAGGATTTAAGGTGGAAACCCAATGTGGGAGAAAACCACCACTGTTTTCATCTTAGTCTTCAATATTATTAATATCAAAAACTTATTGCATTCATGTACGAGTATAGACTCATTCCAATACGTAGGCACCCACCTACTGAAGGCTACCACCTTGACTCATAGTCTAGCTCCTACTGGAAGGGAGCTCCAACCCCCTAATCTCATTTACCATCAACCATTGGACGGGAGCTTCAACCCCCTTGATCCGATCACCATATACTACTGGCAGGAAGCTTCAAATTCCTTACTAAAGGCTCCAACCCTCATCACCATATGTGGACCATGTTTCATTAAATTTCACACTAGATCCACCTACTTTAATACATCATGGCTTGTATATCAACTAACGAAAACACTTACATAAATCAACTAGAATAGTGAGATCATTGTAACAGTACTACATCAACACATATAATAAACTACAACCCTGATAATTTATATGCCAAAATGTACATGTGACTTCATTTATGGAAACCTACGTATATATGCATTTTTCTGTTGAGCAACCTATGTATAAATATTTATATACCAAAAACTTGTTAATCTGAATCAACCACAGAGTTGACCAGAGTTATTATAAAAATATATTGTTAGCTTATATAACCCTCATACAACTAGCAACATCAATAATATTTTCAACCAATCAATCATGAAACTAAATTCAACCTCTTCATTCAACCACATCTACTTCAGACATTATCATTCAAACTAGATCAACATAAAGACATCATTAACAGACAACATAAATAAATATGCAGTGATTAGGTTGATCAATATTTTATAAACGGAAACCATTCCTTTATGTACGTGACTTGGATGAAATGAACCTCCATGTATACGTGTCTTTACCGAGACTAACCTGCATACAGATTTGCAAATTCTGACCTAAAATTTTGCAGCTCTTTAGAAATTTAGAAAGACACAGATCATAACATTCAGACATAAAAACATACCTCAATACTTATATCTCGTCAATGCATGAGCATATCATACAATGCAAAGACATTTTGGGTCTCATGATCCTGATTCGTCATTGTATTCATCAGTGCATAATTATTTCAAATCTATATTTCAAATATGGCCCTTACAATGAAAATACACTTTATATTGAAATATTCATCAAAAACCATTTCACATGCATACTTTAACACTTTGATCTTCTCCTCCTTATATAGCTTGAACCTTAGCCAATACCATGAGCCAAAACCACATTAGTGTCAATGATAATCTTGGAAGGGATCAAATAATCGTTATCGTGCTTAATAGTGTGGGCTAATACCATGGTAAATGCCCTTGGTATTATTAGATTAGTGCACTAGCATGTACATAAATTTGCTTCTTTGTACCCACATTTATACGAAACTTGGCCTTGACTATCCCGCATATATTTCTTCAAATATTCACCTTTACCAAACTTATGACTATGACCTGCAAACATCTGTCCCATCATTTTTTCATTATGTTCCATCATTCTATCACGTCTGGACTCATCTAGTTACCATATGCTTGTTCTACTAAAAGTGGGTTTCCAGCAAGGACAACACATGAATCATACTGCCAATAATTATTGAACATAAAATCTTGGCATAGATATTATAAAGATAGATATGGTGTTTTTATGTTATTTTTGGACATAAATATTTTGTGTTTTTGTAGATATAATCTGTTGCAACAAGTGAAGTTGCACGAGAGGAAGTAGGAGAATCTAGAGATCTTAAGTTAAGGAATTTGTGATATAACTAAGAGGAAAATTAAGTTGTTGAAATGAGGACACCATAAGTTCTCTAAAGAGAATGTGAGTTGCTGAAACTGCAACAGATTAACAATTTTTGAAGATGACGAGAAAACATGCTATGAAAGGAGGAGAAAGGTTCTACTACAGAGAACTAAGATAAGGAAAACTTCCAACAAGCATAATTTGAGTAGATGTTGCCACAGGTAGTTCCATAGTGAGTGAGTAGAATTTCTAAGGAAAAAGAGAAGCGAGAAGTTACCAAGAGAAGAACTTCGTAAAGTGACAAGTAGTGGAATTGTCACAAGAAGAAGGATTGTTTCAGCTCCAAGGTGAACAAGGACCATTCACAAAATGAAAATGTAAATATGGGATTGATATCCATATATTGGGTTCATAGATAAGTCATAATCATATGAAAACAAGTGCGTGGACATTTTGAATGAAGAAAATGAGCAGTGAGGAATTCAGGAGGGGAATGAGTGAATTGAAAGTACATCTTAGTGTTCTAGTGGAGTTTCTATAAGAATATGAGGAAGGTGAGGGATATGGTTGGAAAATGAAGAGGAATAAGGTGAGATCGAATTAATAGAAAATGAAGCTAAGATAAAGGTTATGTTTTAGATTGAAGGAAGAAATTAGAAAAACTCAATATGAAATGTGTCTTTTGTTAAAAAGGGTTATTCCTTGATGGAGAGGAAGCTATAGATGTTGAGGAAGAATTTATTATTAGTTTGATGAAATAATTAACTAATTCAGTTCAAAATGAAGATGTGGAGTTTGAGGCATCAAATGAGAAGCCTCATATTTTTTAATTTTTCACAGTATGTATGGTTGCAGTTGATGAATGAAACTTATATGATGTGCTTACATAGGGTGATGAATAAATGAAGCTATTGGAGGAGATGCATGAGATCGAAGAGTTTTTTCGTAAGCATGTATTCGCAGATATTAGAGATGGATAGATATTGGAAGTTTCCATGAAGGATGACGATGATGTAAAAATTATTCAAGAATATAATGTTAAGAATATTATAGTGGATGAAGAGACACTTCATGAAGAAATAATCAAGGAGATTCCAATAATTAGAATAATAAATGAAATTCTTATTCGAGAGGAAGGAAACACAGGATATGAGATGGAAATTTCTGAAGAGTGGATGGCAGAAGACCCAAGTGGTGGATATTACATAGGTGTTAGAAATACAATTCAATATAGTTTTGTTGAATTGTATCGGGAGCTAAATTTTTTAGAGAAGAGGACAATAATACAAAAAATACATATTTGGAGAAGAGGGAATTGTGTTCAAGGAAAATTAGGGGCACACTACAATGTATGACAAACAGGTTGTAAAGGAGGTATGGAAGCCAAAATTCAATAACATTTTTATGACTCTTATGACAACGGAGGATATGTAGTAGCATGTGGAAAAGAATAACGAAGTTCAACAAAGGATATATTTGTATGATGAGATTGATGGAACGTGGATGCTGATGAGGAGAACATCCAATAGAACATGCAACGGAAAAGGAAAACCAACAAATGTGTTCAACTCATTGAAATACCTTGCATCAGAAAACAAAGTGACCAACAACATGCAAAGATGAAAGGACAATGAAAACACAAGGTTTGGGATTGTGGAGGATTCAAAAATTGATGACACATGACCAAGAGGTCATGAAATTTCTATACCTTGGGAATATGATGCAGGAGCATTAGAGCTTCCAAGTCATCAATATTTTCAGAGACAAAGCTCCAAACCGACTCTTAACATGGTTAAAGGAATTTTATTTCCTTATTGTAAATAATTTTTATTTCTTTTTCTTAGATAACTATAGATAGAGATAAGATTTAGTAGATAATATTTTTAAGAAGAAAATATGTCTTTTAAGGCATGAAACATTTAGGAAATATATCATGAGAGGTTTTAGGAGAAAAAGTACTGGTAGTAATTAGCAAGTTTTTATGATAAGTAAAAGTTTAGAAATCATATAAACTATTGGGTGTGATTTTAGGATTTAAAAAGTCTATGGATAAGAAAGATTTTGTCAATAAGGCAAAAACAAGTCTTCCTTGAAAATCATGAGTGATTTTTGGATTGATTTATGGATCTAGGAAAATAAAATAAAATTGTGTGTTATTATAAATATTGTAATCCTAATGGGAAAAAAATGGCCAAATGAATGTAGAATCATGCCAAGAGATAAATGTATGATTATGAGTTTATGCATATTCCATTTTACTTTGTTCAATGTAAATGTAGATTCACCAAAGCCTCTGTGTATAACTCTTTATATTATTGTGTGTGTTATTTAAATGCTTTGATATGTGGTGAATAATAGTTAGTTGAATAAATAACATAATCTTTTCATGTAGTCTAGATTGATATGTTGAAATTTGCAGGAAAATTTATTTTTTCCTACATCAATTGGTCCAATCTACAACCTTTTTAGCTATATGGCTCATTATCATATATGCGCTATGAAATTCAGTAGGAGAAACTAACACTATAAAATTTTAAGTTTATGTAACATAAATATGGGATAATGAAGTCTGGTAATGAAATGGAGAAGTTTCATTCATCTAGTTTAATCAAGCATTGGAACTCACCCCTGCATTACGAAGAAACGAAATTTTCATATAACCTCAGAAACTCTATGAAAAGTGAAAAAATATAATTCTTCCTAGGTGGTGACATTGTATTTAAGGAACTTTGGTCTAAATTAATAGACATAAAGAGGAGGAAAGTAAAAAATAGAAAAAACTTGTATTCAATAATATTTCTCACATAAATTCACTCGAGGTGTTGCTTTTGGATTTCACGTATTACATTGACGCAACAAGGGGTATATAAACACCAAACTTACTAAATATGAAACCATGCATTCTCTAGATAAACTTAGATTCTCTTAGGCTAACTACTTCATGCAAAATCAACTACACTGGACTTAATCCAAACCTTCATGCATCACTCAACTTGGATATTTCTAGATTTGTATGCGGGATTGATTGTGATTTATATCCTTATCCTTTAATTACGACTGTATGACTCAACGTTAACTTAATAATGACACAACATAACTTAAACATGCTTTCTGGTCTAAGTCTTGGCTATGTTTACAATAAATATTTGACTCAAAAAAATTTACATTACTAAATTATCATTTTCATTCTTTTCAGATTCTATAACTTCGAAACAAGTTAAAACTTGACAACACTTTCTTGTTGTAAGCTCCATATTTATTCACTTGTTGTTTCTACAATTTTTCATGAAACTCTCTTTCATTTGTTCTAAATAAAATATTAGGCCTTTTGAGCCTTTCTTCTACAACTTCATCTTCAAATATTCTTTCACTCAAGGAGTATTTCCACAACTCTTCATATTCAAACTATGATTTTTTCTCTGTTTCTTGTGCTTCATATTCTTGATCTTCTTTCGGCCATATTTCTTTGTAGTATAATCTGATCCCTTTTTGACTCAATTTTTGAAATATTTTTTTATATTTTCTTCTTCATCTTCAAAAACTTCCATGTCATTCCCTTCATATTTTTCTTCATCCTCTGTTTCAGCTATAACTATAATTGGTATCTCATCCTATTTACCTACACACTCAAAATCAATGTTAAAAACGTTGTTATTATGATTTACAATGAGATATTTCTCTTTTTCCTCTTCGTTCTCTTCCTATTCAGTTACTACATTGAGACAATATTCCATTATTATGTCATTAGTGGATACTCTCATAAAAAAATCTTGAATCACTTTACCCTTTTCTCGATCGTCAGATGCTATTATATCACACACTACATCATGAGAAGTTCCAACTTTTGTTTCATAATGTGCTGCTATAGTGGAAGCTTCAACCTACAATTATTCATCAAACATGCCACTTTCCATATTTCAGAAAATATAACACAAATTCCATGTACATAATTTTCATCCACTTTATGGAAAGATACTTGAGCATGAATGTGCTAATTAAAAATTTAAACTTCACCAAATTCATCTACTATAGTTGAATTCATGAGAGATTCACACTCAGCTCCACAATCCATTACTTCATATGACAAACTCTCTTTGTCATTCTTAAAATTAAAATTTTCAACCTTTGATATAAAGAGGTCATCATGAGTTGCATTATTAACAACTTGATCACACATGTTATTCAATACTTTACTGAAAGCTTCACCATCATCATAAACGTCTATTGTTGGACTCAACAATTCACAACTCATTTTCGAGTCATCATCCACATGTGTCTCGTCATAGTGGGATTCACCATAATCTTCAACATCCAAATTACAGTGGATTTCTTAAGCATATATATGCTCTTCTAATACATGTGGATATTCGTGGCCACTACTTATTCCTCTTAGAACCCCACCATTCTTTCCTACAGTTTCATTAATTTTAGCATAATCGAACCAATCATACACAAGAGAGTGAACTCCAACTCCTTCCAATATAAATCCATCTCTGAGGGTGTGTGACACATCTGTTGGGCCTCCAAGCCTACATTACAATTTTGGCCGACCATGCACATAATTGGAACAAATTCAAAATAAATGCTCTGCTCATCCGATCAAGATGATCTTTAGATCGATCTTACACCTCTCCAAAACAGGAATCCAATAAAAAAATTGGCATCATCATCTGAGCAGTACAACATGGATTTTGGACCTAGTTTCCCAAAATTAACATATGAGAATAGCCATTTTTTACTGGGCAACTTAATTTCACAACTAGTCCTTTTGATATCAATGTCTTCATGGAGCTCCACCCAGAATAGCATGAAGATTAATTTTTCACTGCTTAATCCTACCCCCCATGTTAAGGACTCATGGGAAAGAGCCAATGAACCCTCTTTGTTTATATCTACCCCCTCTTGGAACTCTTTGTGATACATTGTCAAGGAATAATATCACCCCATGTCGAGCTATGAGGATAATTACATATAATGGACCACACTATGGCAGCAAAGGGACCAACATGTGCATGAGTTCACAAATACTCTACGCATAATTTTCGATATCCAATACTCTTAGTGACATGTGGTGCTCAAGTAACATTATGGTCTACAAAATTATATTCAGGAATAAAGGGAGTTCCTGGACATCTCCTCGCTTGCTGAAATATATTCATATGTTTCCAAGGTTGAACACAAAATTAAACAAAATAAGAAAGACTTTGAGTCTGTGAATCAGAAGTAGGGATGGAGAGGCCCCAAACCACAAAACAAAGGATAGAGCCAAGGTGGAGCACTAGGAAAACCCATCAAAGCCGCAAACAAGTAATGACACCACAAATATGAAGAAGGACACACGAAAGTCCTGTGAGTTCCACAAAAACCCCACTCACAACACAAATGAGTATCACACCAAGCAGTCATTGGTGGTTGAGTTGAAAAATTTAGATTTTGATACATGTTCTTATTCATAGCTAGAATACGACAAGGAGAATGACAAGAGGAAGCATATTATTGATGCAGAACCCAATGCCACTATTTCCACCACCAAGGTCCAGAATATTGAGCCTGAAGATCCATAGGGGGGATGCTTCTTCCACTCATAGATGTGGGTGAAGGGTTCTCCGCTATTGTTCATTGCTGGAAATGAGAGAAAAAATAACCTCATTTCAGGAGAGGTCATGAAGTGGTTTGGCCTACCAAAAACACCACACCCATTGTTGTACACCATTGGGTGGGTTCACAAAGGATGATTTGTCCATGTTGACCAGTAGTGTCGTCTTCTGTAGAAAATCAAGCCCTTCACAGATAAGTTATTGTGTGATGTTTCTCCTCTTGAATTTTGAGATGTGTTATTAGTCTAGCCATAATTGTGGAAGCATCATGTTGTATATTAGTCGATACCTCCAACTATTATTATTACATTGGATAATAACTTATATAGGATACTAGAGCTAGCCCCACCTACCACCATATCTCTAATATCTACTAAGAAATGTAGTAAAATCATCTTTAAAGCTGGGAAGTTTATTTTCTTTCCTATTAACTCTAAAAAAAGGGTAAGATAGTGTCCACATCCATGGACCCCAAGGCGGGATCCCCTGCATAATAGAAGTAGGCGAACAAGGTCATCGAAGAATATAGGGACATATTCTCCTCACCCATGTAGGTACCTTTACACTATTAGGCCAAAAATTCGATCGATCTAACTCTCAGAGCACATCTACCAAACGGGTTGATATATTTCCGCTCCATTCTGGAAAATGAAGAAATCAAGTGGCACATCCAGGAGTTGTTGCAGAAAGGACACATCCAACCCATTTCCTCACCCTGTGGGAGCCTAATTCTACTTGTATAGAAGAAATATGGAACCTAGAGAGTTTTTATTAATTATCAAGAACTAAAAAAATCCATTGTAAATAACATGTATCTAATCACATGGATTGATGACTTTCTTGACTAGCTCAAGGGGACTAAGTATTCCAACAATACTGACATGATATCTGGCTATCACTAGGTGGAAATAGAACCCACAAATATCTGGATGGGAACCTTCAAATATAAGGAGGGCCTTTTCAAGTGGTTGGCCATGTCTTCCGAATTAACAAATGCCCCTGCAAATTTTATGAGGTTGATGGATAAAATTTTGTGTCCCTTCACCAACTCATTCATGGTTGTATATGTGGACAAAATCCTCACCTTCAACTATAGTTGGGAAGATCACCTACAAAACATTTGACGTGTCCTTCGAACTATGTAGCAAAAAAAATCATGTGTGAACTTGGAAAAATGAAAAATTGGCATAGGTCAAGTCTAATATGTAGGCTACATCATTGATGAACAAGGTGTGCATGTGGATCCATCTAAGGTCCAAGTCATTTGAGATCACCCAACCCCGACGACTATAACAAACCTTCACATCTTTTTGGGCCTTCCCAATTTTTATCGGAGGTTTGTGTTGGGATTCTCTCATGTCACTTATATTATAAGTTAGGTTACCAAGGGCATAGTGAAACAAAATATTTTTTGGTACAAGTCCCAAGAGAAGGCATTCACCAAGTTGAAGCATCATCATTTCTCTACACTTGTGCTCAGATTTTTAGACCTGCAACAACCATTTTCAATCAAGACAAGCACCTCCAACTATGTTATTATTGCACTTCCCACTCAACAGGGGAATCCAATGGCCTACCACAGTGAGACACTGTCTGATACAATTCAGAAATACCCCACCTATGATAAAGAGATTTATTCCATCGTGCATGCATTTTGAACATGGAAACATTACATTCTGGGGAAGGAGACTTCCATCCACTAGGATCACCGACCTCTATAGTTTATCTAGAAACAGGGGAAGTTGCAGAATGATTGAGATCAAAGGTGGTCTACATATATGCAACAATTCCACTTGAACGTTAAATACGAGAACGAAGACAACAATCATGTTGCAAATTGCCTCAATCGACCCCTAGTTATAGTACTATGTATTGTTATGAACTATTGTGGTCACGAGACCCCCATATGGACACAATTATATAAAATTGATTCAGACTTTGCCACCACATACTAGATGCTAGTGGATAGCAAGAATGTTCCATATTTCCACCTCTATGATGCATTATTATGCTATCTAGGCTAGCTTTGTGTTCCTTCAAGTGATAATGCCAAATTTATTTTGGACGCAGACTACAATCAATTCGTAGGAAAGTTTGGTGTGGAAAAAATTGTGTTCGTACTACAATAGTATTTTTATTGGCCAAAACTATGATAGGACAATGGAAAATATGATATCATGCAATGGCTATGTCATCACCAAGCTAAGCATAAAGAAGAAACGTTTGTATATTCCTCTTCTTACACCAAGCCAACCCTCATAATCCATCTCCATGGACTATCTGGCAGGCCTCCCTTCTAACAAGCATGTTAATGATTTTGTATTTATGGTCGTGGAAATTTTTTCTAAGATGACTATATTAGCGGTTTGCAACAAGAGTTCACAATAGAGGACAATGCCAAACTCTTCTTTGAACGAGTATGGGTACATTTTTGAATCTTGCAAACCAATATATCAGATCGGGATAGCAGGTTCTAAAACACATTATGGTCAAGCCTGTAGATATTGTTTCACACTAAGCTTGCTGAATAGACTGCATTCCATCCCGAAATGATGGCTAGGGAAAGGTCGTCAACAAGATGATAGTGCACATACTATGCTTGCATACTATGCATGTGCAACTCTAAGCATCCATGAATATGGGATGAGAGCCTTCCTTATGTCCATGACAGTTATAACAAATCTCTCCATAGCTCGACTAGATGCAGTCCTTTTTAGGTGGGTCTAGGTTTTCAACAATTATACCCGATTGATGGTGCCATGCCTCATGCAAATACACAAGAATAATCCACATATGTACAGTTTGACGTTGATAAGGAAACATGATTTATTGAACACGTCCAACACATCCACCAATAGATACATGACATATTAGATAAGTCCAATGCCAAGTATAAGCATCAAAACCCACCAATATTTCTTTTAGTTTCCTTAATTGTAGTAGAGTTTACTATTTTTGGCTATTTTTTGGGTCGTGAACTTCTGGAGCTATTTCAGGCCCTAAACAATGCTTTTGTGGGAAAATATGAAAAAAATATCCTAGAATAGGGGTTTGTAGTTGAAAATTGTATTCGTCATATATATATTTCAAATGAGGTATCGTACATGTCAAACAGAGATCATATGTCAAAGTTACGACCACGACATATCAATGTACCAATTTACCCCAACAATGCCCATAAATGTTTTCCGCTACATTTTTTAGGGTTAGGTTTTTGGATTTTTAGGGTTTTCATTGTTTCTCAATAATAAGTAGGCCTTCGAACATCATTATAACATGGTTCAAAAGGCTTGTAGCCACCACATTTCTTCTCAGAGATAAGCTACTATCGCCTGGGCTAGTTTATTTTCATTTTTCATGTAAACAATTTTTAGTACTTTGTTATTAATGATTTGAAGTTTTTTTCTCCCTGTATCTTTTTGTTTTTGTTTATCTATGTATTTCATTTCATTCCCTTATAAAATTTGGATCATCTTTCTCTATTTCACACACGTAGGCTTCAATTTCTCACTCTGCAATCTTTGTTGTGTCTTGTTCATCGATATGCATGGATTCTCCAAGTTCTGTTGTCCTCCCAGATTCTTGTTGATTTACTCTCAGATATGTGACTTAATTCTATATTGATTTTTCAACACACAACGACACAACTTGTTACTGGATGGCACTTTTCATTGTACCAAATTTCGCTTCTATGATCTTCCATGCTTCCTAAGAAGATATATATTTTTCTACCTTGCACAAAAACTTCTTATCCAATCTCTGTCCCTTAAGATCGAATACTAAAGAATTGCATACTTCATCATGGGGTTATTAGACTTGTAGTCAATAAGATCTTTTCATTGAAGAAAATTTTGCATTTTGACATCCCAAAGATAAAAAAAATTACCACTAAATTTTGGCAATGTTACGAGTTCCATCGATCCACACATCGTTGACATGTTCTGTGTCTTCAGCTTGTTTTTTAGATTCCTTGGTTGCAGCAAGAACCTCTAAGAGTTGTTCAAAATACTTTGACTCTTCCTTTCGATTTCTTTTTTTGATCAACTTTAGTCTTTAGTTACAACCCATGATTGTTGTATTTTTTCCATCTTCTTATTGTTAATTTTCTTTCCATATCACCATCGACTGAAAAAAAATAAAAATAAATTAATAAATTAATATGTACCAGGTAAAACAAAATATGTTTTTTCACTTCCCTTTTTGTTTATTAATCTCTTAAAATTGTAAATTCTTTTTCCAATATGAATCAAAATAACTTTGATTTTTAAATAAAAACTCTAAAAAAAACTTGTTACTTTTTGAAAAATGACTTTTAACACACAAGTTGTTTAAGTTTTGGATGACCTATAACTCTTTAAGACTGCCAACACCTCTAGTTTGGTTTCCTACTAGGAGGTTAAGACTAAAAACTATAAATTTTGTTGACCTGCATTTTAGTTAATCAATAAAAAATAACAAAAATCTACTAAATTTAAAAAAAAAAAATCCTCTTTAATTTTATTTTTAAACATATTAATATCTCAATTAATAAATTCCACTTTGTGTTTTCAATATTTAATAAAAAAAACTTTTGACTACCTTTAAAATCTTTAATGCACACTTTGACCTTTAAAAATAGCATTTATATATATATATATATATATATATATATATAAACATCAAACTTGCACATGGACTTCATCTACGCTAATGTGCCTACATACGGAGGGGCTACGCTAGTGGTCACAGACTAATGTGCCTTTCTTTCTATTGGGCCGGCATTACTGCTAAAGTGCCTTGCAATGAGGTGCAAACGCATTTCTCTTCATGTTAAGTTTGACAGGCGTAACGCTACTTCCAGTGCTATGCTCCTGCATTATGATGTGAGAGCAATCATTTTTGGAATGCGTTACTACTCTTTCTCCTCGGTTTTTCTCTTAATACATTGGCGGCTCTAAAGTATGGTCACTTCTTTCTGACTTTTCTGATCCTGAAAGTCAACTTACCTCTGTTACCAATTTGATGGAAGGAAGAGGTGAAAAGCACAAAATTCACATCAAAGCTTTTATTCATTACTATTCATTAATCTTTCTCACTTACAACCTTTCAAGATATTATTCTGGACTCTCAGACATGTAATCCAACCATTATTATATAAACACCAAATGTATTAAATATGGAATCATGAAATCTTTAACTCGAATTGACTTGTCTCTAGTTAAGAACAACTTCACGCAAACTACACTACACTTGACTTAACTCAAACCTTCATGCATCACTCGAACTTGGATGTTTTGAAATCTACAAATGCTACGGCCGATTTCAACACTAGTAAGACTATATCCTTTGCATCTCATCGAATAAAGTCATTCCCTCTCATATTCTATAAAATAATAATTCTAATTATTATATATGCAATATGCTACCCGTCTTACACATATTGCAACAAATTGTATTATGATCTATTGAATTTAGATAGGATAACTGTATGTGGCCCATGCGTTGACTTGCAAGTAGTCGAGAAAGTTCAAACCAAAAAGTGAATTTGAACGTAATCGAGAAAGTTCAAAACCAAAAGGGAAGTTGAACCGAAGGAAACAGAGTCGGAAGGCTATACAGGTAGTCGACGGTGAAAATGTGTTGAGGACGACCTCTATAAGTGCCATTAAAACCCAAGAAGAAACACAGAAAGGCTAATACTAAGTTGGGTAGCCTTGAACTTGACGTAATATTTTGGGCAAACGGAAAAACCAATTTGGAAGGAGAAAGAATAACTAACCATCGATTCTCTTACCAAACTCCGGCAAGCCATATCTAAGACACCTTAAGAGTCAGCCTGACAGTACCTTGACATACCTGATAGGGACAAGTCACATGAATGGGCAACATAGTCATGGTATGGGCATAGAGAGATTTCAGATTACGGTGGAACGGTGAGTGACTGGTTAATTGCAGGCCATGGCATTAATTCCACACCACCAGCGTCCAGATCCTGTGCCTGCGTTGAAAGTAACGCTCCTAAATTCAAATTTTGGATCCATCTCCCTCGTTGAAAGCAATGTTTCCATATTCAAATTTTGGATCCATCTCCCGCGTCGAAAGTAACGCTTCCAAATTCAAATTTTGGATCAGCTCCAGCGTCAAAGGCAGTACTCCCAAATTCAAATTTTGGATCAGCTCCCCTTTCAAAGGCAGTACTCCCAAATTCAAATTTTCACCTTCTTGAAAAAGAGGGAATTCAACTGATGGTAAGTAAATCTACGACCGGGTGAAACCGAACTCCGTGGTTGCCAAAGGTGGCAGTGGAAATAGAAAAACCATCACAGAGCCAGTGAATGCCGCTTCGGAGAAGAGCGATGCTAGATACGTAATTCATATAAAGCAGGAGTTAATGCAGAGAACGTGGAATTGCACAAGAAGAAGACGAATCTCATGTTCATTTGAGACGCCATGGATGTCCCTGTGGTTACAGGAAATCGAAATGTGAAAGATAATTTCACAATTTTTCGCTCTGCTTGCCTTCAACAAACACACAGTTGCTACATCGCCACCTACTTTTCTATTTATTTCTCTTCTTTGCTCAACTCTTTCATTGTACATGCTTGAAATTTAGGATTCCTTCAAGTTTATCGAATGCCGCCTTGCTCATGTGACTGATCTGAATCCTTTGTTGGAATTTTCAGAATTCCAAAACAATAAACAGTCCCTCTTCAACACAGAGAGTAATTAAAAAAAAATCACTCACAGATAGAGTTTTCAAGTCAGAAAAAATTTTCTATTCATAAAAAAAAACTGCTGTTACAGACTCTTATAGCTTTCCACTGCTGGGAGATTACAAAATATGGCACTGCTTCACACACAGCGACCAAAATACTCTTCTCTGTCTCACACAGAGAAATACTCTGTTTCTGCTGTTCTGTGTAATTAAAAATTACAACTCTGTCTTTTACAAACAATACTCTGCTGTAAAAACTATTCTCTGTCTCTCTGTTTTTAAATACACTGCTGTATAAAAACATTACATTACAAAACAACTCTCTGTCTCTACATATTACAAAACAGAAATATCCCATAAAAATATCTCAGCCCTGTTTAATTCCATTCATTGACATTCAACCACAAAAATTCACCGCTTGAATTCATTTATGGTTTCATTAAATTTCTGCAGGCACCACTTTGAAGTAGCATTGAAGTTTATTTGACTTGCCGCACTCATCGTTTTCTTCCCGCATCAGGCATTAAAAAAATTCTATCGTATTGCAATACATTTTATGCTTCACGGCCTTTTAATATATATGATGCGCATATATATTAATTAAAACAAATAACAAAATAAAACATTAAAAAACTGTTTTATAACATATACGTTGGGTAAATAAAATTAAACCCAAATCATTTGAACGTATATGTGGACCCCGGTGATACGCGCTGTTCAAGGGGTAAGCTCCTCTCCCCCGGCCGCTCTGCTTCTGACTTCACGGACTTTCATTGCGGCATGTTTTGTTGGGCCTCCTCAGTCGATGACATAAGCAAGTCCGAGGGGTCATACTCTCCGCCGGCTCGCTCTTACCGACCCCATCTAATTGCCTTGCCGCTTGCTATGCCGTTGAAATTAATTCCAACACTCCCCCTTAATTTCAACTGCTGGGTTTTCCTGCATACCCAAGCATTTCCTGAAATATTCAAAGCTTTTCTCCTGTAGTGGCTTTGTGAGGATATCTGCAAATTGATCCTCTGTTCTGCAATGCTGCAAAACAATCTCGCCATTGCTAACCAATTCCCGTATGAAATGAAACTTGGTGTCAATGTGCTTTGTTCTTTTATGAAAAACAAAATTTTTAGACAATGCAATAGTTGAGCTATTGTCACAAAAGATCACTGTCCCTTTTACCTGTTCTTGACATAAGCTTCTCAACATTTTTCTCATCCAAACCACTTGACACGCTGCTGCTGTAGCTGCCACATATTCTGCCTCTGCTGTAGACAATGCTACAATGGGTTGTTTCTTAGAAGTCCATGAAATGGCTCCTGAACCCATATGAAAAACATAACCAGAAGTGCTCTTCCGATCATCTACACTTCCAGCCCAATCACTGTCTGTGTATCCAACTAAATCTAAACATTCTGAAGTAGTATAGAAAATACCAAACCTCTTTGTTCCTTTAACATACCTCAAAATTCTTTTTGTTGCTTGCCAATGTGAATCCTTTGGCTTTTCCATGAATCTGGAAATCAAACTAACAACATGCATTATGTCCGGCCTAGTTGCAGTCAAATACATAAGGCTGCCAACTATGCTCTTGTACAAGCTAGGATCAAAATCCTTGCTGTTGTCCTCTCTGCTGAGTTTTAATCCCATCACTGTGGGAGTGATTGCTGCTTTGCATTCCTGCATGTTAAATCTTTCAAGAACCTCATTAACATACTTTGCCTGTGAGATAAAAATCCCATTTTTATCTTGTTCTACTTCTATTCCCAAGAAGTATCTCAACAAACCCATGTCAGTCATTTCAAATTCTTCCTTCATGACTGTTTTGAAATTTTCAATAAGGCAATCATCATTACCTGTAAAAATAACATCATCAACATACAAGACTACAATCAAAATTTTACCGTCTTGTTCTTTGATGTAGAGGGTGGGTTCTCCCTCACACTTCTCAAAACCATTTTCCAGTAGATATGAATCTATCCTACTGTACCACGCTCTTGGCGCTTGCTTCAGCCCATAAAGAGCCTTCTTCAACTTGCATACTCTGTGCTCTTGGCCTTTCTTTTCATAGCCAAGAGGTTGTTCAATGTAAACCTCTTCCATTAACACTCCATTCAGGAATGCCGACTTCACGTCCATTTGGTAAACTTTCCATTTGTTTTGTGCTGCTATGGACAACACTGCTCTCACGGTTTCCATTCTGGCAACCGGTGCGAAAGTTTCCTCATAATCTATGCCATGCTTCTGTTTATAGCCTTTGACAACAAGCCTTGCCTTGTGTCTCTCTATCTTGCCTTTAGCATTACTCTTGGTTTTGTAGACCCATTTAACACCAATGACATCTTTACCTTTTGGGAGTTCAACCAAATCCCAAGTTTTGTTCCTCTCTATGGCATTAATTTCCTCATCCATAGCTTCTATCCATTTCTCATCCTTGATGGCTTCTTCGAAATGAACAGGATCATCAACATGACAATATAAAGCAAACAAAGAGTTGATACCTTCATTAGCTATATCTTGTTCATAAATGTCTTTCAAACTTCTGAATTTCTTACCTCTTTCAGTAGGTGTACAAGTACTTGAAGAAGCACTTGAATTTCCTCCTTGTGGTGTGCTTGGAGAAGCACTTTCATTTCTCCTCAAGGGTGTACTTTGCGGTGTTGGTGTTGCTGTTTGGGGATGTATTTCAGCCACCTCATCATCATTATCATCATGAGATAAACAGTGTTTAACATTCACTGTTTTCTCTATGCTTCCATCCCAAGCTTCCTCTTCAATGAACTGAACATCCCTGCTCACAAGAAACTTCTTACCGGATGGGTTATATAACCTGTAGGCCTTGGATTCCTCACTGTATCCAATGAAAATACATTTCTCCCCCTTGCTGTCCAACTTCTTCCTTAGCTGATCCGGAATGTGTGCATAAGCCACACATCCGAAAACCTTCATATGTGTGACACTTTGCTTTGCGCCACTCCATGCCTCTTCCGGCACTTTGTTCATAACTGCTTTTGTAGGACACCTATTTAAAATGTACGCTGCACAATGTACAGCTTCAGCCCAATAATCATTCGGCAAATGCTTTGCCTTAAGCATACTCCTCGCCATGTCCATTATGGTTCGGTTCTTCCTTTCGGCCACTCCATTTTGCTGCGGTGTATATCTAGTTGTAAACTGTTTATGAATACCATTTTCTCTACAAAACTGTAGAAAATATTTAGATATATACTCACCTCCTCTATCAGTCCTAAGGACTTTAATATGCAGCCCAGTCTGATTCTCAACAAGTGCTTTGAAATTGCGGAATTTTTCAAACACTTCACTTTTCTTTTTCAAAAAGTAAACCCAAGTTTTTCTTGTAAAATAATCTATGAATGTTAAGATATAGTGGCTGTTCGCAAGTGATGGAGTTTGCATCGGTCCACATACATCTGAGTGGACAATCTCTAAGGGTGCTTTTGCCCTTATGCTTTTCCCGGAAGGAAAACTTTCTCTGTGTTGTTTCCCAAGAATACAACCTTCACAAAGGCTGTCTGGTTTCTCTATCAATGGTAAACCACTTACCATTCCTTTTCTGTTCAACAAATTAAGACCTCCAAAGTTGATATGTCCAAATCTCAAGTGCCATAACCAATTATCATCTTTTGGTTCGCTTTGGAAAGTCTCCTGTGCAACTGCTGCTTTCTCTTCACCATTCTTCAAGTCTGCTCTCATTCTGAGAGGGAACATCCTGTTCCTTGTCATCTTTACTTCAGCAATACATACTTTGCTGGGTGGTTTATCCATGATGGTACAAACATCATTATCAAAGAAAACATTATACCCCTTATGGACAAGCTGTCCAACACTTAAGAGGTTACATTTCATTCCTGGAACATAATAAACATCTGCTATGGTTTTCTTTGCACCTAATATTGTTAAAACATTTACATCTCCTTTTCCCATAACAGAAACTTTGCTATCAGTTCCTAGTGTGACTTGTGACTGCACACTTTCATCTAACATAGAAAACATTGCTAAGTTTTCTGTCATATGGTTACTACAACCGGAGTCTAGAAACCATAAGTCTTCACTCTTTTCTTCAGCCATATTACAAGCTAAAAACAAATTACTTTGACTGTTGTTTTATTTTGTGAAATTTGCACTAGTTTCACTTCTCATATCATTCTGCTTCTTCTTTCTACATTCATTAGCATAATGACCATATTTTTTACAATTGTAACATTGGACATTGGACTTATCATACCTTTGTCCTTGTGCATTCTGTTGACCATTCTGTTGGCTGCTGCCTTGGCCTTGATGCTGATTTGGATTGCTGCCCCTTCCTTGAGCATTTGCTGGACTGTTCCTTCCACCTCTGTTTTGGCTTCTGCCTTTTCCTCTTCCTCTGCCTTGCCCTCTTCCTCTTCCGAAAGACATCTGGGTCTTAAAAGCATGTTCAAGAGATGAGTTTTCACTCCTACCCAATCTCTGTTCATGGGTCATCAGTGATGCATGTAGTTCATCCACTGAAAAATTTGTGAGATCCCTTGTCTCTTCTATGGTGGTGACAATCACATCGAATCTTGAGGGTAAACTTCTCAAGAGTTTCTCCACAATCCTCTTATCTTCAAGAGTCTCTCCATGAGATCTGATTTGTGTGACCATTCCAATCACATGAGTGAAGAATGAGTCAATATTATCTGACTCCTTCATACAGAGAGTCTCAAAATCTCTCCTCAGCAACTGAAGTTTTGTTGTCTTCACTCTTTCCATACCTTGATAGGCTGTCTTGAGAGTTTCCCATGCTTCACTGGATTTCTTAGCTGCTGCTATCCTTGGAAACACACTCTCATGCACTGCTTGATACAAGAAGAAAAGAGCCTTGGCATCTCTCTTCTTATTGTTCTTCAACTGTTCTCTTCCTGCTTGATTTAACATAAAAAATTCTGCTTCATCTTTTGGCTCTTCAAAGCCATCCTCAACTAATTCCCATAACTCTTGTGAGGTAAATAAAGCTTTCATAGTTATTGACCAGTAGTCATAATTATTTCCATTGAATTGTGGGAGATGGACATTTCCCAAACTCATACCTGTGCTAGAACCAGCCATTCTGCACTTCTAACTATGATTTAAAAACACTTGACTGTGTATTAAAATAGCTCACTGTACTGCAACAGTAACACAACAAATTTTATAGAGAAATACCTTAAATCCTTTATGGCTGAGTCTTCACACTGCTGGAGAAGCTGCTGCAACAAAGAATTCGTTTCCTTCAGCTTATTTGACCTTCAAATAGCCTGGATTGGCTTTGATACCATGTTGGAATTTTCAGAATTCCAAAACAATAAACAGTCCCTCTTCAACACAGAGAGTAATTAAAAAAAAATCACTCACAGACAGAGTTTTCAACTCAGAAAAAAATTTCTATTCATAAAAAAAAACTGCTGTTACAGACTCTTATAGCTTTCCACTGCTGGGAGATTACAAAATATGGCACTGCTTCACACACAGCGACCAAAATACTCTTCTCTGTCTCACACAGAGAAATACTCTGTTTCTGCTGTTCTGTGTAATTAAAAATTACAACTCTGTCTTTTACAAACAATACTCTGCTGTAAAAACTATTCTCTGTCTCTCTGTTTTTAAATACGCTGCTGTATAAAAACATTACATTACAAAACAGCTCTCTGTCTCTACATATTACAAAACAGAAATATCCCATAAAAATATCTCAGCCCTGTTTAATGCCATTCATTGACATTCAACCACAAAAATTCACCGCTTGAATTCATTTATGGTTTCATTAAATTTCTGCAGGCACCGCTTTGAAGTAGCATTGAAGTTTATTTGACTTGCTGGCACTGATGTTCTTTCTTCCCGCACTTCTGTGCATTAAAAAAAATTCCTGTGTATTGCAATACATTTTATAAGCTCCTCATTTTAATATATATGATGCACATATATATTAATTAAAACAAATAATAAAATAAAACATTAAAAAAACTGTTTTATAACATATACGCTGGGTAAATAAAATTAAACCCAAATCCTTTGAATCGTGAAATGTGGACCCCGCATACGTCAGCAGTCCGAGGGGGTAAGTTCCTCTCCTGGCCAGTCTTGCCGGACCCCCGCGGACTTTCATTGCGGCATGTTTTGTTGGGCCTCCTCGTTGATGACATAAGCAAGTCCGAGGGGGTTCATACCTCCACCGGCTCTGCCTTACCGACCCCATCGGAATTTCCTTGCCGCCTGTTATGCCGTTGAAATTATATTTCAACACTCCCGATTATCGTGATCTCACAATACCTACAAGCAGAGTAATTTAAAAAACTCTAGTGCACGTTTTTCTAACCATTGGTATCCCCTTATTAACATGCCTTGGATAGAAGACGATTGGAAAATATTTACCGTGCAGGTGTATTTCTGAACCTGCTCCTCAATTGAAAGTTTCATTTTTCTTTCTTTTCCATCGCAATGATATCCTGCTCTTGGTGCTGCTTTCCAGTGCCTTTGACCTCTGCTTAAGAAGGCCAAAAACCAGACTTCCCAGGTTGAATCCTGCTGTTAATCGTTAATTGATTTGCAAAATCTCATGGGTTACACAAAGGCTAAACATTAATAGCTAATTATAGTGGAACATTGCTCCTGCTGTTAATAGTTAATTGATTTGCAAAATTCCGTGTTACACAGAAGTTCAACATAAATAGATAATTATAGTGGAACATTGCTCCAAATAGGAAAATCTGCTGGAACCTTTCCCGCTCCTAAAGAAAAGCTCTCCACTCTCTACAAAGTGCCGGAACTCTGGTTTCATGTTCTAATCATCTCGGGGAGATAATGTATTGTATTTTTTAATTGAAGTTAATGTTTTTGGAGAGTTCTTTCCATTACAAGTTTTGAGGGCATAAGAATCTTATTTTCCTTAATATGTCAATAGGGAGAACGGATGTGTGTTTTTTAAAGGCACACTCAATAATATCTCTTCAGATCGTTTTTTCCTTGGCAAATTAATCATCTTTCTGCTGGACCATATTATTTATTCTTAATAGACTATCATCGATAAGTTTCACATGAATTTATTATTCTTAAAAAAGATGTTAACAGTTATTTGATGTTGATCCACAAAATATATTTGATCTTGGTCCTGAGCCATTACAGAAAGCCCACTAGGACCAAGATGTCACACCACCTGTGCGTTTGGATGATAGAGTGATGGGTAACTACTAGAATCTCAATTCATTTTCCACTCGAGTACAAATATTTTATCATTTTACAACTAGGGCTTTCTTTGTTTTATGTCGGTTAAATAAAGACTATTTTCAAGATCCTCGTGTACTCGTCCATTTTACCAAAACTAAATAAATCAAATTTTGGAGGAAGATAAAAAATTATAAGCTATTAAATTGTATATTTGTAAATATCAAGCGGTTCAGTAATTTTGCAGGGCACTAAATTCATTAATACATTCAAAATTGTATTTTAAACAAAAATAAATCACAAACTATGCCAATATTTTATAAAGAAAATAAAATATTTTTTTAAGTAAAAAATTAAAAAAAAAAGAAATATATTAGAATGGATTTAATAGTTAAAGGCATTTATTTATTTCTCTAACCACTTATAATATATTATCTATCTTATAATATAATATTTATATAAAGGGTGGTTCAAGGATATCCAATAAACTCTTCCCTTGAACCACTCATTTTCAGCTAATTGAATTAACCCACCCACTATACTTTTTAATCACTTATAATATAATACAAAATTATTTAAGTTCTCATATATATTTAAATTTATATAATTTATAATTTATAATGATGATATTTACTATGAAAAATAATCATATAATAAATTTATAGATATTTTTTAATAAATTACTTAACATAATTAATAATAATAATAACTAACATTAATAGTTAATGTGAGTTTACATTTGATCCCCTCGACTCTAGTACAAGGGTTCTCGTAATTGTGTCGTCTCTAGATAATGTTCAATGGACAAAGGTGGTGTGGAAAAATTTGGGTCTCTCCTTAAGTTTTTTATTTTGTCTCTTGTGTGCCCGTGGATGGCCTTTGGATCTACAGATTACAACGACATAGCAAGGTCATGACCCTTTTGTGGGATGTCTATGTTTGTCTCCTTCCCTCTTTAGTGTTGGCTTTCTTATATGTTGTTTGATGCACAAGGTGGTATATGTATGTTTTGAATTTGGTTTGGTTGTTTTCAGGTTAGCGTTTGTGGTTTCCTCTTTAGTGGATTGACAATTTCAACAGTGGCATGTTGGGCTCTCAAGTTTTTCTCGAGAAAAAAATTTCATTTTTTTCGGTTCTTCAACTTTCTGCAAAGTATAACAATTTTTCTGTGTAGAATTTCATTTTGCGATAAAAATAAAAGTTGTGAGAAATTTTGTTAGCTTTCTATTACTTATTTTTTGAAATTTTTTTATGCAGATTTGATATGTCAACTTAGCGTTTCTTTGAGTGTGTGTTTATTAACAATCAAAGAATTCATAAGAAGTCATGTTATGTGGCAACGTTGTATTCATTGAAAATTTGTGTTTTTGAAAAAACAAAATGTGTTACAACAATCTAGATAGAGTCTACTTTGGTTTCGTCATATTTACAAAGCCAATGGATGCATATCATAATTACTAGAATTTTTTGAACTGGTCCAATATGAAAAAACTGCATATTTTGGATATGTTTCGCGACGCAACAAATTTCTTAACATATAAGTTATAAACTAAAAATCTAAAAGCTACCCATTAGAGATGATGGACCAATGTAATGCCCCATAATTTTTTCAATTTTTTTTACAATGTATTTTGGGAGATACAAAATTTTGATTTCACTGAATCACAATGACCCTCAAAAATTGTTTGCACCCATTTTATTAGAAAATTAATTAAAATTAGTAAATGTTTATGAAATTCCATAAAAGTTATATTTCCTGAAAGTAGATTCAATCCTGAAAATGCTTGTCTTGGTTCCGACAGTTAATTCAGAATGTTTTATGGAGTTTAATCGGTCCAAAGTTGCAGAAACGTTAAGTTGCGTAACTGGTGACGCGTTAGTTCAGCCAAACTTAGATTAAAAGTTCGGCCGAACTATTTTTTCGCCGATGGCCCGTTAAGTCTAATGACTTAATAGTTCAGCCGAACTCTTAATCAAAGTTCGGCTGAACTTTTAATCAAAGTTCGACCGAACTTTAATCTAATTTTTCGTCGGCCGGAAAATTTCGCGGAGCCCCTCCTAAAACACATTTCGTGGCAATATAAATTGTCACTATATTGCCGTGAAATCATTCATAATTTTCGAACATTTCGCACATTTGATCTGATTTTATAAATGTCTTGGTTTGGGTTTAAAGAATTTTCTTGGAGGTTTGGGTTTAAGGGCATTTCTTGGAGGTAGACTAATTTTGCAAAGAATTGTTTTGGGTTTAAGGACTTTTCTTGGAGGACATTTCTTGGAGACGATTTGATTTTTCAAAAAATTGTTTTGGGTTTAAGGAATTTTCTTGGACATACATTCAAAGGACATTTCTTGGAGGTATGTGATACATTTTTTTGGATGTTTTTTGTTCATTTTTTTTGAAAGTATGGATTTGTGCTTAATTTCAAATTCTTGGAGATGGCCTGATTTTGCAAAGAATTGTTTTGGGTGTAAAGAATTTTCTTGGAGGACATTTCATGGAGGCAACCTGATTTTGCAAAGAATGTTTTTGGGTTTAAAGAATTTTCTTGGACGTACATTCAAAGGAAATTTCTTGGAGGTATGTAATACATTTTTTTGGATGTTTTTTGTGCTTCATTTTTTTTTAAAGTATGGAGTTGGGCTTAATTTCGAAAAGACATTTTCTGGAAGTATTTTTTAAAGTGACGTTTTTTTTTTTAAGTTGGAGGCATTTTTTGAAGTGACATTTTTTTAGAGTACGTGTTTTGAGTTGAAGTAAATATTTTGAGCTTCGTTTCATTTTTATAAGACATTTTTTTCTCGAATTTTTTAAAGTAAGTGTTTTGGATTAGAGTATGTATTTTTTGAAAAAAATTTAAAATGATTTTTTTTTAAATTAAATCTTTTGTGATGTTTTTTCTAATTGAGTTATTGTCTAATTTTTTCAAGGAAATTTTTTGAACTTCATACCCTATTATCATGGGAGATTGAAGGACTTGTGCGAGAAAATATGACCAAAAAAGAGACCCTGAGGAACGTAGAGAAGAGACGAGACAATCTCGCAAAAGAAAGTTAGAAGCCCTCTCAAATATTGAAGAGGAAAATCAACCTCAAGCAGAAATTGAAGAAGGTATGTAAATGTAAATATTATGATCTATTGATATATTTAAAATTTTCCTAATGTAAAATGTGAAGCTTAATTTTCATTTGATGAACTAATTTGAAAAATATTTTGTTTAATGTAAACAGACAGAGATATTCCTCAAAACATTGATGATGAGATACAAAATTTTGAAAGAGAAAGTGAAAGAGATATTGAACCAATGATTGAAGATGGTGAAAATATTGAAAGAAATTCAAATGAAGAAATTGAATCACAAGGTATATATATATATATATATATATATATTGAACACATGCACATATTATTGAAATTATACATATATTTATTAATTTAGTTATTTATTGTTCATATGTAAGCTTATTATGTACTATTTTTTCGAATATGTACAGATGAAATCAGTGTCAATGATGAGATGTTAGAAAATGTTGACACTCACACATATGGAGATAAAAAACCTGACCATGTTATACGATATCGTGTTAACTGCATTTTTGAAAAGTATTTCTTCAATGAGCGGGTGACAGTTCAAGCTCAAATGTTGAAAGGTCTCCTATCATTAAGAAAATTAAAATAAGCTACGACACTAATGGGTATTCGAAAATCAACCAAAGATAAAAAAAAAAAAATGAAGGAAGATGTGATACAAAATATAAGTAGTACTATAAATTCAATTAAGAGATCTAGAGAGAAAAATGTTTCGATTGTACGTAGAAGAATACATATGGAAATGATTTCATCAAGTACTAAAGAGAATCGTTTGGTAACATCTATGGCACGAGCATTAGGAACCTCGCGAAAAACTTTGCACAAACATCGGAAATTTCGGCTGCAAGTAGATGTAAATGATGAACTCGCTTGTTGGAGAGCTATTTGTAGGTAACCATACAAAGATAGACTTGGAGAAAATGTTAAAAAAATAATATATGAATATTGGAAGAACAATTCGCGTGCTTCGCCAACTACAAGGCATGTGATGCGAAGAAGAATAGCACGAAATCAGTATGAAGAACATGAAAAATATTTCTTGGAAACCACTCAGATAGAGTTATTCAACAAGTTCAAAGAAGAGAATCGTCAAATTCATGTTTCACTCAGTGCTTTTGTTCAACAAAAACCATGGTATGTAAAACCTATCACCGTACGCGACACTTGTTGTTGTCGTTATCATGTGAAATTTGAGTTATATTATGACACATTCCTTGATTTCGGTAGAACATTATGGAAGGATTCACCTCCTCCTTCCACTATCCGTGATTTCGTATCTCAAATTCTATGTGAAAGAGAAAGCGATGAACTATTTTACAAAAAGAAATGTGTTGGTGGTAAAAAATGTGATGATTGTGGAAATTTGACTAAATTTCAAAACAAATATCATATTGATATAAATGATCAATAATTTTCCAACATGAAAGTGAAATGGAAGAGATATGAATATATCGATACATCGATTCAAGGTGCAAATAGTGTTAAAAGAATTGAATTACTAGAAGATGAAATTTTTGTGATAGACTTTTTGAGAAATTTTGAGGCAGAAATTTACAAATACACCAAGCATTCCCATAGAGCTCGATGGCAAGACTTGCAATTCAAAAAATCTCGTGAAGTTTTTCCACCAGGGACCATTTTGTCAGTGATTGATTTTGCATAAAACTACACATTTGTTCCACAAAAAGAAATTCAGAGTGAATACTATCATTCTGACCAAGTCTCCATGCTCGTCCATATTCTATATAGACATGCTGAACAAAACGCCGATCATATAGAAATCACGAGTGAAAATCGACATATCATTAAAGAATATCACTTTTATATCAGTGACGATCGTACACATGATACATGTTTTGTACAACATTTTTTTGGAAAAATTTATGATTCATTGAAAAATCGTGGAATAACATTCAATGAACATTGGATATGGTTAGACGGATGCGCAGGTCAATTCAAATCTACACGATCATTCTTTTGGTTGTGTTGTCTTCATAAGAAAACCTGCATTAAACATTGTTGGAATTTCTTTGAGACTGGCCATGGAAAAGGAGAACATGACGGTGCAGGAGCATGCATAAAATGAGCACTTAGAAGATATCAAATGAACCACTCTGCAATCAGACTTGTGAACGCTAAAGAAGTTGTTCAATGGTGCATCACTGCTCTAATCCATGAGACTAACCCATCAAGGGAAGTGCGAAGGTACATTCAATTTAATTTATATTGGAAATATAATTTTAAACATTGTACATTTATTGTGCAATGATTATCTTTGATTGTATTTTGATATCATATTTATAAATTCTTCTTTTAATTTTTCATATAAAGGTTTTTCTGGCATATTGGGATCGAAGACATAGATAGATCAATTGGAAGTGACGTTGAAACAATAAAAGGGACTCGAAAATTGCATTCAATTCAAACAAAGTCGTCCAGAAATGTGTTTGCATTGGATAAAAGAAAATATTATTGTTTTTGTGATGTTTGCATAGACAACACAAAATCCAATGACGTTTGTGAAAAAAAAATGTATGTGAACGATTGGAAACATACAGAGCTAAATACAAAGGGAAAAATTTCTGTTGCAATGTTTGAAGAAATGCAATCAGAGGAAACTACAATATCATCCGATGGTGATCGAGTTTCTGATCTTGTTAGAGAAGGTAACATTTGAATTGTTTTCTAATGATTTAAAGATCTAGAAATAAATTTAAATATGTATAATTTTGTTAAGTTTGTTTTATTGTGTAGGAGATGTTTTTGCTGTAATTGCACCTATTGAAAACGATGAAAATGTGAAGTATTATTTGATGCATTGCACTGAACGAAAAATGAAATTATTACAAAACTATAATGATCACGGATTTCAATATGACAGAGGGTCTATTATACTGAAAGGTTATTTTTTCAGACAAACTCATCAAAGTGGAGACTTTGTTTACTTTGAAGACTATGAACCTAATTCCATAAGTTGTCAATATAGTCACTTGGTGTGTGCAGCATGCATAAAGTTGATAGAAGTTCAATCAAAGAAAAAATAAAAAATTAAGAGATGGAAAATGTCAAAATCCGATCATGAACAGATTATTGAAGATGGAATTCCATTAGAATTTTTTTGAGTGAATTGTCCAACAATTTATTCTCTTTGGATTAAATATGTTTTAGAACTTCCAGTACTCAACTAAAAATTGAGCTGCTTATGTTATTTGTGCAAGTGTTTGCACATGTAAAAATTGTTTTGGTACATGCACGTGCTCTAGTATCAACTGAAAGTAGCTTTTCTATACATGTGCATTGATGAAAAATGTTACATGTATTGGATATATATATATGTTCTAGAATGCAATTAACCGGAACTAGTTTTTCTATGCATCGATGAAAAATGTTACTTACATATTGGATATATATACATTCTAGAATGAAATTAATTGTTCAAGTAGTTTTACTATGTGCATTGATGAAAAATGATTTAAATGTACTCAATATATATGTTCTAGAATGCAATTTTAACTAAAAGTAGTTTTTCTATGTGCATTGATGAAAAATCGTATTGGATATATACATGAACTGAATGTGCCCAATTTTTCTTGTGAGATTTTCTAGTAAAAAGTATTTGTGCAATGTAAATAAATCATCCAGAGTATATTTTTTTAGGAAGATTCCTTTCAGACAAGAGACTCGGAGCACTTCTCTGACTTTTGGTGGGATTTGACCCACATCTCTATTCCTGATTGACAATCTAGTACAAAATTTGTCTGTACAATGGTCGGATATGTTCTATGTTCTAGAATGCAATTAACTGAATGTCATCAATTTACCAAATTATAAATCAACAAGGCTACCTATTTGAGTGCATTAATGAAATTGACCCAAATTCAACAAACATATATGTACTTCTTATATTTCCAATCAAAATTAAAGGGATAATTTGTACATATATCTACTTCTTTAAACTCTTTTTTCAATTAGAGCTCAATTGATACATGGTTAGTTGCATTGAAAAGCTATGTTCTTCCTATTGGAATTTTTTTCATTCAAACAAGACTATGTAGAGATAAAAAGCAATCTTAAGATTCCAAATGTACATCAACCATCCAAAACTTGAGTTTTAAAAACTTTTTGATTAAATCAAAACAATACAAGTCACATAGGAGTCTTCTATCTAAGCCAAATGTAGATTGAAACCATCCAAAACTTAGATCAAAACATTTAACATTATATCAAAACATTTAACATTTAACATTAAATCAAAATTAAAGAGATTTACATATAACTACTTCTTTACTCTTTTTTATTAAATCAAAACAATACTTCACATGGGAGTCTTCCATCTAGGCCAAATGTAGATTGAAACCATCCAAAACTTAAATCAAAACATTTAACATGTTATATCTTGAAACATTTAACATTTAACATTAAATCAAAATTAAAGGGATTTACATATAACTACTTTAATATTTTTGAATATATCAAAACAATACTTCAAATAGGAGTATCTTCCATCTAGGCCAAATGTAGATTGAAACCATCCAAAACTTAGATCAAAACATTTAACATTTAAATAACATTAAATCAAAATTAAATGGATTTACATATATACAACTACTTCTTTACTCTTTTTTATTCAATCAAAACAATACTTCACATGGGAGTCTTCCATCTAGGCCAAATGTAGATTGAAACCATCCAAAACTTAGATCAAAATATTTAACATTATATCAAAACATTTAACATTTAACATTAAATCAAAATTAAATGATTTACATATATATAACTTTAATGAACATAATGTACATAGCGAGACCTGTCTCCTAGGTTGCCTAACTAGCCAACACCAGAGGGGATCTGAATCAAAAAAACAGAAAAGGAGCTGCCCATAACTGGGAAAAAGCTAAAGAGGACCTGACATCAGGCTAGCTATCGATGTGTGTAGGAGGATTCTCCTCCAAAATTGGACAACTGTAGTCCTTCGGATCATCATCTACTCCCTTGGAGTGCTGGGAGGAGTTGTCGCTACTTGCGCCATCACTACTCGAGCTCGTCGAGCCGGATTTGACTGGAAGAGCTGCCGACTTCCTGGTGTCCTGGGGCTGATGGGTTGGGATGGTGGACTTTCTCCATCGCTTCCTGGAACTAGAAGCACCTTCATCTTGCGGATCCTCCTAAAAAGAGATGGAAATGGTCGTCGTAATTCACGGTCTGACCATAGCGCTGGTGAAGTGAAATTGTGCTTCATTGCTTGCCGGAGAAGGGTGGCTACCTGTGTCATGGATGGAAAGAGGAGGGGGAGAGCCAACACTCCTACCCCCTCCATCCCTACCTCCACCTCCCCTTCTACAACGCATCCATTGTCTATGCATGGGGTCTTCCATAGGCCAAATGTAGATTGAAACCATCAAAAAATTAGATCAAAACATTTAACATTATATCAAAACATTTAAAACATTTAACATTAAATCAAAATTAAATGGATTTAAATTTAAAACATTTAACATTAAATCAAAATTTAAGGGATTTACATTAAATGTAGATTAAAATGGTATCCAAAACTTAGTTTTAAAAACTTTTTGATTATATCACAACATTACTTCACATGATTAATGTACTTCAACCATCCAAAACTTGGGTTTTAATTTTTTTTTGATTATATCACAACATTACTTGACATGCCATCCAATTGTAGTTCAAATATCCAATAAAAACATTTAATATTATATCACATGTGCCAAATGTAGATTGAAACCATCCAAAACTTAAGTTTTAAAAACTTTTTGATTATATATCGTGCAACATTACTTCACATGCCATGCCAATTATAGTTAAACTATCCAATAGAAACATTTAACATTATACCACATGTGCCAAATGTAGATTGAAACCATCCAAAACTTAAGTTTTAAAAACTTTTTGATTATATATTGTGCAACATTAAAACATTAAACATTTAAAACATTAAATATCACATGCGAAATGTAGATTGAAACCATCCAAAACTTGAGTTTTAAAAACTTTTTGATTATATCATACATAACATTACTTCACATGCCATGCCAATTATAGTTCAACTATCCAATAAAAACATTTAACATTATATCACATGTCAAATGTAGATTGAAACCATCCAAAACTTAACTTTTAATTTAACAAAAAATTATAGATCACAACATTACTTCACATGCCAAATGTACTTCAAGCATCCAAAACTTAAATTTTAAAAACAAAACAAATTATAACACATCATTACATAACATGCCAAATGTAGTTTAGAAGCAAAACAAAACTTAAATTTTAAAAACAAAACAAATTATAACACATCATTACATAACATGCCAAATGTAGTTCAGAAGCAAAACATTGATTTATAGATGACAACATTACTAGTAGTTCAATTATCCAAAACTTAAAAGTTTTAAAAACCAAACAAATTATATAACAACATTACTTCACATTCACATGCCAAAAGTACTAAAACCATCCAAAAATTAACTTTTTGGAACAAAAAAAAATATATTAACACTGTAATAAAATATGTCCAAAAATTGTAGATCTCACAAGTATCAAACTTTATATATATATATATATATATATATATATATATATATATATGACAGTGCATCTAGATAATATATAAAAAAGAAAATTTAAGACTATCTAAATCTTGAAATCAAATCTACAAATCATGTCCATCAAATAGAGATGGATCTAGCATCTTTCCTATTAGGGTCTCAATCCACGCACTATCATGTGAAGCATGGGAAACCTACATACACAATGCACATGTACTTGAACATTAAAATTTGATGTTTTAAAAATGAGTGAGAATATATATAGAACTTCATGTAAAAAACAAAATATAACAAAAAAATCATGCAATACCTCATGAGGTTCCCTCTCCATTTGATCAACAAGTTCCGCCCCCATAAGAACATTTGCAATGGTAAACTGTACAATATACATGTACAGTTATATATCTATATATATATATATATATATATATATATATATATTAAAATTTCAAATGAAAATGCACGTGTACATATATAAACTTATTTTCAATAATATTAAAAAAAAAGTTAGACAACTTGTTCAAATGGTTGAAATGGTGTGGATGCTCCTATCTCCATCGCTAGAGTCCGTGGATTAAAGAAATCTTATATAGGAACCCAAATTCAAAAAATTTAAAATAACTCAATATATATATATATATATATATATATATATATATCTCAATTTTTAATGGAAATTTTTGAGGTGGAATATATATATATATATATTAAAAGTGAAAAATTGTCCATATTTGTGGCTCATCTCCTAAGGAAGTAGAAGGTACATCTCCCAAGGAAGAAGAAGGTACCGCCATCCCAAAAACATCGGACGGAATCAGAATCTATTAAAACATTTTATCATTATATATACATACATGTACATGTGTGCACAATTATTTATTTTAAAATATCACTTAAAAAACACTAACATTTGCCAACATATCTTGATGGTGAGACCCATCTGCATTGTTTGAACCAGAGGTCCCGAACGTGATATTAAAATTTTCGTCATTCATCATGCGTGACAACTGCAAATGGTGTTTTAACATATAATGATACATTTTTGTTAGATTATTGTACATACAAATAAATGTATACATGTACATACACATGTATTTATTACAAATTGTACACATGTATACATGTTAAAATAATTGAACCCTAAGGTCATTAACACATACCGTTCCCGTGCCCTCTTCCTCATGAAGAATTAGGTCTTGAAAACCATTGCGACAATTCTTTGCATATATTCAGAGATCTTCAACATTCATGTTGTCAATCTCTTCATCTGTACAATACACAAAATTGGCATGTGCATTTTCACGTGCTCTTTGTCGATTTAGACAAACATCGACTCCACCCAATCTGCTATAAACATTGTCGATCATGACATCCCTTGCTTCTCGACTTATTTGAGAAGTCACATCCATCTCTAACCACAGATTTTCGACCCGAAAAGGTCCACTCACCAATGGCGGCTCAGGGCAAGGCAACTCCACATCTCGCTTAGCGCCCTTACGGTCATAAAATCGACCTTTCCCCGGACCAAAAAATTCTGACGAAAGGTCATTGTAGTTGGGTTACATATCCAAAAAAAAATCTGCGTAAAATAATTGTGCAAAATTAGCAGGAACCTCATCGTTCCATGGGAGCCTTCCATAGGCCGCAAGGTGCCTATCATACAAATAGTGAGCTATATTTGGGTGCTTGAAATATTGCACCTTCAACAGTTTTCTTTTTGGCCCTTCCTTGAAATTAAACATTGAATTTTCCATATCTTTTGTAACTCTTCATTTTACATCCTCCCATTTATCTGGACCCATTATTGTTTCCTTTCTCTTTCTCATCACTTCTACAAATGTATCAGTCATTGGCCCAAGATTTTTGTACACATTTACAAGTTCGCCCAATGAATGTGTAGCTATTTCGAGGCTTTGTTGACTCTCAGCAGGTAGAGTCAAAGCCACGAGATCTCTTTGAAATTTTGCATGAAGTTTTTCACACCTTTGTAAGGTGCATTGCGCCATGTTTGTTTCCCATGGTATATCAGAAATGTTGGCTGGATAAGTTGTGGTGGGTAGACAACCTTCTTCTTGAATGTAGCGTTCTACCCTGTGTCTATTTTGACCAATATTTGGAACATTTTTAGCCTCTGCATCAATATATATAAAATTTCGTATATTAGAAAAAACACATGTAAAAAAATTTGTACAAATTCAATGAGATAAATATTGAAATTGATGGCAACCTTGACGTGGTTGGTTAGCATCTTCTCCACCATGAAACTGTTGAGACCCAGAACGACCCTGCTGAGAACCAGACCCAGAATGACCCTGCTGAGAACCAACACCACCAACTTTTGATTGGCCTCCGGGGGAATAAATATCACAACCTTCATGCAACCTGCTACCACTCATTGATGGCCCTATAAGGGGATTTGAACCACCACCAACCTCTCGAGACGAGAGAGAAGCTTCATAAACAAATACAAATTTATAATCAATTGAAAAATACATTCATGTGTACATATAAATACATGTACATATTCATTGATTAAATTGCATGAACCATACCATGACTGGGTGAACCATGGGCACGCTCCATGGATGGAGTAGAGACCCTTCTCTTCTTAGCTCCTAAAAATTAAAAAATGAAACTTATTAACAACTAATTTAACTCACAAAGTTAATAAAAAGTCAATTCCATATGTACACACGTGTATGGAGATTTAAGATTATATTTAAATACCGTGAACATCCCCCGATCCCTGAACCCCCATATGGGATTCTATTGATCTTCGCCATTCATCCTCCATAATATATATATCTATTGGTGGACATTTACACAAAATAAATTTCAGAAAATCAATTTGTAATTTATTGTACACAAATTATGTAGAACACAACTTTCAAAGCAATAATTGATGTGTGAAACTCAATTTAAGAAAAAAAGAAATTATAAAAATGATAAGTTCACCAAATTTCACTTTACATTGAGGGAGCACACTTGGTATAAAATTGAAAAAAACACATGGTCATTAAAAAATAAGCGTGAAACTCCATTTAAACAAAAATTTCTTGAAGTCCCCGCATTTTAATTTTATAAAAACGTGAAGTTCACTTGTTGCAAATGTGAAGTTCACCAAGTTGCGCTTTACATGGTGTGGTGGGAGCACACTTGGTATATAATTGAAAAAAACACATGTTCATTAGAAAAGACACATTTATAAGTACACAACACAAACATATCCAAGATATGTTACAATGTCCATCAATAAATTTTGAAGGGGAGCGTCTCAACACTAATTCATCTTTGAGAGATGAATCTTGAATTTTTGAAGAAGAGAATCTCAAAACCAATTCATCTTTGAGAGATGAATCTTGCATTGGCATTGCTTTGTATAATTCTAATTCATCTTTGATAGATGAATCATGAATTGGCATTGCCCCACGCAATAGATCAACAGACATCTTATTCACATTTGTACAATGCCTTATACTAAAAAATTGAAATTGGCTAACAATATTGTTTGCTATTCCATGCAGTTCTTTTAGCCTCTCCTTCTTAACTTGGCACACACCATTCATCTGGTTGCACACAAGTTCAGAACTGGTGAAAACTACAATTCCATTTGATCCATACTCCACCGTTGTTCCCAAGCCTTCTATCAATCCAATATAATATGCATCGTTGTTTGTTGTTCTTCCTAGTACATTCATTTTCCTTTGGACAACTTTTATAGTCACAATATCTGAAAACACATATGTAATCACTGCTTTCCCTGGATTGGGATAGCAAGAAACTTCTATGCATAATTTCCATTTTTCAACCATATTTAATGGTTTTCTTATCCTTGAAAAAAAAATCAATAAAAAATATATATATGACATGGGAGAAATGACACAAGATCATGAGGTAAATGACATGTGCATGGTTTATCTTAAAGTTTGACTTAAAAAGTTTATGGTCTAGAATTGACATCTAAAATTAATGGGAGGAAGCCTTTAGTTTGTGGGAGAAATGACACATGTACACAGTTTACCTTAAAGTGGTTGTGTTTTATGGATATTAAAATGAAGAACTTATATTTAGATCTATTCCAGAGATTGACTGTAGGGGCATTTACTAGATATGTCACCTTCCATAAAAGATGAGATCCAGAGGCTACCTGGCCCTTTACAGACTCTGCCTATAAAACTTGTAGAAGTTGAGAAATTTACATTGACAAATTTACTTGTGAGAAATTTACATTGACAACATATAGAGATTCAACTAGGCTTGTGAAAAGTACAAGTGGACAATGTATAATTCTACTTAGAAGAGTCTTTGGTTTAATGGTTAAACAAGAAAGAGTCATTACTTTCTCTATCTAGAGTAGAAGTGGAATACATAGTAGTTACTTCTTTTTGAGTGTTTTGGATGAAATGGGCTCTACAAGATATTAAGGTAAATTTCTTTTTGAGTGAGTAGAAGTGGAATGTACATAGTACAATTACTTCTTTTTGAGTGTTTTGGATGAAATGGGCTCTACAAGATATTAAGGTAATTTATTTTTGAGTGTTTTGGATGAAATGGGCTCTACAAGGTATTAAGGTAAGGTAAATTTCTTTTTGAGTGTTTTGGATGAAATGGGATCTACAAGATATTAAGGTAAATCTATATATCTATTAAGTGTTTCAATAGAAGTGTAATAATAATTTCAAAAATAAAATATTCTACTTCCTTCAATCACTATTTACATATCATAATAAAGTACCACTTCCTCACACAACAAGTCTTTGAGAAAATAGTGAAGATGGAATACATACCCACAAAGCCTCTTGTTAGAGAAGCATTTGAATATGTGAGAAACAAATTAGGAATAGTTCTTGTAAATTATCTTATTAAAGAACCATTTGAACATGTGAGAAACAAATTAGGGATAGTTCTTGTAAATTATTGTCACTTATTTGACTTAAAAAGAAGAGCATATGAAATTGAGTGCAATATCTATGTGGAAGAGTACACAATATCTAAGGGGGGAGAATACAATATATTTGACTTAAAAAGAAGAGCCTATGAAATTGAGTGCAATATCTATGTGGAAGAGTACACAATATCTAAGGGGGAGAATAGATATAAGGAAGGAATAAAAAGAGTAACAAAAAGCATATGATTGTGTCAATAATTTGAAGTAGTCAAGAAATATAACAAAGGACCATCAAAATTGAGTGCAATATCTATATGATCAAGTGTCAATAATTTGAAGTAGTCAAGAAAGATAACAAAGGACCATCAAAATTGAGTGCAATATCTATGTGGGAGAGTACACAATATCTAAGGGGGAGAATACAATATATTTAACTTAAAAAGAAGAGCCTATGAAATTGAGTGCAATATCTATGTGGGAGAATACATAATATCTAAGGGGGAGAATAGATATAAGGAAGGAATAGAAAGAGTAACAAAAAGCGTATGATTGTGTCAATAATTTGAAGTAGTCAAGAAAGATAACAAAGGACCATCAAAATTGAGTGCAATATCTATATGATCAAGTGTCAATAATTTGAAGTAGTCAAGAAAGATAACAAAGGATCATCAAAATTGAGTGCAATATCTATATTATATCTATATGATCAAGTTTCAATAATTTTAAGTAAAGAAAGATAACAAAGGACCATAAAAATTGAGTGCAATATCTATATGATTGTGTCAATAATTTGATAATTTGAAGTAGTCAAGAAAGATAACAAAGGACCATCAAAATTGAGTGCAATATCTATGTGGGAGAGTACACAATATCTAAGGGGGAGAATACAATATATTTGACTTCAAAATAAGAGCCTATGAAATTGAGTGCAATATCTATGTGGGAGAGTACACAATATCTAAGGGGGAGAATAGATATAAGGAAGGAATAAAAAGAGTAACAAAAAGCATATGATTGTGTCAATAATTTGAAGTAGTCAAGAAAGATAACAAAGGACCATCAAAATTGAGTGCAATATCTATATGATATCTATATGATAAAGTGTCAATAATTTGAAGTAAAGAAAGATAACAAAGGACCATCAAAATTGAGTGCAATATCTATATGATTGTGTCAATAATTTGATGATTTGAAGTAGTCAAGAAAGATAACAAAAGACCATCAAAATTGAGTGCAATATCTATGTGGGAGAGTACACAATATCTAAGGAGGAGAATACAATATAAGGAAGGAATAAAAAGAGTAACAAGAAGCATATGATTGTGTCAATAATTTGAAGTAGTCAAGAAAGATAACAAAGGACCATCATCAAATTAAAATTGAAAGATCAAGTAGTCTTCTTCATGAAGAATAAGCATTAACTAGGTTCATCATTTAAAGGGTTCATTTTTTAATGAAAAAAATTATGAATAATATGGAATGAATCATTGTACATTATGATAAATCTTGTATTTAAATGACATTTTATCTATGAATAAAAAAGAAAATGGGATCATCTCTTCATATATATATGTGTGTGTGTAAGAGAGAAATAAAAAGCAAAGGTAATTCCACCAAGCCTAAAGGAGCATGTCCTAATACATTAAATTATGTTTGGTTTCTAGAAGCATTAATCATGAAAGCAAAGGTAATTCCACCAAGCCTAAAGGAGCATTTCCTAATACATTAAATTATGTTTGTTTTCTAGAAGCATTAATCATGAAGAGTCATGAGATCCACATTTCGACCATGTACTATTTTCAAGTTAAAGGAGCATGTCCTAATACATTATTATGTTTGGTTTCTAGAAGCATTAATCATGAATTTTCTTTGAGATCCACATTTCCATCATACTATTTGCAAGTTCACATTTCCATCATGCTATTTTCAAGTTCTATATGAAGATATGTAGTCTAATAACTAATTAGTTCACATTTCCATCATGCTATTTGCAAGTTATATATGAAGATATGTAGTCTAATAACTTATTAGCAAGTTGTGATGTCCTAATACATTATTATGTTTGGTTTCCATCATACTATTTGCAAGTTCTATATGAAGATATGTAGTCTAATAGCTATACAGTATAGCCCATATAACATATAGCGACCTTTGACAGTATCAGCAAAGAGTCAAAAAACACAGAGGCCTCCCAGCAGAATTCCACCTGTTCATCAAGGTAAGCAACATAATATCGGAAGTGAAACAATGACACCACTAAACATATGTGAATTTAGATATTAAATTGACATTTATTGCAAATGACATGTGCATGGTTTATCTTAAATTTTGACTTAAAATTTTTATGGTAGAATTCACATCTAAAATTAATGGGACGAAGCCTTTAGTTTGTGGGAGAAATGACATGCATGTAAACAATTTAACTTAAAGTGGTTGTGTTTTATGGATATTAAAATGAAGAACTTCTATTTAGATCTATTCCAGAGATTGTCTGTAGGGGCATTTACTAGATATGTCACCTTCCATAAAAGATGAGATCCAGAGGCTACCTGGCCCTTTACAGACTCTGCCTATAAAACTTGTAGAAGTTAAGAAATTTACATTGACAAATTTACTTGTGAGAAATTTACATTGACAACATATAGAGATTCAACTAGGCTTGTGAAAAGTACTAGTGGACAATGTATAATTCTACTTAGAAGAGTCTTTGGTTTAATGGTTAAGCAAGAAAGAGTCGTTACTTTCTCTATCTAGAGTAGAAGTGGAATACATAATAGTTACTTCTTTTTTAGTGTTTTGGATGAAATGGGCTCTACAAGATATTAAGGTAAAAGCATATGATTGTGTCAATAATTTGAAGTAGTCAAGAAAGATAACAAAGGACCATCAAAATTGAGTGCAATATCTATATGATCAAGTGTTAATAATTTGAAGTAGTCAAGAAAGATAACAAAGGACCATCAAAATTGAGTGAAATATCTATATGATATCTATATGATCAAGTGTCAATAATTTGAAGTAAAGAAAGATAACAAAGGACCATAAAAATTGAGTGCAATATCTATATGATTGTGTCAATAATTTGATAATTTGAAGTAGTCAAGAAAAATAACAAAGGACCATCAAAATTGAGTGCAATATCTATGTGGGAGAGTACACAATATCTAAGGGGGAGAATACAATATAAGGAAGGAATAAAAAGAGTAACAAGAAGCATATGATTGTGTCAATAATTTTAAGTAGTCAAGAAAGATAACAAAGGACCATCATCAAATTCAAATTGGAAGATCAAGTAGTCTTCTTCATGAAGAAGAAGCATTAACTAGGTTCATCATTTAAAGGGTTCATTTTTTAATGAAAAAATTTATAAATAATATGGAATGAATCATTGTACATTATGATAAATCTTGTATTTAAATGACATTTGATCTATGAATAAAAAAGAAAATGTGATCATCTCTTCATATATTTATATATGTGTGTGTAAGAGAGAAATAAAAAGCAAATGTAATTCCACCAAGCCTAAGGGAGCATGTCCTAATACATTAAATTATGTTTGGTTTCTAAAAGCATTAATCATGAAGAGTCATGAGATCCACATTTCGACCATACTATTTGCAAGTTAAAGGAGCATGTCCTAATACATTATTATGTTTGGTTTCTAGAAGCATTAATCATGACTTTTCTTTGAGATCCACAATTCCATCATGCTATTTGCGAGTTCTATATGAAGATATGTATTCTAATAACTAATTAGCAAGTTGTGATGTCCTAATACATTATTATGTTTGGTTTCCATCATACTATTTGCAGAATAGTATGAAGATATGTAGTCTAATAACTATACAGTCTAGCCCATATAACATATAACGGCCTTTGACAGTATGAGCATAGAGTCAAAAAACAGAGAGGCCTCCCAGTAGAGTTCCACCTATTCATCAAGGTAAGAAACATAATATCGGAAGTGAAACAGTGACACCACTGAACATATGTGAATTTAGAATGATTTCAACTCTTTTTTCAAAGGAGAAAAAACCCTGTTTCATATATTGATAACAGTTCATATACAAAATCCTCTTGATATACCCATAACAGGTTATCAAGTATAAAAGATCAGATTCTGTCTCATACAGAAATACATTACAGCAGTATAAAAGACGATATGTAGTCACATATAAAAGACAATATGTAGTCACATTACATAAATACATTACATGTGAATTTAGAATGATTTCAACTCTTTTTTCAAAGGAGAAAAAACCCTATTTCATATATTGATAACAGTTCATATACAAAATCCTCTTGATATACCCATAATAGGTTATCAAGTATAAAAGATCAGATTATGTCTCATACATAAATACATTACAGCAGTATAAAAGACAATATGTAGTCACATTACAGTAGTAGATCATTCTAGTTCAATCATTCCAGCGTTGAGGAATCGAGAGAAGGCTCAGTAACGGCATAAGCTTAACAATGGTAGTAATATTCCATGCACAAGGCGAGAATCAGCTAGAGAGGATGAAATTGATGGATCCACGAACGGTAACAACGGGGAAAATTTTAAGAACCCCCCTAAATTTATATATATAATAAATGGGCGAATCCCCATGATACATAGGAAAAATGGAAGGCGATTTTATTAATAATATAATATGTATATATAATTTTTTAGCGAATTTCTCATGAGATTATATTATCTTGTAAAATCATGGCGAATCACCAATACAAATGGCGAATCACTACTACAAAATGGTGAATCGTTGTCTAGTGGAGTTTGGGGTGTTGGTTCCAATGAAGATATGGTATATAATAAATGGGTGAATCCCCATGATACATAGGAAAAATGGAAGGCGATTTTATTAATAATATAATATGTATATATAATTTTTTGGTGAATCTCTCACGAGATTATATTATCTTGTAAAATCATGGCGAATCACCAGTACAAATGGCGAATCACTACTACAAAATGGTGAATCATTGTCTAGTGGAGTTCGGGGTGTTGGTTCCAATGAATATATGGTAGTTGAACCAGGAGTAGAAGGAAGAGAACCACCGAGACCAAGCATGGCACATGGTGACTCGTGAGGGAAGTAGTTCTCGTGCAGTTTGGAAAACGCGTTCTTCTAGTTTTGCTAAGCGTAGTGTTGTTGCTCATGCTACTACTAGCACTGATATTGAGGTTGGAGAGGAGTTTGAGGAGAAATGAACAACAATGGGAAGAAAAGAAAACATGATATTAAAAAAGTGTTGATAAACGTTGGATCCGATCCAGGTGCCATGGTACAATAACAATATCGCAAAATACTTTAGATGTTCAACTATGGAAACATAATTTACATTACAACACCATCACGACTCTTACACAACCATATTTATGGAAATGATTTGATGCTTGGAATCTCTTAAAGGAAGACCTAGCATGGTAACTATAATAAGGTGAACTGCTTCTCACTTCTTCAAAATATTATTCCTTCTCGTGCCTTCAAAATATGAATATTGAAAGGAATATGTGCCATTTGCATCCACCCTGCTGAATCTGTTAAAATTATAACCATCAACATGAAGAGAACCATTAGAAAAACTCCATTCGGAATTCCCCATGTCATGCCCATGCCATGCCATGAATCTGTTTGTAGCAGAATCTCACAAGTAGTAGCAGTGGCACCCTGTATTTACCTGATAGCTCCATTGATTGGAGAGGAGGTCCACTCTAGAACTTGCCAATGCTCTCCTAGTATTTTTGTACAAATGATGTCTTGTTTTAAATTTGTACAAGGAGAGATACATTTTCAGTATATGCATCTTTTCAAATCTGGTAGTTATAACTTATAAGTCCAAATAAGAAATAAGCAGATCAATGACCTCCATCAAAGGTTCAAATACCATAAATTGAATAGGCAATAAGCAGACCAATGAACTCCATCAAAGGTTCTAACCAAGTCCTTAATTTAAGGATGGACGGCTAATATTTTGAGGTGGAATAAATTACCGTTGGACTAATTTGACATTAAATTATTATATAAAATCAGGCAATGTGAACAGCCAAACATTTGATATAGACATTTTGTAATAACACGTATTCTTTGTAATAACTTGGTTTGTTAATGGATGTTGTGTAATGAAATACTTTGTTATAAAGTTAATGTTTTGAGTAATTTACCAGCATAGATCCATCTAAAGTATGGATCTAACATGAGCCGAGAGGGATTAAATTTCTTTTGTTGCAAACTTATTTTAGAGTGCAAAAAACAATGTGTAATTTTATACTGTTTGAATTGTATTTTTGAATATTATAGAGATTACATAACATGTGTATTGAACCATTTTATTAATTCATATTAAAATATTTTATTCATAACTCACATTGGATATTTTATTCTATACGACATTAAAATATTTTCTTTAAAAAATAAAATCTATATAATAATATATATCAAGTTGATATCGGTTCAAACATCTTACATTATTTTTTTTACTTCAAATTACTTTACATGATATTAGATTAAAAATACATAGGATATATTGTTTTTCCTTTTTATTATAAGGGATATTGCTTGGTCATATGGATAACTAATTAAAAATACATAGGATATATTGCTTTCCCATTTTATTATAAGGGACAATGCTTGGTCATATGGATAACTAATTAAAAATACATAGGATATATTGTTTTTCCTTTTTTATTATAAAGGACATTGCTTTTTTATTTAGAGAATATTTTATTTTTATTTTAAGTGGGACATACATACTTACACATCACCAATTAATCTATTAATCCATTTTAGTGCTTGGTAAATATGTGATTAATATAAATCTATAGTGGTAAATTTTCAATGTTTTAATTGTATATTTTTATATTGTATCATTATTAATATTTTATATTAAAATTTGAACCAGTTACACATTTTCCTCTTATCAAGAAGTAATTACTATTTATTACTTGAAGACTGAAAGTGAAATATTAACAACTAAGTTAATTGTTGTGTTAATACATTTTTAATTGTTTATTTATATGGTTATTTAATTTTTTTGTCTGATTGAAAATTATTTTTATTATTATTTATACTTGCATATCCTCATACTGGATTGTATAGGATTGTATAGAATGAGCTGTAGACTCAAAAATGTCATTTGTCATTGTAAATGAGTAACAATTCCAACTTGCCTGTGCATGGGTTCACCCATTTCAATATTCGGAGCCTGCATGGTGCTGAAAGAATACCTAGATGGACTGGGTTTATAAACCAAACCAATCTAATACTGCAGCTACCTCTAAAAACCTAAAGGATGGACGCATTTAAAACCCTAATGAATGGACGCATGAAATTACGGTTTCTGCAAAATAACAAATTCATTGATTTTGATTTTAACTTTATAATTCTAAAAAATTGGAGGTCATTTCATGTATTAATCTCTTTTTTTGATAAACCATTTCAAATCAATCATAACAGATGAAGGCATGAAATTACAATTTCCCTTATCTGAGTTTTGTTGCAAAATAATATAATTTTACAATTCTAGAAAATTAATGGCACTTTCAGAGTCAGAAATTTCAAGTATTAGTCTTCTTTGTAAACCAGTAAATCTGCTACTCCTGAACAGAGTTACATGTTGCTGGAAGATTTTATAATTATTGTAGAGGTATGCAACGTTACGGTTTATGCATTTCAAAAGCAGTGAAAAACATATAAAAGGTTGGCTTTAGGCGATATTTGAAATTGCATAAATTGCTATGATGGACTTTACCTTTGGAACTTGAGCATTCATAGTCATTTTAAAAGTGTCCTTACCTTGACCTGTATTCATTTCCCCTTGTTCTGTGATTCTCTTATGTATCTTACATGCACTGAAAGCTTAAGCTGTCCTGGAAGCAAATCACCTTCAAGTCCCATTTGGGTATTAATAAAAGAACCAATAATTGGTTACAGTAGGTAAAGACATCAAGGCTCATCCCAAGCTCCATTGGGACTGAAGCTATCATCATTAAATTAAAAGTGTCCTTATTTGACCTATACTCTCATTTACCATCATTCTTCCCTTCCATTATTTATCCGATATACACTGAAATCTTAAAATTCCCTCGAAATGAATCACATGAAGTCACAATTGGTTATTGTTTAAAGAATCAATAATTTCTTGGGCCTTGTAGTTTACTTGTAGTACATAGAGATGGTGAGGCTCATCCCTAGCTCCTGATGAACCAAGAGATTAACAGGCTTCGCGTTGTTCAGATGAAAGCAGCAAAGGGATTGATTGTAATGGGTTTATAACTTTAATCAATGATCCAGATAAATTAAATTTTTCACCAACCTATAAAGTCGAGGCATATTATTGTTTATGGGCTATGTGAAAACAATAATAGAGGTGCGCCTTATGTGATAAGCAGATTGATGCCCGGGCTTACCTACTTAACCGACATCACACTCTTTGTTCGTATACAAAATGCATTCCAAATCTCTTCCCCAAACAATTTTAAATCTGCAACCCCAACAATTTCCTTTTCGACCTGGCTATCTTAAACTACACGAAAGCAAATTTTGAACTCATGGTTATTAAGAACGAAACCATCCAGCGAGATTCAATATCCCTTGTGGAAGCTTTATTTCTTGAACAATGATTATAAAACCATGTAACACAAACCCTTCATGTGAAGAACTTCACCTTATAAGAGTTCGACCCACGCATACAGTTCAACCATAATATATGAATATATACTACGCTTCCATTCAAATGTCAAGGAACATTGTAATAAATTCTTGACTTTATACAAGACACCAGCAACATAAACGTTCACCATACCTTAAGCCATTGGGTCCCACATATCCATTAACCTTAAATTAAATTAACTGCTCACCATACCTCATTAACTATATATGTCCGTGGCCGCCATCACATAATATATATCAACGCCTAAATTAATCCTCGACCTTGAGTTTAAACCCTCGGCATTACATAATGCATCAATGCACATCAAATAATCCGCACATATTTTCCATATAACTAAACTACTCAACACATATTAAACCCGAATTATATATAATAACACTCGGCCCCACAGGTCTTCTTACCTCATTAACCCCTTCGCGACTTGACGATGTGACCACCATTGATTCCACAAGCCCGTGATCGGACGGGTATAATGCATATCGTGATCGCACTTTTTCTTGGAATTCCATTTACCGCTTTTAAGTTTTGCGAAAACCATAAATGGTTTCTCAAACTGCCTTCACTGTTCACCAATTACGATTCCGCCTTATCGTTAGCTCCAGGTTTCTCTTCTCCTTCCGGTTTCACCTAACAGAGTGAATTACTCCTTTCAAACCATGTCTTACCCACCTAATACTTGGAATCAATTCACCTTACTCTGATAGCAACTCATCAATCAAAGTTCGATGCGTACGCAAAGGTCAAACGGTAATATCGAAATTACCAGAATCGATATCGATTCTTGTGAATTGAACCAACCTCAAAACAAAAACATGCCCAGTCATCTAATACAGAAATCGCTTGCGCTGCCCATTCAAAAGGTCAAAAGTGTGTTGTTTTTATGGAGATCTTCTCATAAAATACACAACAATTCATCAACCAAATACTTATATTTAAATGCGTTCAATTCTCACAAGACTAGAACGAAAATCCCAATGCTTTCGGAACAAAACCCTTCACACAGAGATTCAAATACTTCCATAACATATATAACTCAAGAATTCAAAAAGAATCGAACCCTCCTTTCACACATTTAACACATAAGTTCGATTCACATTTAAATGTCTCACACAGAATTCTTCCTCTCTCAGAATCGATCAATTCGCACAAATTTCCAATCACACTCAATCAATATTGAACTCCATTTCATTCACACAACACATAATTCAGGAATGAAACATAATCTTCAGAAAACTAAACTCTGTATTAACACACACAGCACTTACATCAACAATCTTCCTCTTTGGCCTGATATTCAATCAGTGGCCCTTCTATTCTCAATACTCTACCTCTGAACAGCTCCTAACTCTACTCTACAGACCTCTATACTTAATGCCTTTTTGGCTTAGAAGATAATGAATCGCTTCATCTATTTTAACAACACAACAAACACTTAAGATTCCAAAATTCCTAATTTTAGAAAAAAATCCCTAAAGTAACTAAACTGACTCTTCACATTCCTCATGTTCTCTAGTGGTTAGAGAAAATTTACAATTCCTCACCATTTTATTCAAAATACTAATATTTACATGAGAATTTAAAAACATAAGACCCCCCTATGTCTTATAAAATTACAAAGTATTTCTAGAGCCTAATGCCCTTGCATCACAGATAGACCATGATGATCGAAAATTCATATGCAGCGGCAATGCAGAGCTCCCAAACCATAGTGAGAACATGGGTGCCTTACAAGAACATACATAGATTTTAGCCATGAGATTCGGGGCTTCGTTAACTCAAAATCGTTGCCACCAAATTCCTTACAACAACAGCAATGGACTTCATGCAATAGATAGATTGCCTACTATCACCTTTGAATCCAGACTCGTGAAATTACTCTCTATGATCGACATGCAAGAAAGCTGCTACAAAGAGATCATATATAAGAAGCAATCCACATATGCATGGAACGGAAATGCCTGCAAGAAAGTGATAACCTTTTAAGCAATTTATTACTTGAAAATAAATATACTTCAGTCCACCATAACCTATTTTACTATTATATTTACAGGCTAAAAAAGTTCTAACTTCTAATAGAAACAGTATCAAGAAACTAACTTATCTTGACAAGTTTCAGAGAATGTACATGCTGCATGTACATTTTCCAATTCCTTGTTTTCTAAGATTCAATACAAGCAACCTTAAAAATTAAAATAGTAATTATCCATTGAGATGAATTGACGAAAAGGAAGATTTCATTTAGATACCTTGCATCTTGAGAACTTTAGTTGATTAATGAAGATATCTTAAGATGAATGAAAATGAATAAATCTCTGCAAAATCTACCTTCCAACTGTTGCATTATTGAAGACAGTTTCTGAAGAACCATATTCCCTACAATTTGAGTTTCAACAACTCATGATCCACAAGTATCCAATATGAAGAGCAACCTAAAATAATCTAGAGAACGTATGAAAGGATCCAAATAAAGAGAATGTATGTTGAACTTGTTAGAAATGTGGCAGAGCTGTATACTTGTAAGGAAAAATTTACATCTCCTTCATCTACTCTTAAGGTCACTCTCCTTAGCCTATCTTCTCGGGATTGACCAAGGTTAAGAAGGGCCTAGTTTGCAAACCACATAAGAGTTAACAAATTGCATTCATATCAAAAGCTAGTAGCCCTTCTGACTCATATTTTAAGGATTCAAATGCATACCTGATCACTAAGCACCCTACACATGCTTGAAAACTCAGGACCAGTGAGAGGGTACATTGAAGTTGTTTTACAGAAGTCTAAGTAGGTTGCATTTAGCTGCATCGGAAGCAATAGATGATGAAAAAATGAAACGAGTCACAAAAAATAATAATAATAATACAACACATAGGATACCTAACAGAACCAAGAGAATCGTGCCCCAACATTTCAAAATTCGTAGCGCATGCATAAGGTAAAATTATGGTATGAACTACAAATAAATTATTAAACATGTCATCATATAAGATGATCAGTCCAATAAATAAAGAGCTACAAAACCAAAGGCGCAAAGAAGAAAAATAGATTTAACAATAGAAAATCAAACAAAAGTTACCTCTCCTAGTGTGGCATCTTTCTTCCGACGCCGAAAAAACTTAACCGCTGAACATAGCACTATCTGTACAATAATTAATTCAATGTCACATTCCTTCACAATTTGATAATACTAGCCTACAATTCCTTGCTAAAGAAGATTTAAAAGCATACCTGTTTAAAGAAAAATTAAAAGAATACCTGTTGATGTCGTGGTAAAGATTGTATTGTGTCAAAAACAGTTGATCGAAATGTTTTTGCCAATGCTCTGGCCATATGATCAATTCTTACCTACAAAACAGTTTCAAGCATTTGATATAATATTATCGGTTTCCATTATTACAGGAAAACTCTGAAGAGCCCATTCCACAGTAATCTGGATGAAACAACATGAACATATCATTGATAGTGACAACTTTATCATGTTGTACAAGTGCAGAAATACAAATATGCCAAGGGCTACTTGCTAAAAGCATTTGTAGGTAGGGATTGAGCTCTGTCTTCTACAACTGTAGAGAGCAGCTGAGGTGACTGCTAAGGGCCAACAAAAGGAAATAATTCTAGTCGAAGTACCCTGCAGGTTGACTTTCTTAAACAAGGGGTTAAGTGTTGTGAGCTTGAGGTTGTTCAAACCCAATGATGTGTGATGAATTTCACCATTTACTGAAATCAATAGCAAGAGGATTGTGACAGTACATCAGAAGCCAAAAATATGGAAAAGGTCCACGTGCAATGGAAACTACACCCTAACTACAAAACCTTAAGGAAATGAAGGAGATCACCAACCTCATGCAGATTGAAGCTAGAGTTTCAGATTGGTTCTCTAACATTCCTAGTTAGTAGAATCTCGAGTCACCTCTACCTCCCATAGGAGATGGTTTCATCTCCTGCCCTGTCAACTTCTAAATTGTTGAGGACTCCTCACTTTGCAACTTTCCCATGGCCAGGGATGAGGATTTGTGCATCTAACACTCCAAAACCAAAACTGGAGGATCCTACAAGTGAAATCAACCCTGTGGAACAATTTGACATGTAAATGCACTCAACAAAAGCAACAATGGGGACTCAAGTGGGACTAAAACTTTAGAGAATTTCTAATCTATTTTTTTATATCTATAGTATTTTGTCATTGTTTCAGTTTGCAAGGAAATATTCCTTCGAAGCCGACAGAGAATAGAATAGGGTGGGCAAGAATAGGGAATTTTGGATACGAGACTGTCTCAGGCTGCAGAAAAACACTAATATATATGTGTGTGTATTATACCATTGTCCAGTTTGGCTGCAGCTTTTTCTAGTTCAAAATATATCCATCATCGTGGAAGAAAAAAACAAGAAGAATGCTCACCATATTTATTTTTTTCTTCTAATATGTGTGTGTGTGTGTGTGTGTGTTTTACACCATTGTCCAGTTTGGCTGCAGCTTTTTCTAGTTCAAAATATATCCATCATCGTGAAAGAAAAAAACAAGAAGAATGCTCACCATATTTATTTCTTGCTTCATTAATCGTTCAGGCGGTAGATTCAATCTATTGGTCATTGAATTCTCATGCAAAATATTATCCAACTCATGTATCCCACTGGTTAATTCTGCTTCAAGCATCTCAACATCATCTCTGTCATGATCCAAAATGAATAGAATATAATAATCTGAAACTTTCAGTACTGATAAATATTAAAACTACATACAGAACTAGTTTTCCTGACAAAGATGACAAATAATTGTTTTCAATACAATCAAAAAGGTTCCTAGTCTCCTAGCCTTGTCAAAATAATGTGCTTTAAATTATTCAAAGAGTAGAATGAATTTTCTTAAAAAAAATGTGATTATCATGATATTGACTATAAGCTCCACAAAGAAAGTTGTTAATTGGGTTGATCTCTGGTGGTTGGGAGGAATGATCATTATCCTTCCCACCCAGTTTCAATTCCCATGAGTGGCATGTTGAGCTCCTAACAAATATGTTGTTGTAATGAAATTGAATCTTGTTCTTGATTGGCCTTGTGCCTTGAAGATTCTAGGTTTTATCCTAGGTACCATCCTCACAATGAAGGGAAGTACATTGGGTACATTGGGGGTTTCCCCAAGCTCTGTAGCCTGGAAAAAAATTCTCCACAAAAAAGGTTACCTAAGCATCCCAAGCATATGTCAAGACAAAATCCAGATATAGATTTGCATGTCAAGACAGTTAATACTAAATAGTATTTGGAGTGGACATATCAATTGACTATAGATTTTTATTTAACTTGACAAGAACAATCATGGACAACACTTATCAGACTAGGGGAAATAGTCTACCTGCAAACATGAAGAGCTTTGCGCATATCCCCTGATGCAGCAACAACTTTCTACAGTGTCCAAAGAAAGTAAGCATTAGAGTATTCACAACTGTTTAAAACTAAAAGTAAAATTTGTAAAAGATATGATAATTTATTAAAGTCCAACAAATGATCACATTGATAAGTAGGTCAGTGGAACTGAAAGAGTATAATCAGTATGAATACAATGTGGAAGTGCAAGCACCGCTTTTAGAAAAGGCTGAAAATAACATAAAGAAATAAATAAACAATCAATATTGCTGATGTGGCCCACAAATAAAGGACCATGGCACAATACAAAATAATCAATAGCCTGTCAAGAAATAATGAGTGAGATAGAGCGATTTTCATTCATCAATGCTTGCTGGTCTTTATAAAAAGCTGAGGGATTTCCTCTTTTGAAGTTCCCTCATTATGCCTCTATGCTTGAAAATTCAAAAAACCATCATAACATTCAAGTTCTAAACAATGCTCATTTACTCCATTACCTTTCAACAACATGCAAGCAAGTAAAAGCAGCTGACTTATATAAAATGCAAAACCAAAATTTAGAAGCTAAAATCCTTCAGTTCTATGGAAATTTATGATAGAAAATGACAAAATAAAGCCATGTTGAGTGTTGTCCTACAGGTCCAGGAAGACTATAAGAAACTTGCAAGAAAATAATTATCTTAATGTCCGAGAATAAAGATAAGCAACTTATGGGCCTTGTATCTGAGTGTATGCCCAAATAACAATTCAAGGTATCTAGAAGTCCCATTCTTCTTTTAACTCTGAAGTGTACCTGGATGGATGGTTCTTCATAACAGTTTAGCATTTGTGGATAAGCTACATCATACTGGCTTTACAAATGCATATTACATGGTTTGTCACAAGTCAGAAATGGTTAATTATGGTATGTGGAACTGCAAGGTTACCAAAGTTTTAAGGACCAGGATTGCTGTTGAGCACAATAATTTTTGTTGCCCCTCATTAGAAAAGGGTCCTTTCTAGGGATAAATAGGTAAAGAGTGGAATATGATCAAACTGATAAGCATCTCCTTCTTATGGAAAAATTGGAATCAAGAAGCATTTCACAAAGGCAAATAATAAATTGTTGGGAGAATTAACAACTTTTGGATCAGAACTGGTTGTGTAGATCACAAAAATGAAAGGGCACTTTCATGAAAGATGTCAATTTCATGAGATCATATAATCAGAACTATAGAATACATGCTTGCCAGATAGCTAGTTTCTGATGTTCATAAACAATAGTTGGAAGGAGTAGAAAATAACATTATAGGAACTAGCCACAAGAGGCAGGCAAGGTTAGTGAAAATGGGCATTGTTAAAGCCGCTGCCAGGGTTTAAATCCCACAAAAAGTGGCCTGTTGTATACTCCCTCAAGGAGGCCAGCTTAACTTTCATGGTTGTTTACATGAGTTTGGTAAGACTCCCAACAAAGTAAATAGTGTCACTTTTTGATAGAGGTGGATGCTCACTACTATGGTGCAAGAAAGAACCATTATCCAAAAAAACATGAACAAGATCCTCCAACTTACTAGATATAGCTAAAGTCTAATTTACAAAGTATAGGGGACTTCTATCCTATAATATTAATTTGGAAAGAATTAGCAAATCAACTATGAAAGTACTTAGTCCAATTAGATTTTCTATATAACATATAATGTTAACAACTAGGTGCGGAAAAATGGGAAATAATGTAGTAGCTAGAGCCTGGGAGAGAGAATTGGCAAGTAATTTTCATGATTACATTAACTGCCTGAAGGCAAGCTTCCTCTTCTTGACTTGTTGTTATGTCAGAGCCACTTGAACAACCTTATTGTTTTTCAAGGGAGAACTTTCCTCATGCTGCCCGTAATCTCTAGAATAGATTCAGAAGGTCACCTCCATCAACAAAAGGATGAGGCAAGTGGCAGGGAAAATGTGACACAGCTGGAGTGGGTGGATAGAATCTAGGCTATAATTGAAATCTTTAAAGACTCCAAAGGGAGCCAAAGGGGTTCCAACATATATGGAAAAAATGCATACTACAGTATTGGTCAGACAACCGAAAAGGATTGGATGAAGACAATGAGTATGAAAACTCTTCTTCCAATTTTTTAAAAGGCAGTTCATCTATAAAATTAAATGCTTTACCCATCGTTTATGAACCTTTGCATATACTATAATGAAATAGAAGGTTTAACTTTCCTCTATATCAGGTTGAATATATCAAGCTATCAGTATGTCTTCGGACAAATGTATTACAAATCAAGAATCTCTTGCACTTAAATGTATGACTAGGGAATTTTTGTATTTTCATGTATTGTTAATGTAAATATCCTTGTTAATGTTAAAAATATAAAAGACATAAATTTTCAAATCAAAAGCAGAGCACTTGAATCTCTTGAATAAAATTTTAACTGGACAGGTAGTAACTTACCCTTGCACAAAGCTCAAATGCCTCCGGTTGAAATATTTGACATGGAAGACCCTAAAACCAAGTGAAATTTCACCATATGTAAGCTAAGAAAAGGTCAAATCACTATAATCATAAAACTTATAGACAATTCCCTTAGGAATGAGAAATATAAATGAATTTCTAGCATTTTTGGCTACATTTTTCATACTATGCCCATAAATATGTATACAAGAATATTTTCAGTCAACTACAAAAGGGCATCTCCAATCAAACAATAATGAATTTCCATTAGCCTCTGCTGGAGTATCTTCAGTATCTGATCTTTTGAATAGGCACGAAATGTCATAACCAGAGGTTTACTTGCCAAAAAGAAAATTTTGATCTAAGGATGGTATGAAATCTATCTACTGTAAACAAATAAAATCCAACACCCTAGAATTCAAAAGGAAAAGCCTTCAATTAATTTAGGAAATAATAGTGTCTTGTTTATCATATGGCTAGACCAATCAAGAGGCATGAGATCCTTGACACTCACATAACCTCACAAGGTGACGAGATTCATCACCAGTGACCAAACTAATCAACTCTATCATCAAATAGTTCATGACCAAAAATTCCAATATCAACCATGAAAGGAAACCCAGGTCAGTGAAAGAAAGCACTGTTGTGGACCACACCAAGGTTAAATCCTCAAAATAAGTGGCCAATGCACCACCTGCAAAGGGACCATTGATCTACCCTAACGACCATTTAGTCGAACCATGTGATTGTACAATGTATGCAGCATCCCACCTCTAAATAGGTGGAAGAGGCTTGACACTGCAGTATTAAGGAAGCATCTTAAAAAAATTCAATATCAAAACTAACCAACTACTAGAATTAAAGAAACTGCATATTTTCATTCTCTTTGTATAAATTCAACACTGACACATGCCTATTGTGCATTTTTTATCATTTGCTATACCAAGTCTAGTAATGTCCAACTCCTATGATCCCACCCTTAATCATGTGTGCATATTACACTGATCATAAAATGATGCAAAGGGCAATAGTTCATACAATTTAAAGACTGCAGTTTGGGAAGAAACCGATCAGTGAATTCTATTGCATTTGAAATGCCTACACAAACAGATCCATCAAGGAGTTTCTCTTACAAACCATTCAATAAAAATATAATTCATGATGTTCGTGAGTAGTAAACAAGAAAAATATGTCTAGCTTATCCACTACTCTTTAGCTTACCTATCAGCATACAGTGTGAATTTGGGAATGTTGGAAGCCTGAAGAGATCATAAAGCACAGCTTGATCTTTTGAAATCAAATAATCCATCTCATCAATAATCGGCAACCTTTTCATAAGATAGCAGAGTAGAATTAGAACACCAATGAAGTTGACTTGTTTGCATGCACTAAGAGATCACGATGAAGTTGACTTGTTTACATACTATAAGAAAATTTACCAAAAACACAAATACATCAATGAGGACTTATAAAGTGTTTGGATTTAACATTGCATATTTGATTGTCAAAGGCTCGATATAAATACTTATCTTGCACATCAAAATTTAACAAGAAAACACATAGGAAGGAGCTAATTTACAAAAAAATGCTACTAATATATGATTCTTACATCATCTTTTTGGCAGATGACTATTTCTTCTCACACAGAAAGCTTTTCAACTCCTGAAATGGAGAGCTATTTACTGAGCATTTTTTATTTCCTTGGCATTGCTCCAATATCTATTATAGAAGCAGAATATCAATTAATATAGCATACCAATCCTACATGTTCTCATCAGTGTAATTCAACTATCCTTCATTGTGTATTTCTTAAGTCTATTCTTAATGTAAAATGATAAAATTGGGGTTGTCATTCATTGGAGTAATCCCCTGATTTTGTCTTGTACTTACCTTGCTGAATATGTTTGAAGTGTTTGTCAAAGGAGTGCAGTTAACAACCACTGAAGTGGGGGGTGGCATCCCAAGCTGATCACATGTAGAGTCAACTTTTGAAATAAAATCATAAGAAACTCAGTTTTCATCCCTAACTGATAACATTTCCCACTAATGAAACAAATATCCTCACCTTTGTAACGTAGAATAAAGGTTCTAGATATAGAAAGTTATCTATCAGATGACATGAATAAGTCCACTATATGCCTCAGTGGAATCTTCGAAACCAGAAAATAGAAATCTAATTAGAAAAGAAATATACCAAAGGACTATTTACCTACCTTTTTAGCCCATTCAATAGACAAAAAATTGACTTTCTCCAAAAGCAAAGACTTCCCAGTTCCAGGACATCCACATACATACATGCTTCCAACTTTCTTTTTTTCTATACACATCTTACAGAACTCTAAGACTTTTTTGAGCTCTTCTTCACGACATATTACAGTTGTCGGTACTGCAGACAAATGCAAGGCTACCTTAACTGCAAGAATTTGAGAGGAATCTGCAGATAAAAATTGCAAACCCCTTCATGAGCGTAGTTTGAGCAACTAAAAGTAATATGAAAACTTCAACATGAAGAGAAGTAAATCAAAACCACAGAACTAGTTAAGATTCCTACATCTACAAGGAAGTGAGTCTATTTTAAGTAAAGGAGATATTTTAACGTCATGATCCGTACCAACTGACCCAAATGCTAGTGGCAACATTGACATACTATCTTCCACGGTCTCTGGCACACAGATTCCTGAGGAAAAGGACCTTAATCTCCTCGATATTTCCTTTGGAGGAACACTCGGATTAGGCCCTAGGTGTTCTGTTTAGGTTATGACCAAGTCATCATCTAGTTTCTGTGGTTTTTCAGCGTTGCCCACATTCTTTTTTATCATTTTCATGGCGTTGGCATCATCAGAAGTAGCAACCTTTGGCACAACTTTAGAAGCTCCAATACCATTGAATTTCTGTGGCACTCCTCGCATTGTTGTACCCACATTATTCACAGGAACTGCATCTTTTAACAGTCCTCCCTGTCTTCGATGGGCGCCCAATTCAGCTCATGTTTTTACGGCATTCTGAATTGTCTTGCCCCTTTTCACTAGCTACCGTGGAACCAGTTTCCCTCGTCAATGCGTGCAACTGAGTAGATCCACCACATCTGAGCCCAATGCGCCTATCCCTTGGTGAATCCAACCACACCCAGCCACTCATGCCTCATCATTGATTTTTCCATTTTCTAAACAGTGAAAAGATTAAATAAAATCATAGGTCAAAAATGAATTCGAACTATGGGAGTGCCGTAACGGACCAGAGGGTCGGTCAAGTCCGTCACTCATCCAGCAAGAATATCGGCGAGCATGTGCATAAAGCCCCAGCCACCTCTCTTAAATTCCAGCGAACTAGTGAAAAAATAGGGCTAATCACTCTAACCCCTCCCTCCGACCGTGTAAATCCAGGCGAATGCCATGGAAATCTTCTCCAACCAAAGAAAATCGGGGGCGAAGTTCATTTTTTTTCAGTTTTATGTGTCTTTTTTTGGTTGGCTAATATTTAATAATTAATTATTTTTAAAATAATCATTGGGCTAACTTTATTAAACTATAGAAAATGGGTTTTATATAAAAAATTCGCCCTATTAAAATTTAAAATCCCTTAAAATTCGCCTTTGGGCTAAAATTCGCCCCTAAAATTTTCCCTGGTCTAGTCAGATCCACTAGACCAGCCACACTCCAGGATGCCATTAGAAAAACTTGGGATTTTCAGGATGCCTTACCCCGGACTAGGACACCTTACCCCCAGAGACAGGCTTTCCAGCTAAAGAGGAAGGATGTGAGGATTTCGCCTCCGAAGGGGAATCAGGGTAGGGTACAGCTCGATGATGATGCCCAGAGGGAGTTGAAGAAGAAGAGGTTGTGCTTTACCTGTCAGGAGCCATGGGCACTAGGTCACAGATGTGCTGCTGGCAAAGCACATTTCATTGAGGTCTTCTCCGAGAGTAGCGGGGAAGAGGATGAGTATGAGGATGGGGAGGCAGGAGACAGTCAGACAGAGCAGGACCATTTGCCACCTCCACCTCTAGGAGCAGGAGGTGCAGATTTTTCACCCACAGGGGGGACCCTTGCAGCATTGCGAGGAGTACCCAAGTATGTGGCGTTGCGAGTTCGAGGGACAGTGCGTGGGCAGCGAGTTTCAGTTCTGGTAGACAGTGGGGCAACCCACAACTTCATCGATGCACAGATGGTTGAGAGGAGAGGCATACCGACAAAGAGCTTCAATGGATTTTCAGTGTTGGTCCCAGGAGATCAGACGATGCAGTGTGCCAGGTATGTTCCAGAGCTGGCTGTGAAGATGGGTACCTACACAGTGACCAACCACTTTTTCATGGTCAACATACCAGATACCAATGTGGTATTGGGTGTATAGTGGTTGATTACTTTGGGGAAATTCACCACATATTGGGAGGCCTTGGAGATGGAATGGGATGACAAGAAGACTGAGAAGCATGAGAAGATACGTGGGATGCACACTTACCCACCTCAGACTATTTCAGCTCACCGGATGGAGGCAGACTTCTAGAAGGTGTTAGAGTCAGCCCTTGCTGCCCTCCGTCAGTGATCATTTCGTCTTTTGCATTTTCATTATTAGGTGTCTCACTTGTTTCACTTCTTTGCATATCACTAGGATCATGCCATGAACTGACGAAGGGTTATGTCATCTTGTGTTTCCTCATATTACACCTGCAGCGCTATTTTAAAAAAATTTTTCAAAAAATTATTCATAGTTATTGTCATGATACATGAGGTCATTAAAATTGTCAATAAGTGTCCTAGGTCTTGGTGTCTAGGGTTTCTCAGTCATTTATACACTAGTCACCAAGCCTGCAAGGTGAGGAAAGTCCAGCACTTGTGATTTCTATTTTATTATCATCGTCATTTTCTTAAAAATACATTTCTAGTCCAAAACTCTGTTTTGGAACTAGAAATTTGTCATTATCATTTTATAATAAATTTGTAATTGTTCCGCATGAAGACATTGTAGAAGCAGACCCCTGGTCTTTCCTCACAACTTAAACATCATATCTGCCAAAAAGACAATGAGACAATAAAATCATCAGTATCGACCTCAGAGAAGCCAAAGCAAAGTTTATATTTAAAAGCCAAAGTGAAAATTACAAAAACATTTGTAATGTGGGTTTAAAGTTAGATTTGAAATGAAATCTGATTGGGAAGATATTTGTGAAGTGTATAAAGGCCAAACAAGTTCATTTGAACCGATTTCATCGCTCCCAAAACGTATTTGCAAGATTGAAGGCCGATTTTGGATTTTTGGAAGGCGTGGACAGTGTTTTAGGGCTGCGCGACCCACCTTGAGCCTGCGCGACCCACCTGGGCTGCGCGACCCAAACAGAACGGGTTTAGCACAGTGGGTTTGCACCTGCGCGACCCACCTGGGCTGCGCGACCCAAACTGAGCCTGCGCGACCCACGCAGAGACAGCATTCCGGAATTGTGTTTGAGCGCTCAGATCGACTCCAGTTGCCTTCAAAGCAGGTTTTCTTCAATCATTTGGGGTTTGCAAACGTTTTTGTGTCATCATACATGGTTCTAATATGCTAATGAAGGATTTAAAACCCCGCTGTTATGAGATTATTGTTTTCAGGGTTAAAATGAAAATAAATGGTGTAAAAATGGGTTTGATGTACGAAGCTTGAGTGATATGAATTAAGCCTTTCATAAAACATGAAAATCAAATCTGCTCTCATACCCATAATATCTCTGTCACCATTGTTATTGTATGCCTTATCAAACCTTTGAGTCACATCTCTATGTTTGTAATGAATCGCTTTGCCCAGGTTAGCATTTTGCTCATGTCTTTGTTTGCCCAATGTTAGCATTGTTTTCAAATAGCTCATTGAAACCATTTATGGTCATAACTTCATGAGACAAACATATCCTTTGTCGATGCCATGTCTCCTTTGACTAGATATGCCCAAACTTTGAAGGTTGCCTACTCCTATTTTGTCAAAATTTCATTTGCATTCAAAACAGAGATGCTGCCTGTCAGTCCATTTGAAACAGAGATTTTATCCATAACTTGATTCCTTGATGGTGTTTTGGCGGTGGGATATTGATTGAGTGTTAAACATACGTCCTAATCTTGCTTTCACTGCATTCATCTCAGTGTACACATTGCCCAAAAGTTTGATCAGAGATATGTCAGAGACAGAGTCAGAATATGAGCCAGGATCAGGCAGTGATTCGGTGGCTGAAGGTAATGTACCACGGGGTTCCCGCAGATAAAACAGAAGTGGTGATCATCGCAGAGAGGAGCCTACCTCTTTGGCTCGGTTGCAGGCATGTCCATTAGCTATGGATTGTTTTCGGTTCTTGTCATGTTTCAGGTTTTGTGAGATGGTTGTGCAAACCCGACCTCATCGTGAATTGGCACGTTTGTTTGTTCTTCATTTGTGGGGTGATCGGGTAAACCTTGCTGGGGTTGATTTCATTGTATCACCTTTGACTATTGCTCAAGCCACTGGCATACCGAACATAGGCGAGAAATGGAGCAAGGGTAAGCAGTTAGAGAAATTTCATTATGAGCCATACATTAAAACTGGATATGTGGCTTACTTGGGTAGAGTCTTTCCATTCCGATTCTTGAGAGATGAGTATGCACCACTCATGAGGCTCATCATTTAGTATTTTAGTTGTGAGGGCAGGTATGCTCGTCTTTTCTCATATCATGTTCGTTTGCTGATGCACTTCACAAGGGTGCGTATGATGAATATTCCTTATTTCATATACAGCAACATAGAGAAGATGGTTACATTTGTGCAGAAGAAGACGAGCCCAGTGCAGCAGTACAGGAGTATATATCATTTCGCTTTGATCAAAATCTTGGTGTCACATCAGTTGGCAGAGCAGGGCATCACTTGGGAGGACTTCATTTCTAGAGACTTTTTCAGAGTGCCACAGCAGCCTCCCGAGGCAGTTTATGATGCAGGAGAGCCCTCACACCAGCCGGACATGCTTGAGGTTGGGCATATCATTACTCCTTTGGTTCGGACATATCAGCGAGGCCACAGGGCCTTATTTGCAGCGACACGGCGGGTACTATCTCCACGTGAGGTGGAAGGGGTCCTGCCGACTTCATCGACACGGCGAGTACTATCTCCACGTGATGTGGAAAGGGTCTCGCTTTCTTCTCCAGTGCAGGTACAGGTACAAGACAGGGGCAAGAGGCCCATGTATGATGAGGGCCCATCAGGAGGCCGGGACACCGATATGACAGTCATTGATGTTGATACGGGCTCTCCTAGCTCGAAGCTGAGGGAAGTCATCCAGGAGCAAAGGGCCGAGAATGACCGGCTGAAAGACCAATTGCAGAAGGCTCAGTGGGTGATTAACTATTTGGAGCAGCGCAACAAACAGCTCGAGGATGAGCTCACATTTTATGAGGTGCGCCAAATCCGTGAGGACAGGCAGTGGAATCGAAAGAGGCCCGGTGACATGACACCGACTGACAGAGATACTGTACTCACACATGTGAACATCCATCTGGAGAAATTGTTGGCGAAGGCCAATCGAGACAAAGACATGCTTCGCCACATGAAAGGCCATTACTGGGCTCGCATGCATGTTTGCAAAGCGAGGATGAGGATCATGAAGAGGAGGTTGCGCAAGGCACTTCAACGGCGGAAAAGGCCTAATCCACTTCAGATTTTGGCCGAAGCTTCATTGACTGAGCAAGACATATGATGGAGGACCTCCGCTCCGAATTTGGGCAAATTCGGAGAAAATTTTTGTCATTTCCAAATTTTTGGTTTAAAAAACAGGTTTTGTGGCTAGGTGGGTCGCGCGCTCATGCGCTCGCATTTTTTTGAGACACTTTCTGGAGGAGATCTTTACATTTTTGGATTTTTCATGGTCAAATATGCATCCTCTGAAGTCAACTTAGCATTTTGACAAAATCTGGATGGTCAAACAGCTCAAAAACACCATGAAAATCACCTTGCTGCCACCTTTTGCACCAGCAGGAAGTACCTCTGGGAGAATGAGGTTTTGGAGGGTCAAATCAACTCCAAATTCAGAAATTCCACTTGGGTTGGAAAGTAGACATCCGGGGCTTTCCAACGAGCTATCATGAGCTCAATTTGGATGTTGGGAGCTACCTCAAAATCAGCCTGGAACATGAGCGACCCACGCAGTTCAGGAGCGACCCACCTAGAGATTTTTTTGAGTTTTCAGCTGCCAGCTCAGTATTTCGCCTATTATGGACCAGTTTTGCCTATGGATAGAATTCTTGGGTTTTTATGATGTAAATTCATGTTTGATGTGTAACTTTGGCTTGTTTTTATCTCTTCTAGAAGATTCACTCTCAAATGAGTAAAAAATCATGTAATGGATCAGTTTCCACTCTTTTAGAGGCAAGTTATTAGCTGCCTAGATTGTAGTTCCATGATTAGAATTGGTTGAAACTGATCCCTGAAGAGGGAATTCGACCCCTAGAGGTGGGGAAAGGTGTTAGAGTGATCTATATATTGTAATTTCTCAATCATTTTCAGAGGTTGGAGAGGTTGGACTCTTGGGATACTTTTGATATCATTGTACATATTTTTCATATTTTGGCTAAGGAAAGATCAAGGATTTTGCGGCACTTGTTGGGATCCTTGTGGTGTTCTGTTCTTGATGATGTTTCTCCTTTGTTTACTGTAAGTTTCTTCATGTTTAATGTTGCCATACTTTCATTATGCTTCTGAACTAAATTGAATGAGTGAAATAAGGTTGAATCCATTGTTTACAGTGCTTAGCCTTTGAATTCAGTTAGTTCTATATGTTTTCAGCTGTTTGGAGAGGATCCAAGTTCTTCTTTGCCCTCTTCAGCTCCTCGTCAGTCTAATCTATCCATAAAATTCAATTCGAAGCATCAAGATCATCACCTACCTCGCCCCAGCTTGATCTCTGCAAAGGTCTGACCTTATCCCCGGACCCAAAATTTGTTTTCCCATTACTCCAGCGAAAACCCAAAAAACCAAAAATCAAACATACCTATCTCTTTACTAGCCTAAAATCGGTTCTTATTCTAAGTCATCTCGCATTCTATTGCTTATTTTCTCGAGATTGACGGAGAGAGCCCTCTCCTGTCCTCGTAGGGCTAGCTACGAGGCTGAGCGTGGTTTGATGTAGCCTTGAGTTTTACTTCATTTCAGCCTGAGGTAGATTTGAGTGCTAACATAGTGGCGACCATGCTGGGGAGAAACTCAAAACGTTTGTTTGTTATAGACGGAGTCTGAAGTCACGCTAGGTAGCCTTCGAAACGCTGTTGCTATGCATCAGCGAAGTAGATAAACGTTGCTTCATTCGATCTCCGGTATAACTTGTAATCGTAGTATTTAACTTGTAAATTTCCCCAGTACATGTATCAAGTTCAGATCTGATCGTTGATGGTGAACAACGGTCAGACATCGCAAGGCTGAAATCATTCACCTGGTGACTTCATTCACTGAACAAATCCAGAAATCGATGCTTCATGGTGACTTCACTGCAGGGAGATCAGTAGCTGTGAGATTTTCAAGATGGATCGAATCACGAGAAGATATGCTCCCATGAGCCGAGATCACATTCCAGGTTTTCCAAATAAGATGCCCAAGGTAGATTGGTCAAGGAATCTGCCTACGTTTAACGATGATGGTAAGAAAGATGCTGCTTTACATTTGGTTAGATTTCACATCCATATTCGCAAGTTGAAGGTAGCTTTTCCTGAAGATTGTTTGATGAAGATATTCCTAGCCACTCTGGAAGGTGAAGCCCAATCTTGGTATGAAAATTTGCCGCTGGCCTGTATTTATTGTTTAGAAGATTTTCATGCCCTGTTCATTGAAAGATATCAAGTATCTTATCCATCATTAAATTTAGTTCATGACTGTTGCAAACATGCTTCTATTTTTATTGAAAGCCTTGAGAAATATTATGAAGATGATAATTTCATGGATGATGAGATCATGGAAGCATTGTATGAGAACCCATTTCAGCAGCATAAAGACGATCATGAAAATTTGCAGCAGGATCAAGATTTTAGTGTGGTGGAAGATGAAGGAATTTTGCATCTTGACAGTGAACATGAATTATATGAAATGGATCAGCAGTATGAGGAAAGTTTGTATACCGCTTCACTTGAAATCAATGAAGACAATCACTGTTTGAGCAAAAGAAAACAAAAGGTATTATCTCCTCTATCTGAAGATGAGATAGATCAGCTACTGAAGGGTCATGTTCTAACTCAAGTTAACGCAGATCTGCAGTGTGCACATGATCAAGAAGATGATGGTGGAACTTCTTCCTTTTCTGAAAAGGATGACAGTCTTGTAAGCAGCTTTATAGATCAGCAGGTTGAAGATGTCTATATGGCTGAAAATGATGAAAGAGAAGAGTCTGTTTCAGATCTATCCATGGAAGAAGACAGCATGCAAGTAAGTCCAGTTTCAATTTCAGAATGTGATGCAGTCAGGTCAGCCATTTCAGATTCAAATTGTAATAACCAAGCATATCTTGTGCTGAAACCCATCAAGGAGAATTCTGCTGTTGAGATCATCCGGAAAGAAGAAAACAAAGGTATGGACTCAAATGTTTTCAGTTCATTAGAACACAGCCTGCATGAGGAGGTAATTCAGTCAGTTCATGAAAAACGAGATGAAATCTGTGTTCAAGTAAGTGAAACAGTTCCTTTGGATGAATTTATGGTAGATGATAGGAATGTCATGTTTGGGTTTCAAGAATCATCTAAAGTTGCTTTTCTCATGATTGATGAATGCAATGAGGAACATGATAATCTAACTGTCATATCATATGAAGTTGACCTACAGTACATTCATACTATAGAAGATCAAAACATTCAGGATTTCCATTCAGATTCTTCTTCATATGTCTCATGTGTTGAAATGTTTTCTCAAGAAGAGATTTGCTCACCTACCTGTTCAGAGTTTTTTGAAGCCCAGGAACATATTGTTACTGAAGTACATGATGAAGGAAGATCAGAATTAGAAGCAGGAGAAAAAGACACCTTGTTCTTTCAGCAGGAGGTAAATCTTCATGTTTTTCAGGATCCAATGGCAGATTTGTTACAGTCAGCAGTGAAGGTGTTTATTGCAGTATTCAGTGATGAAGGAGATCATGGTCAGCTATGTTTTTGGATGCCCAGTTATCAGTTTGTATTGTTGACCAGCAGATCTGATCAGGGAAATCAGTCAAGAAGTCATCTGCTTGACTGGTTACATTGGAAATCTAATTATACATGATTGTACATATTTCATTGGTATGCAGGTGGTTGTCATCATGATTCCAAATCTTGATGGACTGCTGCCTTTTTTCAAAAGCTTGGTAAAGTTTTGTTTTAATTCAGTCATGAGTCATTTGTGTTTGGTCTGTTGAGTCAGTTTTTTTCAAGTTATTTCAGTTTGCCATCGAGTCGGTTTGAGTCAAGTTTCAGTCAGTTTTCAGTCAAGTTTTCATTCAATAAATGTGTCAAAGGTTTTGTGTTATCCGTTGAAATAATGATTCCATCGCCCAATGGATGAGAGGCACTGTCTGACTCCCCCAGAGATCTGCTGTTCTTGGCATCTCCATGGAGCCACCATCCCCATTGGAGCCAATGTTAGAGTCAGCCCTTGCTGCCCTCCGTCAGTGATCATTTCGTCTTTTGAATTTTTATTATTAGGTGTCTCACTTGTTTCACTTCTTTGCATATCACTAGGATCATGCCATGAACTGACGAAGGGTTATGTCATCTTGTGTTTCCTCATATTACACCTGCAGCGCTATTTTAAAAAAAATTTCCTCAAAAAATTATTCATAGTTATTGTCATGATACATGAGGTCATTAAAATTGTCAATAAGTGTCCTAGGTCTTGGTGTCTAGGGTTTCTGAGTCATTTATACACTAGTCATCAAGCCTGCAAGGTGAGGAAAGTCCAGCACTTGTGATTTCTATTTTATTATCATCGTCATTTTCTTAAAAATACATTTCTAGTCCAAAACTCTATTTTGGAACTAGAAATTTGTCATTATCATTTTATAATAAATTTGTAATTGTTCCGCATGAAGACATTGTAGAAGCAGACCCCTGGTCTTTCCTCTAGCTAAGACAGTCATATCCCTGCAAAAAGACAATAAAATCATCAGTATCGACCTCAGAGAAGCCAAAGCAAAGTTTATATTTAAAAGCCAAAGTGAAAATTACAAAAACATTTGTAATGTGGGTTTAAAGTTAGATTTGAAATGAAATCTGATTGGGAAGATATTTGTGAAGTGTATAAAGGCCAAACAAGTTCAATTGAACCGATTTCATCGCTCCCAAAACGTATTTGCAAGATTGAAGGCCGATTTTGGATTTTTGGAAGGCGTGGACAGTGTTTGAAATTTCTTGTGACAACTTGAGCTGCGCGGCCTATGACTAGCGACCCAAACGAAACGGGTTTAGCCGGTGGTTTGCACTACTGCGACTCCACACAGACAACGACCCAAACTAAGCACAACGCGACCCACGCGAAACTGACATTAGGAATTGTGTTTGAGCGCTGGTCGACTCCGATTGCCTTCAAAGCGAGTTTTCTTCAATCACTTAGGGTTTGCAAGCGTTTTGTGTCATCATACATGGTTCTAATATGCTAATGAAAAGTTTAAGAAACCAGGTTGTTATGAGATTATTGTTTTGAGGATTAAAATGAAAATAAATGGTGTAAAAATGGGTTTGATGTACGAAGCGATTGATATGGTCAGCCTTTTCATAAAACATGAAAAGGAAATGTTTGCTCTCATACCCTAATAATATCTCTGTCACCATTGTTATTGTATGCCTTATCAAACCTTTGAGTCACATCTCTCATGTTTGTAATGAATCGCTTTGCCCAAGGTTAGCATTTGCTCATGTCTTTGTTTGCCCAATGTTAGCATTGTTTCAAATGGCTCATTGAAACCATTTATGGTCATAACTCGCAGACAAACATATCATTGTCAATACCATGCTCTCCTTTGAATGGATGTGTCCAAACTTTTGAAAGGTTGTCTATTCCTATTTTGTCAAGACTTCATTTGCATTCAAAACAGAGATGCTGCTTGTCAGTCCATTTGAAACAGAGATTTTATCCATAACTTGATTCCTTGATGGTGTTTTGGAGGTGGGATACTGATTGAGTGTTAAACATACGTCCTAATCTTGCTTTCACTGCATTCATCTCAGTGTACACATTGCCCAAAAGTTTGATCAGAGATATGTCAGAGACAGAGTCAGAATATGAGCCAGGATCAGGCAGTGATTCGGTGGCTGAAGGTAATGTACCACGGGGTTCCCGCAGAGAAAACAGAAGTGGTGATCATCGCAGAGAGGAGCCTACCTCTTTGGATCGGTTGCAGGCATGTCCATTAGCTATGGATTGTTTTCGGTTCTTGTCATGTTTCAGGTTTTGTGAGATGGTTGTGCAAACCCGACCTCATCGTGAATTGGCACGTTTGTTTGTTCTTCATTTGCGGGGTGATCGGGTAAACCTTGCTGGGGTTGATTTCATTGTATCACCTTTGACTATTGCTCAAGCCACTGGCATACCGAACATAGGCGAGAAATGGAGCAAGGGTAAGAAGTTAGAGAAATTTCATTATGAGCCATACATTAAAACTGGATATGTGGCTTACTTGGGCAGAGTCTTTCCATTCCGATTCTTGAGAGATGAGTATGCACCACTCATGAGGCTCATCATTCAGTATTTTAGTTGTGAGGGCAGGTATGCTCGTCTTTCTCATATCATGTTCGTTTGCTGATGCACTTCACAAGGGTGCGTATGATGAATATTCCTTATTTCATATACGGAACATAGAAGATGGTTACATATGTGCGAAGAGAACGAGCCCGATGCGTGTCTGGGTATATATCATTTCGCTTTGATCAAAATCTTGGTGTCACATCGTTGGCAAAACGGGGGCATCACCAGGAGACTTCATTTCTGAGACTTTTTCGAGTGCCACAATGACCTCCCGAGCGGTTTATGAGGCGGGGAGAGCCTTCACACCCGACGGACATGCTTGAGGTTGGGCATATCTGGCCCCCTCCTTTAGTTTGGACATATCAGCGAGGCCACGGGGCCTTATTTGCAGCGACACGGCGGTACTATCTCCACGTGAGGAAGGGGTCCTCCTGACTTCATCGACACGGCGGGAGTACTATCTCCACGTGATGTGGAAAGGGTCTCGTTTTCTTCTCCAGTGCAGGTACAGGTACAAGACAGAGGCAAGAGGCCCATGCATGATGAGGGCCCATCAGGAGGCCGGGACACCGATATGACAGTCATTGATGTTGATACGGGTTCTCCTAGCTCGAAGCTGAGGGAAGTCATCCAGGAGAAAAGGGCCAAGAATGACCAGCTGAAAGACCAATTGCAGAAGGCTCAGTGGGTGATTAACTATTTGGAGCAGCGCAACAAACAGCTCGGGGATGAACTCACATTTTATGAGGTGCGCCAAATCCGTGAGGACAGGCAGTGGAATCGAAAGAGGCCCGGTGACATGACACCAGCTGACAGAGATACTGTACTCATGCGGGTGAATATACATCTGGAGAAGCTTTTGGCGAAGGCCAATCGAGACAAAGACATGCTTCGCCACATGAAAGGCCATTACTGGGCTCGCATGCATGTTTGCAAAGCGAGGATGAGGATCATGAAGAGGAGGTTGCGCAAGGCACTTCAACGGCGGAAAAGGCCTAATCCACTTCGGATTTTGGCCGAAGCTTCATTGACTGAGCAAGACATATGATGGAGGACCTCCGCTCCGAATTTGGGCAAATTCGGAGAAATTTTTTGTCATTTCCAAATTTTTGGTTTAAAAAACAGGTTTTGTGGCTAGGTGGGTCGCGCGCTCATGCGCTCGCATTTTTTTGAGACACTTGCTGGAGGAGATATTTACATTTTTGGATTTTTCATGGTCAAATATGCATCCTCTGAAGTCAACTTAGCATTTTGACAAAATCTGGATGGTCAAACAGCTCAAAAACACCATAAAAAACACCTTGCTGCCACCTTTTGCACCAGCAGGAAGTACCTCTGGGAGAATGAAGTTTTGAGGGGTCAAATCAACTCCAAATTCAGCAATTCCACTTGGGTTGGAAAGTAGACATCCAGGGCTTTCCAACGAGCTATCATGAGCTCAATTTGGATGTCGGGAGCTACCTCAAAATCAGCCTGCCACATGAGCGACCCACGCAGTTCAGGAGCGACCCACCTTGAGAATTTTTTGAGTTTTTCAGCTGCCAGCTCAGTATTTCGCCTATTTTGGACCAGTTTTGCCTATGGATAGAATTCTTGGGTTTTTATGATGTAAATTCATGTTTGATGTGTAACTTTGGCTTTTTTTTATCTCTTCTAGAAGATTCACTCTCAAATGAGTAAAAAATCATGTAATGGATCAGTTTCCACTCTTTTAGAGGCAAGTTGTTAGCTGCCTAGATTGTAGTTCCATGATTAGAATTGGTTGAAACTGATCCCTGAAGAGAGAATTCGACCCCTAGAGGTGGGGAAAGGGGTTAGAGTGATCTATATATTGTAATTTCTGAGGCATTCTACAGGTTGGACTCTTGGGATACTTTTGATACTATTGTACATACTTTTCATATTTTGGCTAAGGGAAGATCAGGGGTTTTGCGGCACTTGTTGGGATCCTTGTGGTGTTCTGTTCTTGATGATGTTTCTCCTTTGTTTACTGTAAGTTTCTTCATGTTTAATGTTGCCATCCTTTCATTATGCTTCTGAACTAAATTGAATGAGTGAAATAAGGTTGAATCCATTGTTTACAGTGCTTAGCCTTTGAATTCAATTAGTTCTATATGTTTTCAGCTGTTTGGAGAGGATCCAAGTTCTTCTTTGCCCTCTTCAGCTCCTCGTCAGTCTAATCTATCCATAAAATCCAATTCGAAGCATCAAGATCATCACCTACCTCGCCCAAGCTTGAACTCTGCAAAGGTCTGACCTTATCCCCGGACCCAAAATTTGTTTTCCCATTACTCCAGCGAAAACCCAAAAAACCAAAAACCAAACATACCTATCTCTTTACTAGCCTAAAATCAATTCTTATTGTAAGTCATCTCGCATCTTATTGCTTATTTTCTCGAGATTGACGGAGAGATCCCTCTCCTGTCCTCGTAGGGCTAGCTACGAGGCTGAGCGTGGTTTGATGTAGCCTTGAGTTTTACTTCATTTCAGCCTGAGGTAGATTTGAGTGCTAACAGAAGGGAGACATAGAGTGGGCAGTTGAGTTGTGGGCATCAGAGGCAGGGGCTACCAGGCCGATAGTTCATCCGGATATACAGGCCATCCTCGTCAGGTATGAGACGGTATTTGGAGAGATACCATCGAGACAACCACAAATCGAGGGTTTGAGCACACTATTGAGCTAGAGCAGGGCATCCAGGCCATTATTACCACACCCTATAGGCACCCTAAGGCCTATCGAGATGAGATTGAGTGGGCCATCTAGGAGTTGTTGACTCTTGGACATATTCGGCCAAGCACCAATTCTTTTGCTTCTTTGGTGGTGTTGGTGAAGAAGAAGGACGACACATTGAGAATGTGCATTGATTACAGGGCCCTAAATAAGAAGACCCTGAAGAACAGGTACCCCATACCGCAGATTGACGAGATGATGGATGAGTTGAGAGGAGCCCAGTTCTTCTCAAAGATCGATTTGAGATCTGGGTACCACCAGATTCGTGTGAGGGAATAGGACATTCCCAAGACCGCTTTCAGATGCCATTACGGCCACTTTGAGTTTTTGGTTATGCCTTTCAAGCTAACCAACGCCCCAGCTACTTTCCAGTCATGCATGAACCATATCTTTTGCAGTCATCTGAGGAAGTTTGTGTTGGTATTTTTCGATGATATATTGATATATAGCAGGACTTGGGAGGAGCATCTCCAGCACATAGAAGCAGTACTGCATATCTTGGAGGAGCAACAGTTCTATGCTAAGCTCTCCAAGTATGAGTTTGCGATGACGGAGATGTTGTACATGGGACACGTCATAGGAGTGGATGGAGTGAGGGTCCACGAGGAGAAGATCAGGGCCATCAGAGATTGGCCAGAGCCGAGAAACGCAACGAAACTTCAAGGATTTGTTGGCATCTGCACATATTACAGGAAGTTCGTCAAGATTTTCTCTCAGCTTGCGGTACCTCTTACAAATTTGACGAAGAAGGGGGCATTTAGTTGGTTGAATATAGCGTAGCGGGCCTTTGACAGGCTCAAGGAGGTTATGAGCAGCTTTCTAGTGCTTGCGTTGACAGATTTTACGTAGCCTTTTGTTTTGGAGTGTGATGCATCGGGAGAGGGTATCGGCGCAGTCTTGATGTAGGGAGGCCACCCTATAGCCTATGAGAGCAGGAAGCTCCTTCCTCATGAGTGGTTGTATCCTATATATGACAAGGAGATGTTGGTCATTATGCATGCATTGGCCAAATTCCGGCAGTACTTAGTAGGTAACAGGTTTCAGGTGAGGACTGATCACAACAACCTCAGGTTCTTTTTGGAGCAGAAATAGCTACAGGAGAGGCAGCAGAAGTGGATCAGCAAGATCCAGGCTTATGAATTTGACATTGAATATCTCAAAGGGAAGAATAACGTGGTAGCCGATGCACTTTCACGTAGACCAACCACGTTGTCTCTGATGATCTTGGATACAGATTGGAAGGCTTGACTCTTGGTGGAGTACTCCAAGGATAGATTTTCTTGTGAGGTTCTGGATGGTCAGGTGACAGATGACAGATACAGGGTGATATATGAGATCATCTACTATAGAGATAGGATCTTCTTGAAGGAGGGCTCCCAGCTCAAGAAGAATATACTTCAGGCGTCTCATGACTCACCATTGTTCGGCCATCAGGGGTTTACCAAATCCTATTGGGCTATCAGAGAGAGGTTCTCATGGAAAGGCCTCAAGGGGGACGTGCTCTGGCATATCAAGGAGTGTGAGTTTTACTAGAGAAACAAGGGGGAGATGAACCATCTCGCAGGTTTGTTGCAGCCTCTTCCCATTCCGGAGGCGAAATGGGAGAGAATTTCGATGGATTTCATCACAGGGTTTCCCATGGTACAGGGCAAGGACTATATATAAGTTGTCGTTGATTGGCTGACGAAGTACGCACACTTTTTCGCCATATCTTCACACTATACAGCAGCACAGGTGGTGGAGTTGTTCTTCGGAGAGATCTTCAAGTTGCATGGTCTTCCCAAGACCATCATTAGTGACAGGGATAGCCGCTTTATGGGCGGATTCTGGCAAGAGATTTTTTTGCTGGTGGGGACGGAGCTGACACCGAGCAACAGCTATCACTCACAGACAGTGGGCAGATAGAAATAGTTAACAAGTGGTTGGAAGGATACTTGCGTAACTATGTTAGTGGGTAGCAGAAAGTGTGGCTAAAGTGGTTGCATCTGGGGGAGTACTGCTACAACAACACATATCACATGTCCATCGGTATGACACCATTCTATGCTTTGTATGGGTACCATTATTTATCTTTTGTTAATATGATGTTTGGTGCTAGAAAGGCTCCGAGAGCCAAATATTGGATCCAGGAGAGTCTGGACATTCTCCGCACTCTTGGGGATAACATGGCTACAGTGCAGAACCAGCAAAAGAGGTATGCTGACAAGGGTCGGATGGTAAGACAGTTTGAGGTAGGAGACTTGGTCTACCTATGTTTACAACCATACCGACAGTCATCACTAGAACAAAAGGGAGCTGAGAAGCTCAAGCCCTGTTTTTATGGACCATACAGGGTGATACGTAGGGTTGTATAGGTTGCTTATGAGTTGGAGCTGCCCCAAGGCAGCAAGATTCATAACATTTTCCATGTATCATGCCTAAAGAAGGCATTGAGGTAGCAGGTGACGGTGACAGAGGAGCTATCGCCTACAAATGATGAAGGGAATTTGGTATTACAGCCTGTTGTGGACAATTTTGTCACCCCTAGAGACAGTCTAGAGTTTCCATAGACCAGTGCCTAGGACATCTTAATATAGCAAGGAGCTCTTCATATAGCTTGGGTTGTCAATACAAAAGCTCACTTACTATCTCTTGTTGAACAAGGAAATTAGTTTAGAATGGGACCAACCTCTCTCAGAAGCTGGTACAAAGATAAGAATAGTGTAGGAACATCATGAAAAACTCCAATACAAAGGCATCAGTGGAGTTGGCCCCAACCCAACAATAGAGGGCGGATGCGGTGAGAGGAATAATAAGAATACCGGTTGATATTATCTTTGATACCCCGGATGTATGGAACCATGTATGCGACACGCCCAATTCAAGGAATCCATACACAATCTTGGCATTTTAAATACCCTCTAGACCAGCCAATCATGAAAAATATGGATGAAGTGAACATGGAACAATATATCATGACTAGGCCTATTTAAAGTGCTTGACTAATTCCAGAAAGGGCATCAACTAGGATGAATCCTTACTGCAAACTAGTGAGCCACTCACATTCTAGAACATGATACAAGAAGATAAATAGCATGAAATGAGATATTGTATTAACACATAAGAGAAATTACATACTGTGAGATACCAAAGACCAGAATCCTCATTACAGTTATAACTCCTCCTCACTGAGACCCTACGGGCTCTGAAAGCAACTTCATACGAAATATTGCAGAAAATGTATACAAAAAGCCTTTTCAGCACGGATTTTGATGAATGTCACGGAACCCTTAATCTTTTTCCTTATTTTATAGAGGAAAGAGAAAAATTTGGAAAATGAGGTAGGTGATATACATTTAATGGTCTCATTTAAACAAATTTGAAGGAAAAGCCCGCCTATGCTATTTGGTGGGGCTGAACTGATGCACGTACTCAGCTACTACTTCATGAAATAAATGTTGAAGATAAAAATCTCCTTATGAACAAGACATAAATAATAAAATATACAAGTGCTATGTACTTGGCTGGAGGAGGAAAATCTGTTGCGATAAAACCTTGAGGTTGCTTGCAAGAATAAATGAACTGGGAAGAGTATCTCTGCAGAGGCTCGGCATAAGGGGAAACCTTCATGAACCTTCTGTACTTTCCTGAGAAGAAAATTAGCTGAAATACAATCTATAGGATATGATTTTTAATGTATTGTACCCTCAACTTGATCTTGGAAATCTCTGGTCCGATACCCCTGTCTTTTAACACCAGATACGAGCTCATAATCTTCAATGGGTTGTTGAAATCTTTAATTCTTTGCTGATGTTCTTTGCGGAAAATTTATATCCCCATATGCTAACTAGCATCTTTAAATTGTCCTTGGAGAGTTCGAAATATTTTAAATCCAGCTCCTGCGATGAATGTCTTATCATGGCGGCTTTTAGGACTCTTCTTCATAATGACAGCTCCAATTGAATTGCCTTCTGGGATGCTCTATCGCTGCAACCAAAACTGTGAATTAAAACATCTCTCTGTATGTTGAAACCCTGCAAAATTCACCAACACATTAGAAAAACCAGGTAGAAGTGGGATGGACGATGAGGTGAAGATGGTGATGACGTCGCAGATATGGAAAATCGACAAGAACATGCAGGGTGATGAAAGAAAAACGATGGAGGCTTTGGAACGTAAAATTTCCGCGTGAAATAGTTTTAAACGTGATGACTGAAAAACGATGAATACAAATAAAAACACACACATATATATATGGCGGGGGAAAATGACATGGACACACGGGAATATGACGCATGGATGTACCAAGGACAGGTGGAGGAATGACGTGGCTGCGGGGTCAACAGACAGGGAAGACTAGATTCTGGGCCGTCGGATTTTGTAAGACATATCAACGGCTGGAAGGCGATGAGAGCGGCGTAATGGTGGGCCGCAGGACGCAACGGACACAGGTTAACGGGCGGGCAGCTTTGGAGGATATCCGCCGTTGGATTGAGGTCGACGGATCCAACAGCTCAGATGAATTTCGCTGCCCGGCCATAGTCCAACTTTTAACGCGCGAAAAAGTGGTTTTTCGGGCCCGTACCAAAGACACGCGTCACGTTTTCAATGGAATCGCTGGCATTTGGTTGAAAATCGCCAACCTGGTGAAGGCGGTGCGGAACAATACAGCCGGTTTTTCGGGCGCGAGGACCACTACAGATGGTTTGATTGTGGGCCGTCGATTGGTTTTGATCTGACGGTTGCAGACGCGCCCGAAAATTTTATCGTTAAGACCCCCTTCCCTCTGGCATATATATTTGCGCTCGGGTCATATGTGAATTAAAACGAAAGGGGCTAAGGCTCAATAAATTTTAAATTATGGGTTTTAACTTTGCACAATGTATTTTTGGGCGAAAAAGGTGGCGACGAGCGTAACATGGAGGTTTTTGGCTACGAAAATTATTTTGAACAGATCCAAAGGGAACTGGTGGTAAAAATTTAAATGGAGGGGGGAATATGCACAACATCGGCTCCATCTGGGGATGGCATGTTCGTCCTCGGACATGTCGAGAACCTACAGACCACTAAACATCCCCGTATGTACATTCTTTTTGTCAATTTCTCTGCGTTTCTTCTGAAAATTTTCCAGCATCCTTTCTTTATAAAAATAAAAGCTGAAACAACCTATATACAATATAATACAACAGGCATTCCCAGCCTGGATCAGAATTGAAAGTATGGCTTGAGGAATTGGCCATTCACGGGGGCATCCAGCAGATCACCCTGTAGGTTTTCTAACATAAAAGTATTATTTCCTCCTTGATTCACAATTTTGAATGGGCCAAACCACAACGGGTCAAATTTAGCATGCTTGCCTTTCTTTGCTCTTCGAACATCCCATCTGAGAACCAGGTCTCCAATTTGGAATTTCCTGTCTTTCGCATGCCGATCAAATACATTCTTCATTTTCTCCTGATATTCTATCAATCTCTGATTTACCTGGTTCCGTGTTTCCTCTAATTCGACCAGCTGATTAATCCTTCTGACCATGTCATCTGGTTCTTCCTGGCTTTCCTGCATAAAACGTGCTACTGGCAACGCCAATTGCACAGGAAACACAGCTGCTCGCCCATAAACCAACTCATAGGGAGATTTCCCTGTTGCTCTCTTACTGGTTATCCTATTCGCCCATAGAGCAAATTTTAATTGAGAGTCCCAATTCTTCTGATTCTCATTTATTGTTTTCTTCAAGGCCCTCACCAGAGTTTTATTAGAAGACTCTGCTAAGCCATTTCCCTGGGGATAGTAAGCTGTGGAATGAGTCAATATGATGTTATACTGTTGGCAGAAATTTACAAATCTGGAAGACTTAAAGGCCTGTGCATTGTCAGTTACAATCCTAGCAGGACAGCCAAACCTTGATATGATATTTTCCTCCATAAACTTGATTATTACAGTATCTGTAGCATTTCTTGTAGGTATGGCTTCCACCCATTTTGTGAAATAATCTGTGGCTGTTAGTATCCATTTATATTGGCCACTTGATGGGGGATGTATTTCTCCTATAAAATCTAATCCCCATTTCTGAAATGGTTCATTCACATGAATAGGAATCAAGGGCAAAGCTGCTAATTTCTGTCTTTCTGCAAATATTTGACACTTGTCACATGCTCTGACCCAAGGAAAAGCATCTGTAAATAATTTTGGGCCAGTAGAAGCCAGCCTTCAGGATCTTATGAGCTGTAGCCCTCCATCTGTAATGCCCTCCACAGATTCCCTCATGAAATTCTGTCATTATATTCTCCACTTCATTTTCTGTGAGGCATAATAGCAATATACCTGAAGGGTCTCTCCAATATAGCTGTCCATTAGCAATTATGTATTTCTGTGATTTCATTCTTACAGCTCGGTATTTTATCTTATCACAACTTGGAGGATAGCTAAGTGTTAAAATATATTCAACTATTTCTTTATACCAAGGACTAGTGAGATATTTCATGTGTACCTTTTGAGTGGCCATCTCTAGTCCTTGATGTTCCTCTCCTTTCTCAGATTCTTCATTTGCTATCATGGATAAATTAATGCCCAAGGCTTGATGATTTGATTCAGATAACATTTTAGCAAGTCCCTGTCCTTTAATCAACTTAGTAGGCCTTATGTCCAAATCATACTCCTGTATTTTTGCAATCCATCTTCCTCTTTTACCTTCACTATCCCCCTGAACAAGAATGTCTTTGACAGCTGCTGTGGGAACATATGCAGTAATGTGAGATTGCAAAACATAGGTTCTAAAAGCTTTAAGGGACTTTACCAGGGCATATGCCTGCTTCTCCAATATATTATATTTTAATTCAGCATCATGCAGCACTTGACTGAAGAAAGCTATAGGCTGCTCATATCCATCTTCATTTTTCTGCAACAAAACTCCAGCTATTGTATGGGGTGAAGCAAATGAAAATATCATAAATGGCTTTGTATAATACGCTTTGACTAGCACGGGGCTTGAAAATACTGTTTATTACGGTGAATACATCTCTAGACTCTAGGACACTTAACTTCATTCTGCTTTTCCAACATATGGGTTATTGCCCAACATAACTTCATCTCCACATGATTGGGAATAAGCAACTAAATTAATTGAAGCTAAAACACCCGTACTTCCTTCTTATTCTAGGGAAAAGGAATACTGTTTATTACTTCAACTCTCTTAGGGTCTATTTTCACACCATCTCTAGTTACAATGTGCCCTAAGAGTTTTCCCTCATCTAATGCAAATAAAGATTTTTGAGGGTTGAGGGATAGGCCATACCTTCTGCATTTTTCGAAAGTTCTTCTTAAATGTTCAATATGTTCATCATCATTCTTTGAAAACACTGTGATATCATCAAGATATACCACCAAAAACTTGTCCTGCTCTCCAACAAAAGCTATGTCCATTGCCCGTTGAAAAGTAGCCCCTGCATTAATTAATCCAAATGGCATTCTGGCATACATAAATGTTCCCCATGGTGTAGTAAATGAAGTTTTCTGACCTAGATTAGACGACCACTGATTATACCCGAAAAAATCCATCCATCATTGACATTCTGGATGTCACCTTTCTGTGAGATGTAGTCCATCTTGAGCGGTGGATAATTATCCTTTAGAGATGCTCTATTTAAATTCCTGAAATCCACACACAGCCTTATTTCTCCATTTTTCTTCCGAACAGGAACAAGGTTTGCTACCCATTCTGAGTATCTTAATGGCACAATTATTTTGGCCTTCAGTAGCTTCTTGATTTCCTTTTCAATAGAGGGAAGCAACAGAGGATTTATTTGTCTGAGCTTCTGCTTATAAGGCTTTGCATCTTCCCTCAAAGGGATTTTTATGCTGCATTATATTAACATCAAAAGTTTTTAGGTCCTGATAGGACCAAGCAAATACATCTTTATAAGATTGAAACAACTTCAAATATTTTTCTTTATATTCTTCTGGGACCCTTTTAGATAATTTTACAATTTTGGGATCAGCATAAGTACCCAGATTCAAATCTCCCACTTGATCTTCTTCTGTCACCTTGTTTGGCTGCAATGGAATATCATCTTTGTTAAATAATCTTTCTAGAGGCACCAGCCCTCTAGGTATAACATTTCCTTTCAGTTGCAGCACTCTATTACCTGCTATTTTCTCTTTCCACCTGTTTTCTACAATATTTTCAGCTTCTTCCTCCTCATTGTCATCAATCTCCATATTGGAGAATTCTCCCACTGTCTCCATGAATCTCTTCATCTGTTCATCATCTTCAAATACCTGCCAATGCTTTATATTATCTGGAATAGATGGTCTGTAATGTACCTCCACTTCATATCTTAAAAGTGGATTCTGAGGAGGACAAAATGTACTGGCAGCTACAACAAGAGAATCTGCTATCTTGTTTTTCTCCCGGGGCATGAACTATATATTAAATGCTGAGAAGAAATTCTCTATCATGTCCCACACTTTGTTTCTATAAGCTCTGAGCCGTGGGTGCTTAGTTTGACATTGATTTCTGATCTGCCTTACCACCAGCTCAGACTCTCCCATGACTTTTGGACTTTGGATGCCCATGTTTCTTGCTGTCTGCAGTCCCAATAAGAGTGCTTCATATTCGGATACGTTATTGGTAGCCTCATATTCCAATTTAAAGGATAGTGGCACCCATTTTCCTGTAGGAGAGATTAATAACACCCCAGCTCCATTGCCTTCCCTTGAATTTTCCCCATCAAAATGCAAAGTCCAAATTTCTAATTCCTAGTCCTCTTTAGGCTGCTCAGCTTGGATTTGACCAAAAAGGGGCTCCTGAGCATAATTTTGGTTTTCTTCTAACATTAAACATGAGAAGTCTCCCTCTTTGTTATACACTGGGGAATTCTCTGAGCAGTCTTCTTTAGTTACCATTTTAACAAATCTAGTCTCCCTATATAACCTCCTCTCATGGCCTCCAAATACTGGGACAGTAGCATATGTTAAATCCAATTTGATTGACCCACCAATTTTTGTACCCCAGGACCTTGACAGCAGCATGCCAAAACGGGTTGGGATATCGGCAACCACAATGTCCATGACCACACTCTTTGCTGGAATTTGGGCCAAATTGACCACTAAATATTTAATCATTCCCAAGCATTTAACCCTTTTAGAATCAAATGAATATAGGTCTTTATATGGTCTTGTAATTTGCAGTCCTAGTTGTTCCATGACAGATAGAGGCATAAGATTATGGGAAGCCCCAGAATCTAACATACAATTGTGTAACAGCAGGTCATGAATAACTAGGGACACATAAAAAGGAGGAGTAGAGGGGTCTATCTCCTCGACATGTGGGCCAAAGACTACCATGGGTCTTTCTTCTTGAAGGTTTAAACTATCAGGTACAATTGGTACTTCAGGAGGAAGCATGAAATAAGTGACTTGAGACTGATACACAGGCTGTTTTAATAATTCGGTGAGGGGGACTGGAATCTTAATTTTCTCAAGTTCTTTTTGCAGATTAAAAGAAGGAGGAGGCTTTTCTATCACTACTTCTCTCGACTCTTTATTTTCAGCTGAAGATTTAATTTCCTTTGACACTGACTCAGCAATAGGAGGACTGACTATTTTTGAAGAAGAAGGAATCTGATCATTAGGCTGCAAGGGAGCATTTAGAGGACTCTTACCTTTTTCTATGTTTCTCTTTGTTGCTGATTCCTTCTGGGCAGGTGCTTCTTTCTGAGGTGGCTCCTCTTCTTTTCCTTGAGTTCGGGTCCTCTTCCTTGAAGACCTGAGATCATATTTTACATTGAATTGTGCTTGCATGAAATCAACAAATTGCTTACAATAATGGTCAATCTCTACTTCTTCTTCTTCGTCTTGCAATGGGCACCTCTATATCATCATTATTTGAAAAAGCCAGATTTGAATCTTCTAATCCATAAGCTGCATCTCCAGTGGAGTCATCTGCTGGTCCTTCTAGGTACAAGGGATGTGGTACCTGATCTTGTTGTTCCTTTGCTTCTCTCGGCAATATCTGCAATGGTGGTCTTCTATACTGGGGATTGTATCCTCTGTTTGGAGCATTATAGAAATTCTTGGGAGCTGCATTTTTAGCTTCCAGTTCAAGCTTGACCATCTTCTTTATCATTTTTCTTATTTCATCCATTTTATCTGAATCCTTATCTTGATTAGAGGTAGAAACCTCTTCTTTTCCTCTCCTCCTAGTATCTTGTTCAGCTTTTCCTTTTAATTTCCCAATGGAGGAAAAGTTTGCTTCCAACTCTAGAGCATCTGACTGAGCATCATCTAAAGTGGCAGGTTTTCTTTCTCTCAATGAGAATCCAAAATCAAAATCAAAGGCTGCTATAAAAATTGTCTTGGAAGCAGCTTCATGGGGCTTCATTTCAGGAGGCAGCCTCAAATATAACTTGTTAAATCTTTTGATAAACTCTGATACTCCTTCATTATGCCTCTTCTTCATATTATTGAACTCAGTAAGACACTGACCATGATCTTTTTTTTCCCCCCACTTCCTGAGAAAAATATTCTCCATGACATCCCAGGTGGTCACTGAACGATTTCCCAATGTCTTGAACCATTTTCTGGCTTCACCCTCCAAAGATTGTACAAACAATCTCAAGACCACATCCAAATGTTCAACATTTAAGTTTTCTGCAAAAGAGCAGAAGGTCTCAAGATGTTTCTGAGAATCAATTTCATTTTCACCATTAAATCTCGGCAGAATCTTCAAATAATCCTGTGGCATATCATTTAGCACTTGGGGTAAGGCCAGTGGAGCGTATTTGTTCAATAGAAAAGCAGGAACATTAGCCATTGGAGGAGGTGGGGGTTGTGCAATAGGCTGAGATACAAATGAAGGGAGAGGAGTAGGAGGAAGTGGAGTATGAATAACAATGGGAATATATTGCACAGAAGCCTGAGGTGTGGATGGGAATAGTTCACGGTTAACAGTAGCTACTTCTGTGACCTCTTTGATTTCCTCAGCCTCGGGAGTAGGATGGGAACCTTCTTCAATCCATTTACTTCCTCTACGTGGAGTTCCTGAGTAAAACTCAGGATTTTCTGTTGTGATTTCTTGAGAGGAAGAGGGTGGATAATCTTCAACGAAATATTCAAGGTTTTCAGCACGAACAGATTTCCTCTCCTTCCAAACTCTTTTGTGAATGATCTTCTCTGGGTCAGACACGTAAGGTGTTTTTTACTGAGATGTATCTGACCTCAAATGTGGCTTTCGAGGAGCCAAGACTACCAATAGATTTATCAAATAAAAGCAGTGGAGTCGCCAAGGTGAGAGATACGCAGCTCTCCAACTCTCTGTGCTCACCTGATTAGAGAGTGAAAACAATTTGTTGAGGCCCAGGGAAATTGATATTCTTGAATTTGATCCCCGGCAACGGCACCAGAAAGATGTTGTGGACAATTTTGTCACCCCTAGAGACAGTCTAGAGTTGCCATAGACCAGTGCCTAGGACATCTTAATATAGCAAGGAGCTCTTCATATAGCTTGGGTTGTCAATCCAAAAGCTCACTTACTATCTCTTGTTGAACAAGGAAATTAGTTTAGAATGGGACCAACCTCTCTCTGAAGCTAGTACAAAGATAAGAATAGTGTAGGAACATCATACAAAACTCCAATACAAAGGCATCAGACAGTTAAGAGACAGCTTACTGTAAAGAGGGCCAGTTCAAATAATATATCATAGAAATCAAATATCAGAAAGTGGATGCAGTGAGAGGAATAATAAGAGAATACCAGTTGATATTAGACTGATACCCAGATATACAACAGAACCATGTATGGGATTTCCAATTCAAGAATCCATACACAATCCTGGCATTTTAAAAGCACCCTCCTAAGACAACTGATATATCAGAAAACATGGATGAAGTGAACATGGAACAGTATATCATGACTAGGCCTATTTAAAGCGCTTGACTAATTCCAGAAAGGGCATCAACAGGGATGAATCCTTACTGCAAACTAGTGAGCCACTCGCATTCTAGAACATGATACAAGAAGATAAATGGCATGAAATGAGATATTGTATTAACACATAAGAGAAAATTACATACTGTGAGATACCAAAGACCAAAATCCTCATTACAGTTATAACTTATACTCATGGGACCCTACGGGCTGCGAACCTTTATCACAGAAATATTTTTAAAAATGTATGCAAAGCCTTTTCACTTTTTGTTTTTAAATGAAAGATATCTGGTACTAATAATTTTTTTTTCTTTCTGGTTTACTGGGGAAAACTACGGAAAATAAGTGGTGATATACATTTAATGGTATCATTTAAAATGATTGAAGAAGAACCATGCAATTGTGCAATATACTATTTGGTGGAAATATCAGTCTGCGTGCTCGGCTATACTTGTAAAATAAATCGGTGAAGATAAAAATCTCCCTTATGAACAGAACATAAATAATAAATATACAGAATTGCTATTGTAGGCCGGAGAGAGAAAATGTAACAGATAAAACCCAACGGGGTTGTACAAAGATAATAGGCGGAAGATCTACGGAGGCTCGGCATAAGGGGAAACCTTCATGAACCTTCTGTACTTTCCTGAGAAGAAAATTAGCTGAAATACAATCTGTAGGATATGATTTTTAATGTATTGTACCCTCAGCTTGATCTTGGAAATCTCTGGTCCGATACCCCTGTCTTTTAACACCAGATACGAGCTCATAATCTTCAATGGGTTGTTGAAATCTTTAATTCTTTGCTGATGTTCTTTGCAGGAACATTTATATCCCCATATGCTAACTGGCATATTTAAATTGTCCTTGGAGAGTTCTAAAGATTCTAAATCCAGCTCCTGCGATGAATGTCTTATCACGGTGGCTTTCAGGACTCTTCTTCATAATGACAGCTCCAATTGAATTGCCTTCTGGGATGCTCTATCGCTGCAACCAAAACTGTGAATTAAAACATCTCTCTGTATGTCGAAACCCTGCAAAATTCACCAACACATTAGAAAAACCAGGTAGAAGTGGGATGGATGAGGAGGTGAATATGGTGATGACGTCGCAGATATGGACAATCGACAAGAACACGCAGGGTGACGAAAGAAAAACGATGGAGGCTTTGGAACGTAAACTTTCCACGTGAAACAGTTTTAAACGTGATGACTGAAAAACGATGAATACAAATACAAACACACACATATATATATGGCGGGGGAAAATGACACGGACACATGGGAATATGACGCATGGATGTACGAAGGACAGGTGGAGGAATGATGTGGTTGCAGGGTCAACAGACAGGGAAGACTAGATTCTGGGCCGTCGGATTTTGTAAGACAGATCAATGGCTGGAAGGCGATGAGAGTGGCGTAATGGTGGGCCGCAGGACGCAACGGACACAAGTTAACGGGCGGGAAGCTTTGGAGGATATCCGCCGTTAGATTGAGGTCGACGGATCCAACGGCTCAGATGAATTCCGCTGCCCGGCCATAGTCCAACTTTTAACGCGCGAAAAAGTGGTTTTTCGGGCCCGTACCAATGACACGCGTCACGTTTTCAATGGAATCGCTGGCATTTGGTTGAAAACCGCCAACCTGGTGAAGGCGGTGCAGAACAATACAACCGGTTTTTCGGGCGCGGGGACCACTACGGATGGTTTGATTGTGGGCCATCGATTGGTTTTGATCTGATGGTTGCAGACGCGCTCGAAACGTTTATCGTTAAGACCCCCTTCCCTCTGGCATATATATTTGCGCTTGGGTCATATGTGAATTAAAACGAAAGGGGCTAAGGCTCGATAAATTTTAAATTATGGGTTTTAACTTTGCACAATGTATTTTTGGGCGAAAAAGGTGGCGACGAGTGTAACATGGAGGTTTTTGGCTACGAAAGATATTTTGAACAGATCCAAAGGGAACTGGTGGTCAAAATTTAAATGGAGGGGGGAATATTCACAACACAGCCCAAGGCCATTATTGATACCAGGGAAAGGCAGTTGTGGAATAGGACAATTCGGGATTTCTTGGTGAGGTGGAAGAATTTGCCGGATGAGGATGCTACTTGGGAGAATGAGAGAATTGTGCAGCATCCATCACTACAGTTGCTTGGGGACAAGCAACATTTTTCCGGGGGAGAATATAATATTCCCAATTAGCAATGGCTAATTGGAATATTATATTTTGGTCAATTTTTCCCTATGTAGTTAGATTATGAATGAAAGTGAGTAAAGGGAACACAACTCACTCTAAAATAAGGGGCACTTCCTAGTAGACACATGTTGTAATCAAGGGGGAAAAATTGAGCACGCAGCAAAGGGAGGCGACGTGGTGGAGGTGGCCTTAGGGTTTGAGAGTGGCCAACGCTATATAAAGATGATAGCCTCCTCATTTTGGCATCGTTCGAGTTTATGCATTTTGAAGCTGATCATTGCGACTTTCAGCACGCTAGCTGTTTAGCCTGTCTGCAACGTTGTTTAGTGCATTGAGTGTCTTTGTTTGGAGATCTCGCCCTTAGCCTCGGGGGACTTCGAGTGCCTGCTCCGTTGAGTTAGTCCCATAAGTGTTGTTTTAGGAGGATTGATTTATGGCATTTGTGGAGGAGCAACGCGTATATTGACTGCGTAGTCCTGAGAGGGAGGACGGAGTCCATATTGGGGAAGCTACGGTTCGTATTCTTTGGAGGATCTTGGTCAAGTGGTTGAGAGCAGGAAAAACCCGCGTCTATTGGGGACTTCTGGTTGAGCGGGTGATAATATTATTGAGGATTCCAGACAGTTGCAGCGTGACCCTTGGAAGGATAGCACAGATCCTCAAGGGAGGTATTTTCGTGCAGCTACACAACCATTTTTCAATAGCTGGAATGCAGATAAAAAACACAGCCATTCCATGCAGCGTTCTGAGATTATTTCTTAACTCGCCTTGTGCAAGTTTAGGTGCCATCACTTTGATCACCTACTGTACTCTCTTATATTTCTCAGTATAATAAAATGGCTCAGCGTTCTTTTGGCATTTCTTGAGTATCTGTTACATGCTTCATATACACGCCATTGTATGCTTGCATTATTGTTATTTCTCTCCTTTATCATTCCAATTTCTGTACCAATTGTTGTGTTTCCCCCATACTCTTAGACAGAGTCTGGAAAGGGCCAGATAGCCTCCAGATCTCACCCTCTTTTCAGAGGTGAAATATCTGGTAAATTCCCTCCCAGTCCATCTCTGGTTGGAGTTTACTTTTGTTTTAGAGATATCCTTGAAAAGGTATATTACATTAAATCCCCCTCTTTATTTTTTTGGAGACTTTACGAAAACAAGTGTAAAAAATTTACATGAATGGTTAAATTTGTGTAACTTAATATTAATACATGCTGGAAATGAATTAGAAGACACACAAATTATAATTGTATAAATATAACAATTTAAATAATTCTTTATGTATGGTATGCCCAAGATTCCACACAAGTTAGAATTTTGAGGTTCTCTTCTATATGCTAGAACAAACCCTTTTTCAAAATACCAAATCAAAAATCTGGGTAGCCTCAATTTTTTTACCACATTTAGTTTGTGGAAGAAAATCACTAATTTATTAGAAATGAAAATGATGTTAGGAATGGAACTTTACAATTTGATAGGATTAATTAAGTTCATGAGTTCTTATGAGAAGCTAACATTCAATAATGGTCATGAAGAAGATCTCACTTTAAAATTGGATCTTATTTCTAAAGTGACATTCAAAATCCTTGAAAATGTTCATATTATGCTTGCAAATGAAAATTTTCATATAGAAGACATGTTTCTTGCAGAGCTTGTAAAGTTCATGAGAATTTGTATAAGTGATTATTGTATGGACAAAACATCTATGAGGAAAGTAATCAAGAATAAATTTATTACTAATGATTATAAATGTTTTTCATATGTGAATTAATATGGAAAAAAGGAAAAATAATAGAAACCACTCCATTCAAGAAAAAATTTATAGGTGGTACAATCCACTATGATTAAATTGCACCAAAAAGATTAATGAGTTAGGATGTCATATGGAAGGAAAAACAACCAAATGACAAAGATGGGTTAGTGAGTCATGGATGAGGATAGGTGGTAGAGGAAATTTAAGAAAAAATGGTTTTAGATGATAAGCTTTGAAATAATCTTGTAATTATACCATTATCATTACTCTCCCCATTCTCATATATTATTTTTCCCTTTTGTCACTTCCTCCAAGTATAAAACTCTCACAATAATGAAAATTCATATTCTGATATAGATTGGATCATTATATTATTTTTCATCCACCTTGATGCATTCATAGTGGAAAAATTGGAGGAAATAGCTCATGGGACCGTTTTTACCGACGAGACCTACTTTGGCGAAACGAGGTTTGAAACCTTCTAGGAGCGTTTTGAGGCATAAAAATACATTTGTTTTGGATTAAAAATTTTCTGATCTAATATAACATCACTTAATACTATTCTACACATAAATATCTTTCCAACGACACAAGAAGCACGTCAATCAGAGTCTGTATGCAAAAATTATGCCACTAAGAAGTTGACCTTCCTGTTTTCACACCTATAATTCAGGAGGTTGCCGTGTCAACCACCATTAATCATGGAAAAGGGGATAGCCACGTGATTATGATGTAAAATAATCTAGAAGATTGTATATTGTAATTCTAGTTAAGATTTGATTTATTCAAAATTAACCACTAGTAGGCTATCAGGCGATGTTATAACTGGGCTACTAGGAGGAAGAGGCATTCAATTCTTTTGATATAATTTTGTTCCATAGTTGGTCAAATATAGTCATGAGAGATAGGAGGTAGATAAAAAATAGAGTATATATTCATTGTACTATCCCACGGACCACAAGCCTTACTTCATTGTACCTACATCCATATTTCCAAACAGAGAAAGAGAGCGACGCGACCTCACCTTCCAGTTGGGTTTTCTCTCAAAAGGGTTTCCCAGAGCATAGTTTGTGCCTTATGTGCGTGTGTGAGGTTATTTTTTAATTATATATTTTTTTTGCATAATGTCCATTCACATGCATGCACTAATTACATTTAAATATACATATCTTAAAGTTTAATAGTTCTATAATAATGTAATTTTTTTAGATTTATCATATAATATTATCAGATCTGTTGTGATGAAATGTCTAGTGGAATATCCACGGTAGCTTATGGATCATTTGGTATCAAAGAAATTTTATTTAGGTATTTTTTATATATTGTATGGATCTATATTGGCGGGGCCGAAAACCGTAAAACCCTAATCATGGTCGATGAATCTATAAACGAACCTCGTGATCATGTGGAGGTGAGGTTTAAGAAGTTGGAAAAAAAAGTCGCAGATATCAAAAAAAATGTAATCCTCCTCATGGAAGCCTTGAATATTAAGCTGGGGATAATTTTAGAATATGGGGGTTTGAATACAGAGGGAAAACCAGAACGGGTATCAGAAGATCGAGGAGAAACAAATAACTAGTCGAAGAAAGAAACTGAAAAATGTTAACCCAGTTCGATTGTCGTGAACTGATAATAGTCCCTATTTAAAATGGAAGAAAATGTTGATATCAAGCTATAACATGGAGATATTAATGCTCTGAAGCTGAAACACTAGTTTCATCAATTGGAATTTTATTTCAATGTCCATCACATTGAGCAGGGGAAAAATATCTCATTCGCACGGTTGAAATTAGAGGGCCATGCACTGACTTGGTGGGATAGCTACACAGAAACCATAAGGTTGGAGGGAGAACATCCAGTGACTAAGTGGGAAGATTTAAAAACCCTCCTTAAGTCATATTTTTATACCACTAGGTACTTGGAGGACCAGTGGATCCGATGGCATTACTTCAAGCAAAATTTGGGCCAAAGCATAGAGGAGTACACCACAAAATTCAGAAACATGGCTATAATGATGGGTATCTATCCAAAGCATCCAAATGTACTACTCAAGAATTTTTGGGGTCTGCAATTCCATATACGTGAGCAAGTGATGCTATTAAAGCCCAAATCAGTGGATGAGGCTTGTGTGTAGGAACAATACCTAGAAAACATAGGACTGAAGAGGGTGCAATCAAGTGGATCGAAGCAGTAGGAGCAACATGATGTTTCTAAGGAGGGAAAGAAGAAGAAAAAAGGGGGAAAAGATAAAAATACGGCAATCAAAACACACCAATGAAAATATCCTAGAAACCACTACAACATTGATGGCCATACCGAGGAGAAGTGCTCGAAGTAGCATCCAAAGTTAAACCCAAAGAATAACAATAAAAATGACAAGAAGAATAATCTCATGGCTTAGGATTTGAGCAACCAAGTAGAAAGAAACTCATACATGAATGAGAAGATCTTTTGTACATCAGTGCATATGGAGGTGAATCTGAGTAGCCTTCAACAACAAGAAGAGAAAGAAATGACCAAAATATTTCATATAAATATACAGGTCAAGAAGACAAATATTGATGATCTATTTGACTCAGGATCGCAAATGAATCTCTTTGTGGCAGAGATGGTCAAGAATTTGGGGATGAAATTTTATGATCATCCAAACCTGTATCCATTGGGGTGGGTAAATAAGGATGCATAGATGAAGGTAACTAAACAATGAAAAATTAGATTTGGAATCAATGTTGATTTTATTGATGAGTTAGATCTAGATGTGGTTCTCCTTGATGTATGTGGAGTCATGTTTGGGAGTCCGTAAATGTACATTCATGAGGAGAGCCAACCAATATCGGCTCATCAAGGATGGAAAATTGTTTATCACCATCACACATAAAGGCGAGTTGAAAATCTCAGTGGTAAGTGCCAACCAGGCAAAGAATTTGACCAATTCCAGAAATAAGTATGTTTTATTATTTTTAAGAGAAATTCAGTCTGTATAGGAGTCAATAATAGGCAAGGCATCCCTTGAGGGGTGTACTACGAAATAAAAACAACAGTTGGAGGAGTTATTATAGGAATAAAAGGATGTGTTCTGAGATCCTAAAGGGTTACCACCTAAGAGAGAAGTGGAGCATGAGATCCAACTATTTCCTCTTCATTGTCAAATATTGGACTTTACAGGTAGTTTATTATAGAAGCAAGTGAGGTGAAGAAACAATTGCAACAACTTCTAGAATAGGGTTTCATTCGACCTAGTACATCACTATGTGGGTCACCCATCATCATTGTGTTGAAGAAGGATGGAACTTGGCAAATTAGTATATATTACAGGGCATTGAAAAAAATCACGCTCAATAACATATACACCCTTCCCAGGATAATTGATTTGTTGGATTAGTTGGAACAAGAAAACACTTCACCAAGATGGACTTGAATTCGGGGTATCACAAGGTTTGAGTCAAAGAATAAGATATCTAGAAAACCACCTTCAAAACCAGGAAAGGTTTGTATGAGTGGTTAGTCAAGTCGTTTGGCCTATGTAATGCACTAGCTACATTTATGAGATTAATGAATGATGTAATGCACCCTTTTATAGATTCATTTGTTATTTTGTATTTTCATCATAAATTGGTATATAGTGCTACCTGGGAGGATCATTTATCACATTTGATGCAAGTTCTAGAAACATTGAAGAAGCACCAACTACTAGCGAATCAAAAGAAGTACGAGTTTGCCTAACAATATTTGGTGTAACTGGGGTATGAGATTGGTGGAGGGGAGCTAAAGATAAATCCTTCCAATATGGAGGCCATTATGAAATGGATGGTGGCTATTAATGTTTCTCAAGTCAATATTTTCATTGGGGTATCACAGTACCTGAGGAAATTCATAGCCTCGTTTCCAATGGTAGCAGCACCGCTCCATGCCATAACAACAAGTGACAATATTTTCTAGTGGGTAAATGGTAAATAAAGATATTTCAAAGAGCTAAAGAATAAGATCAACCAAGCACCAGTCCTGGCATTACCAAACTTGCAACGACCCTTTGAAGTGGAGACATATGCGAGTGGGTATACAATGGGAGTTGTCTTGATGTAGGAAGAAAGGATTGTTGCTACCATTATGAAGTATTTCATGGGGAAGTTCTTAAATACCCTACCTATGACAAGGAGATCTATGCCATGGTGAAAGTTATGAAGAAGTGGAAACACTATATGATGGGAAATTAGATAGTAATCCACAAACATCACCAGCCGTTACAGTACTTACATGCCTAGAGTAAGCTAAAACAAACCATGCATTACAAGGGGATGGGGTTTTTATAAGAGTTTCATTTGGTGATCAAGTATATAAAGGGAAGCACAAAAATTTTGGTCAACATGCTTTCAATTCCACTCACATCAAATATTACAACTTTGGGGACTCTTGTGTAGATGGAACCATTCACCCATGATGCATACAAAGAGGCATATTCATAGGATGAGGACTTCAAGGAGGTGTATCAACAATTACAGAGTTAGATTCATGTGCAAAATGTCGATAAAAATGTTGACTACCATCTCTAGGATCGGTTACTCTATAGGTTGGATAAGATATGTGCTCCTAAAGGTGAGTGATTGCAGCTGATTAGAGAGGCTCACACCTCCAAGGTTGCAGGGCACTTTGGTGTAGGAAATACCATGGATAACTTGTAGAGGTATGTGTATTGGCGTAAGATACAAGATAAGGTAGCTAGGTTCATAAGAGGATGCATGCTTTGTTGTACCAACAAGCCTAGTAACAAGAAACAAGGTCTATATCATCCCTTAATCGTACCTACTTGTCCTTGGGAAATAATTTCCATGGAATTTGTGAGAGTTTTACTGACAAGCAAGAAGGGACATGACTACCTGTTCGTGGTAGTTGACAAGTTAAAAAAGAAGTGTGTTTTGATCCCTTGTAAAAATACCATCAATGGGAAAGAAGTAGCAAAATTGTTCTTTGGATAGGTATGGGTGCACTTTTGGATACCAAGGATGTTAAGCCCCTATATTAATAGTGTAGTCCCTTATTATGTTAGTCTAACCCCCATATTATTATTATTGTGCCCTTACATTATTATTGTTAGGTCGGCTAGGATTACATTGTGGCCCACTAGGATTACATTGTGGCCCCATGGACTCCTATATATAGAAAGGAGGTTTTGTCATTTGTATCATCCAAGAATTTTTCATTCATGTAATGTATTGGAGGTTTCCCCCTCGAAGTGGCTTATTTCTAAGCATTGATATCTCTTTTCCTCTATTTTTGGAGCTGTTTACACAACATTTGGTATCAGAGCTTTGGATTCTAAGGTTTCGCTGCTCCAAACAGGTCATCATGGAATTTTCGCTATAACTTTTTTTTCTAAGAAGTTTCAGAAGCTGAAATTTTTAGGGTGCGAAGCCAAAATCCTGAGGAATATTGTCTAAAAATTTCAGAGCTTGGTTCGCAATATTTTCGGAGATATCATCTGTGGAAGTTAGGTATTTTTTCAGGCTCCTAAATAGGTCATCATGGCATTTGTGCTATAAAAAATTTTCTACGAAGTTAAAAATATGAAATTCATATGGTACGAAGCTGAAATCCTGAGGAAATTCATAAAAAAAATTCATAGCTTGGTTCGCAATATTGTTGGAGATATGATCTATGGAAGGTAGTGATTTTTCAGGCTCCTGAATTTCATCTCAAAGAGGTGATCATGGGAAAATTTAAATAACTCTCTCTCTGGGCATTGGATTGGAGTGTCGTAAAAAGTGGTCGCAAGTACATGGACCGTAGTTTCTTGGCTATCAATTTTAGAGACAAAGGACAAAACAGTGACACGTGGAAAGTCCTACAAGTTCGCTCTACTGAACCAGTCCATAATTAGGTCATTGTGGGAGATTGGACACAACTTTGTCTTGGAGAATCCAAATTAGGTCAAACTTGTGGCATTCAAAAGAGAATTAAGAGGGCTACTTCAGTGCTAAATTTCAAATATTGAAGGGCCGCAATCACAGAGATAATCCAATTTCAATATCGAGCTCCTCAAAAGCAAGGAAAAGGTGTGTATTGTTTTTTCTGAATTGCATAAGTCTTGTTTGAAGAATCAAGTTGAATTGATTCCAAGGGCATATTGAAGAATTTTTTTCAGAAATGGGTTCTATTATGCCTCAAAAAAATAATTCCATACCCATTAAGCCCTTAGAAAGCTATACTATGACGCATGAGGAGGAAGAATTGCAATATGAGATATCAAAATTACGATACCAAGTGCAACAAATTTCGATCTTACAAAGAGCAACCGAAGATGACATAGATGGTTTAAAAGAAAAAATGGAGGCTAATTTGGATGGTTTGAAGGATCAAATAAAATCTATTATGGATGATAAAGTAGTGGAATATCACAATGAGCATCAACAACAAGTTCTCCAACTCTCAAAGGATAACCTAACTTTGGTGTAAAATAAAATGAAACAACCGGAAGATCAATATCACATTGAAAGAAGTTCTGAAGTAGTCACAGAAATAAGAACTCGACAAGTACAATCAATTTCAAATTATCTCAGCAAGTGGAAGAAATTTCCTGTAGAAGATTCCACATGGGACGATGAGAATTTTATACAGAAGCATCAAGAAATAATCAAGCGTTGAGGACAACACTTGTTTGAAGGAGAGGGGCATGTTAAGCCCCTATATTAATAGTGTAGTCCCTTATTATGTTAGTCTAAACCCCATATTGTTATTATTGTGCCCTTACATTATTATTGTTAGGTCGGCTAGGATTACATTGTGGCCCACTAGGATTACATTGTGGCCCCATGGACTCCTATATATAGAAACCTGAGGTTTTGTCATTTGTATCATCCAAGAATTTTTCATTCATGTAATGTATTGGAGGTTGCCCCCTCGAAGTGGCTTATTTCTAAGGCGTTGATATCTCTTTTCTTCTATTTTTGGAGCTGGTTACACAACAAAGGAGCATAATTTTAGACAGGGATACAAGATTGCTTAGTGCATTTTAGACCTTATTGTGGGAGAAGATGGACATGAAGTTGAAGAGATCTACATCATTCCATCCACAGACAGATGGGATGAAAAAAGAAGTCAAAAATACTTTGTTGCAACTTCTGAGGGTTTACAACCAGAAGTATATGAAGACCTGGGATGAAAATATTGTATATATACAACATTCATACAATAGAGAAGTCCACACTTCTACATGAAAGTCCCAATTTCAGACTTGTTTTGGATATTTTTTGCCTTCACCTTTGGATATTGCATATAGAGTTATGGCTTACGAGGTTCATGTATTATAGTTGGTTAGGGGTTAGTTTCTTAATATTTAATGAGTCAAGGGGTTTATGGGTTATGAGTTATGAGTGTAGGGGTTAAGGGATTATGGATTAGGGGTTAAGGGGATATGGAATTCAATGGTTATGGGTTAAGGGCTTATGTTTTGTGATAATTGGACTCATAATCCCCTTATCACCACTATTGGGGGTTCCCCTTGTTAGGGTTATATAAATATAGGATTCATAATTTTTGAATTGACTTTGATTAGTCTTGTAATATGTACATACTTTTCTTTCGGAAAATGTATTCCCAAACTAAAAAATGAAAAGAGGGTATGTCCTAAAAGAACAATCAAAGGAAAAAAGGAAACAAAGATCAAAAGAATATTAAATATGAACCCCATCAAAAATAGATCATGAAATTTTTGCAAGTTTAAATGCCACTACTATTTAATTTTAACTGCAAATAAATTATTATGTGCAGCTTGTTCAAAATGCCATAATCCATGATGAGTTAAATAGTTTAATGTTAACTTTTTCATGTTTTAAATTTCATGTTTATAGAGAGAGAATAAAGATCTATCCAAAAGTTTAAATTTGACAAATCAATAGATAATTAGAGAATAAATGAGGATCTCAACAGTTTAATCTGAGCCCTTGGATGAAATAAGGTTAGCATTAGATAGTTTCCTTCTTTAAAAAGAAAAATGGATTTAGGGTTGCAATCTCAAATGCACCCATGCAAATGAAGTAAAAAAATTTAGAATAATGATGGGTAGGTAGAAATTAGTTGCACAAGGCATGAAATAAACTTCATCTAGAAAAATTACTAATTTCCCTCCCCTTGAAGAATTATAGTATTAAGAACCTTCAGTTATAAAGGCTCAGAGCATTTCTCTGACTTTTGGTGGGACCGGACCCGCGACTTAATAACTGATTGGTTAAAAATATTGGATTCCCTTCATGAAAACCCATTTCCTCAGCATATTCACCCTCTTCCAAAAATACAATCCCTTTTCCTAAGTGAAACACCTTTTTTCTTAGAAAAAGTAAAATCCCTTCTAAATTAATTTCATTTCATCCAAAAACACTCAAAAAACCCACGAAATACAATTTATCCTAAGTTCAGGTGTAAATATCAAAATGAGATAATTTTATGATAAAATGCCTATTTTACACTTTACTTAGTTTATTTCTTTGTATTTTCATTCATTACATTTCATTTCATATTAATTTTTTAACATAAAGTATTAAATCCCTTTAAATTACCCTTCCCGTATATATATTAAATCATTTTAGTAAATATCCCAAACCCACTTATTTAATTTTAACCTATAGTTTTAAATACCCATGTGTCGAAATAAACCCTGACCTTTCCCCATAGGTTAAAACATTATAATCCCATGCCATCGGTTATAAAACATTTGTAAAGATTTCATACACCATGACAATATGCCCCGCCAATCAAAATAAAACATTGTTTTTACGTTAAAAAAATACATTTTTAACGTTAAAACTATCCTGCTGCATAACACAAAATCCTGGGCCCCATGTCCCACCGCCGAGTAGCTTCCTCATTCAATCACAGCCGTTCTCATGCATACCCTCAGATCTAATGATCACAACACCATATCACATTTTTAAAAGCGTAGTTAATAATCATTTAAAACTTTGCGAAGTGGGTTGTTTTACACCCTTCTCTCTCCTCCACGCGGAAACATATCACTGGATCGCATTCGATCCCACAAAAAAACTTACTACCCAAAGCCCGTGTGATAAACCACTCCGGTTTTCTGCCCCCGACACCAAAACCGCCCTCTGCTTTTATATGACCGCCATTAAATGCATACTCTTTAAAACTAAAGTGTTATAAAAAATTCCTATATACACAGAAAAGCCCTTCTTTGCATTCTACCTGTGCATTTATCCCTTCCGACTGAGAAACAAAGGCCTGTGCATTGTTTTCATGCCCAGAGAGCCAGAAAATCCATTGAAATCATTGCAGCGACCTTCTAAAGCTTCCAATTTACTTCCAAAGACTTCAACAACCCTCAGAAAACCTTCGTTGTCCCAGAGAAAACCTTCTTGCAGGCCTCTGCTTCATTAACAAATTGTTTGATTTTTGCAGGTTATTCTCAGAATATGAAATTGGGCCAACAGTTTCAATACTAGTTGACAAACTTGTTTGCTCCAAATTCTCAGATTTTAATTCAAAAAACTTCATTGAACAAACAGTTTGTATACAAATAAAGAATTAAATCAAAGTTAGAGAGATATTAGAGAGATAAAATTACATAGTGAATGGTAAAATTAAAGTATGAATTCATAGTGACAGTGAAAACAGAACAATCAAAAAGCATCAAAGTTAAAGCATATTAGATAAAATTCAGAGTGAAAGTCAAATTAGAAAAAACAAAGTTGTCAAGGTAAAATAGTAAAAGTAAATATAGAGGCAGTAATGGTTAAAAAGAGATTAAAACACTTTCACCAGCAACAATGAATTTTATCCAAATTAAAAATCAAAACAGTTAAAAGAAAAATAGGGTTAAAAGATGAAAAGAGAGCATGAAGGGACATTTAAATTCCACAAATTTCATTTTTAAGTCATAGTTTTGCAAAAAATATTGTGTCCAATCCAAGATTAATTTTGCAAAACACGAGGAGGTTTATGTTCCTAATATTCCAAGCTACAAAAACCTATCTCACTTTAGGCACAAGTATTACAGAATGAGAGATACATGCACATCTTTATAGCCTATTTTTCATACTGTGCAAAGTTATGTTTTACACATCTTTTTGCAGAGAATATGGTGAATAGATCGAACTGAATTTTGGGAAACTGAGAGAGATTTATCTTATTAATATATTTATCTACAAAAAACTCTTTCACTGTTTACATAGATATTTCAGATTGAGATACAAAAAAGTAGCATTGTACCCCAATTTTGCAGAATTTCTGAAGCAAAATGCACAAACGAAGGAGATAGTTAGTGACTTGGATGTCCCATCATCAACTAAGAGTTGATATCAAATTCGAATTCTCTTATTTTTCACCATAAATCCATAAGTATAGTTCCAAATAGATTCATTAGTTTTGAGTGTCCTTTATTTAAGTTCTATTTATGTAAAACAGTTTCAAATATTTGTAAAACAACCTTGATATTGTTTCAAGATATTCTAGTTAAGAATTTGTATTAATACTTCATCCTTTGAAGTATTATTGTGGAATAGATTGCTGAAGATTTCTATAGTCATTTTTGTTGGACTTGGAAGATTTTTGTTGCAAATTTCGAGTAGCAGACTAGATCAAATAAAAAAGCATCATATTTCAGGATTCATGTGATGAGCCATTGAAGTGAAGTACTTTCTACTTGTCATTGTTTATCTTCTCATGTTTTCATGCATCCATTATGTATTATAAATTTGAATGAATAAACAGGAGTATTATTTTAGGATTTGTTAAAAGCACCCTGTCTACTGATTTCCGGAGTAGGGAACCCTTAATTGCTCCCTATTTTGATTGACCTCTATCTACTCCTTCCTTTTTCGGATCAAAGAATCCTTCATTTCTCTTTATCCCAATAAAACCACTTCACCAAATCAACCTTCCAAGATCTTCAAAGACTTATCTATATTTCCCGGAAAACATTTGACTTTTTGACCTTTATCCTAGTTCTGTCTTCTTGACTTTTGGCTCCTTAGTCCAATGGACAAACATATTTCCCACTCTCCATATCATTAAGTGATTTTTCCCACCAAACCAAACCAAATCAAAACCAAATTGCACAATCATAACTAGCCTAATATCTTATAATCAAAACAAAGTTAAATCTTAAAGAGAGACTCCTCTCTGAGCCCTAGGAAGGCTAGATCCTAGAGTTTAAAAGTAGGTTTGTGGTTACCTCTAGTGTTCTTAGAATTTAAATCAAAATCTCACAACTTGAGAATTACTAGAGTGATAACATACTGGCGACCATACTGGGGAAACTAACATTTTCTTCAGAAATATTTTACAGGTTTAGATCTGATCTATGATGTTGGATAGTGATCAAACACACAAAGGTTAAAATCATCCACCAGGCAACTCCAAATCAATTTCACAATCAAGACTCCACTGGAGGAATGAACCTGAAAGAACAATATGGAAAGATCAAGCTTTTAACTTTGATCTTAATCCAATACATTATGTTATTTCTCATTAAGAAATTTTTTCAATCTATGTCGTATTTTAGAGAAGATCTTAGATTAGTTTTTAATTGTTTTCCTTTAAAGATTGTAAATACTAATTCTCCTAATCCCTTTGAGTAGATTTCTTCTGAATCTTATGATGATCATTTTCCAATTAAGAAGCCTCAAATAATTAAGACTGGTCTTACAATCCCTGTGCATATTCCTGTACCTTGTAAAGTTCCTGATAGATATAAGCCCCTCATATTACCTCCTATACTTCATAATTTCCTTGATAACTATTATAAATTTCTTCCCAGGTTTAATGGAGAAAATAATAACATCACTGCCCAAAAACATATTGAAGGTTTTGAGAATTATCTGGACCTATTTGAGATTGATGAAGACGATGTTGAAATCATACTTTTTTCTCTTTCTTTGCAAAATAGAATAAAGAGTTGGTTCAAGAATCTGCCTAATGCAAGCATCTCAAATTTCCAGCAGTTTGTCAAAAAAATTCTTGACAGATGGATAATTACATTCAATATTTTTGTGATCATAGAAGAATATAATCAGTTAAAAAGACATCCAAATGAAACAATACAACAATTTTCTGATAGATTTAATCAAGTTTATTATTCAATGCCAGAAAATATAAGACCTCGTCATGATTCATCTCTCTTGCATTATCCAAGTTCTTTTGATCCAGAAATAGAATTTTATTTAAGAGAAAGAGATTCAGAAACACTTGTACAAATGTAGAACATTGCAGTTGATGTAGAAGTTGATTTGCAAATAAGAAAGGAAAAGTTGAAATCAGAAAGAGAGAAGAACAACATTGGAGAAGTAAAACTCAGCCTTTTGGTAAGAAAACTAGATGAAATCATATAGAAGATCACTATGAAAGATGAATTTTTTGTTCAAAATCACTAGGAAGAAATAGAAGATGTTGATAGCCATGAACAAACTCCTGTTGATTCTGTTAGCAACCTATAATATAGGGGTCATAATTTTGACTTGACTGTTGATAATCTTGTAAATCTGTACATACTTTTCCTTCTGCAAGTTGTATTCACATATTTCGCAAAAAATCAAAAAAATCAAAAAAATCAAAAAGAGGGTAAAAAGTCCTAAAAGAATAATCGAAGGACTTAAAAAAAATAAAAGACCCCAAAAGAAAAAATGAAAGTGTGCAAGCATACATGCCACTACTTTTTACTTTTTGACTGTGGCAGAGTGTCAATAAATGCCATAGTCCATGATGAGTTAAACAATTTAATCTTAACTTGTCATTTTTCAATTTTCCTTGTTATAGATATATAATAATGAGTTGGCATACAGTTTAATCATGAAAATTCAGTAGTTATGAAGAGAAATAAAGTGAATCCAACAGTTTAATCTGGATTCATGGATGAAATAAGTGTAGAATTAGATAGTTTTACTTGCTTTCAGAAAGAATAAATGCTGTGAAGGTTGCTAGCTTAAATGCACCTACTACAAAGGAAGAAAAAATGTTAGCATGGTAAGATGGGTAGGTAGAAGAAGGTGAAAATTCTCAATGTAAATATCATTCATCATGGGTTACAAAATAACTAACTTCCCCTTCCCATAGTCATGAAACATTCTAGACTATCAGTCAAAAAGGCTCACGGCATTTCCTTGACTTTTGTTGGGACCGGACCCAAGGCTCTATGACTGATCAGTTGAAAGTGTGAAATGTATATATTAATCCCTTAATCACATCATTTACCATTCATGCACTCATTCCCTTGAATAATCCTAAGTAAAACTCCATTTTTACTTAAAGGCGTTTGTAATTTCTATTTAGCTAACTTCCTACATCATTTAAACACATTAAGCCCTCAAAATAACATTACATCATAAGTTAAGTGATAAGATCAATGCAAATTATCTTTAAAACCTCACTTTACTTGTTATAAATATGTGTTTTGAGTATACCATGTCCTATTTTCATATTAACTTTAACTTATATATTAACTCCCTATACAAATAACATTTTCCTATTTTATAACTCCTTTTTATATAATAAACCCAAAAACCCACTTAATATAACTTAAGCCAAAGTTATTTATTCCCACATGTTTAAATAAAAACCCCCCTTATAACCCCTTTGGCTAAGTATTATATATATATAAATATACCGCCCTCTATGGTAGTTAAGTCATCTCGATTTAATTGAAGACTGTTATATAAATATCCAACTGAATACCACTGAATTGAAGACAGTTACAGACCAAAAAGTCCTGTCTTCGACTGTGAATCTTTTTAAAGCCAATTTCCTCAATTTTCACAATTTAGAGATTAAAATCAAGGATCTGAACAACTAAAACCTCTGAATTACCTTGATATTCCCTGTTTTCAATCAAACCAATTCAGAAAACCTAATTGAGAAAAAAATTCCAAAAATAAATCCATCCTTTGCCTACTTTACTCAGTTTCATCTCTGTTAAAGTGAATAACTCCTGCAAACAATCTAATCTTGCAGTAGTTCCCCAAAATGCCTAAAAAATAGAGTTAAACCGTCATAGACTAAGCTCATTCCATAGGTCTTTCAAAAAGCCTACAATCACCTCCCTGCAGACTTGGATTTCATTAACAAATTTTTTGATTTTTGCAGGTTACTATCAGAATATGGATTTGGACCAACAGTTTCAATACTAGTTGACAAAATTGTTCGCTCCAAATTCTGAGATTTTAACTCAATATCTTCATTCAACAAACAGTTTGTATACAAAGTCAGAGAGAGATTAAAGTGACGAAATGTGCATAGTGAATGGTAAAAGTGAAATGAGAATTTACAGGGATAGTAAAAGTATAACAGTAAAAGAGTATCAGTGGTTAAAGTGTATCAGGTAAAAGTCAGAGTGAAAGTTAAAATGAAGTTACAGAGCAGTCAAAGGTAAACAGTAAAAGTAAATATAGAGGCAGTAAAATCGTAAAAATAAATGAAAATACTTTCACCAACATTGAATTTTGTCTAAAGTGAAAGTAAAACAATCAAAAGAACAAAAAAGTGAAAAGATGAAAAACACAACAAGAAGGAACATTTTTGCAGAAATATCATGTTTTATTCATTGTTTTACAGAAACTATTGTGATCAATCCAAGATGATTTTTTCAAAACTGAAGGAGGTTTATGTTATTAAGAGGACCATCTACAAAAACCTCTCTCACTTTCCTAACAGCTATTATGGTTTTGGAAATATTAAACAATGTTAGAAAGCACTTCTTGCAGAAAATTCCAGTTAAGTTATCATTTTGCAGAGAATATTGTGGCCAATATGAAATACATCATACAAAACTGAAGGACATTTTTGTTCCTAAGAGACCCATCTACAAAAACCTGTCTCACTTCTTGCACAAAAATTTTAGAATCAGAGATACATGCACATCTTTACAGGCTATTTTTTAGACTCTGTAAAACTCTGTTTTACACATATGTTTGTAGAGCCTATTTTGCACATCGGGAGAGGAATTTTAGGAAACGGAAAGAGGATTATCTCACCAACATATTAATCTACAATAACCTCTTTCACTTTGTACATATCTATTACGGATTGAGAAATAAAAATATATAATTGGACCCCAAGTTTGCAGAATTGTTGGAGCAAAATGCACAAAGAAAGGAAGCAGTTAGTGACTTGGATGCCTCATCATCAACTAAGAGTTGGATCAAATTCGAATTCTCCTCTTTTTCATCACCTATCCATAAAAAATAGTTCCAAATAGATGCATTAGTTTGAGTGTCCTTTACTTAAGTTCTATTTATGTAAAACAGTTGGAGAGATTTGTGAACTAATCTTTATATTTTTTTCAAGATATTTTAGTTTAGAATTTGTATAAATACTTCACTCTTGGAAGTATTTTTGGTGGAATAAAAATTCTCAAGACAACTATAGTCTTTTTGCTGGACATATTGAAGTTGGTGAGTCAAATAGCAAAGCAGCAGACTGGAAACGAGATTAGAGACATCATAGCTAAGGATTCTTGTGGTGAAAAGATAAGTCTCATTTTTTCCTGTTTTCAGTGTATTTATTTTAAAGTTTACATTCATTCATATTATGTGTTTCTATTCTGTAATGATCAATTAAGGAGAAATTAAACAGGATTAGTGATAATAAACTCTCTGTTTCAAACTTGTTGGCATTTTCATGTTTTCTGCTTGATTACTGGACCATAGAATTCTTAATTTCTCTAGGTCCCAGTTTGATCCCCTCCTTCAATCTTCTTATCTGTAGCTTAAGGATTCTTAAGTGCCATTTTTCTCAGATTTCGCCCACTCCATCAATCAAGCCTATATAAAGCCTTAGAAGGTCACCTATCTTGCCCTTAGCACATTTGCATCTCTAAGTTTTATTTCTTAGTTATGCTTGCCTAGAGAGTTGACTCCATTGCCCAACGGTTAGGTAGATCTTTCTATGGTTTCCCTTGTAGTCCTTTATTCCCACCAACCTTTTCAAAAAATCAAACCCAACTGCACAATCATAGCTAGCCTAATATCTATTACCTAAACAAAGCTAAATCATATGGAGAGATCCCTCTCCGGAACTCAAGAAGGCTAGATCCTGAATTCTAAAAGTGGTTCTTGGTTACCTCTAGTAAGTTACAAAGTTTTAAATATTTCTGATAGAAAATTTACTAGAGTGATAACAGATTCCAATTATCATAGATCAGAAAATGGATTTACAGATCAATATGAGGAAGAGGAATATATAAATTTAATGTGTATGCTTGATGACATTCCTTCATTTAATGATGTGCCCAACTATGATCAATATGTTGACAATTATGTTCTCCAAATTCAAGCTAACTTTACAGAGCAATCAGAAGATAGTTTGGAGGATGAAGAAATGCAATTTCAGTAGATTGAAGATAGTAATCAACTATTTCAAATAAGTTATGAGAGTAATGAAGAAAGAGTATAAAATTTGGAAATAAGTGAAGGTTATTTACCCCTTTGTTTTGTTTCATTTCAGTTTATTAGAGACAACTTTAATGCAATCAATAATCAATAGTCTTTAGGAATTGTGATTGACAAAAAAGAATATAATGAAACCTTTGATCAGGATATTTCAATTTCACAATTGCAGTTATCAGTTCCCATTGAAACATCTGATCAAATGATACATGAGAATTCTCTACCACTATGTTTTGAATCATTTCAGGTTTAAAAGGAAATGTGGTATAACATATTTAAATAAAAAGATGAGCAACAAGTTTCATGGAATCCTATATGCCATATATTGCAATCATCCTCACAAGTTTTTCATGACCCAATAGCAGATATGTTGGATAATGAATGTATTCAAAGCCTTTCTCCATTTATTGATTATGAGTTTCAAAATAAAGATGATAAAGGTTTCACCAGTCATACATTACAATTAGTAGAAATATTATCACAAAGTTTATCTGAAATTTTACAGAGAGATAAAGATGAAAATAACATTTCAGTTTCATGGCATGGAGGCCATCCAAAATAGATGTATAGTTGTTTATATCAGTTAACCATTAGTGTATATATCTTGGAATATCCTTTTGAAAAGTTTCTAGATTCAACAAAGGAAATCAAGTATATCCTTATCATCTCATTCGTTGATAAGTTTCTAATAGCTTGCAAAATTACAGTTTTGACAATCAACAAGCACATGCAAAAAAATACCTCAATGTATATAATTCTTGAATGGTTGCATTGGGTATTTCATTTTACCTAACCAGCAGTTGGACAACTGATTAGAGTAAGTAGGTAGGATTTCAGCTTATTTCAGTTTTCAGCTAGTTTTGAAATAATTCATTAAGATTTGAAGCCAAGGAAAAGGTCCTAAGATATTGATGACTTAGTAGTTTGGTTTGAAGGTTGAAACACATTTTTATTCTCAGATCGGATTTCAGTTTGTAGAGAAAGGTGTAAATTCAGTTCAAGAGTTTTCAGTCACAACATATGCATGTTTGGGAATGGCCCAATGGATCAGGCTACTAGTCGACGATGTTCTTGACATCTCACAAGGAGATGACATCCCCATGTGAAGCCGTTGTTAGGGTCCTATAAATATAGGATTCATAATTTTTTAATTGACTTTGATTAGTCCTGTAATATGTACATACTTTGCTTTCTGCAAATGTATTCCCAAATTAAAAAATGAAAAGAGGGTATGTCCTAAAAGAAAAATCAGAGGAAAAAAAGAAACAAAGATCAAAAGAATATTAAATATGAACCCCATCAAAAATAAATCATGGGAGTGTTGCAAGTTTAAATGCCACTACTATTTACTTTTCATTGCAAATAAATGATTATGTGCAGCTTGTTCAAAACTCCATAATCCATGATGAGTTAAATAGTTTAATATTAGCTTTTTCATGTTTTAATTTCATGTTTATAGATAGAGAATAAAGATATGTCAAAAAGTTTAAACATCACAAATCAGTAGATATTTAGAGAATAAATGAGGATCTCAACAGTTTAACCTGAGCCCTCAGATGAAATAAGGTTATAATTAGATAGTTTCTTTCTTTAAAAAGGAAAATGGATTTAGGGTTGCAAGCTCAAATGCACCCATGCAAATGAAGTAAAAAATGTTAGAATAATGATGGTTAGGTAGAAAGAAGTTGCACAAGGCATGAAATAAACTTCATCTGGAAAAATTACTAATTTCCCTCCCCTCAAAGCATTCTAGTATTAAAAACCTTCAGTTATAAAGGCTCAGAGCACTTCTCTGACTTTTGGTGGGACCAGACCCACGACTTAATAACTGATTGGTTAAAAATATTGGATTCCCTTCATAAAAACCCATTTCCTCAGCATATTCACCCTCTTCCAAAAATACAATCCCTTTTCCTAAGTGAAACATATTTTTTCTTAGAAAAAGTAAAATCCCTTCTAAATTAATTTTATTTCATCCAAAACAATAAAAAAACCCACGAAATACAATTTATCCTATATTCAGGTGTAAATATAAAAATGGGATAATTTTATGCTAAAATGCCTATTTTACACTTTACTTTGTTTATTTATATTTATTTTCATTCATTACATTTCATTTCATATTAGTTTTTTAACATAAAGTATTAAATCCATTTAAATTACCCTTCTCGTATATATATTAAATCATTTTAGTAAATATCCCAAACCCACTTATTTAATTTTAACCTATAGTTTTAAATACCCATGTGTCGAAATAAACCCCGACCTTTCCCCATAGGTTAAAACATTATAATCCCAAGTCATCCGTTATAAAACATTTGTAAAGATTTCATACGCCATGACAATATGCCCCGCCAATCAAAATAAAACATTGTTTTTATGTTAAAAACATACATTTTTAACGTTAAAACTATCCCGCTGCATAACACAAAATCTCGGGCCCCATGTCCCACCGCCGAGCAGATTCCTCATTCAATCATAGCCATTCGCATGCATACCCTCAGATCCAATGATCACAACACCATATCGCATTTTTAAAAGCACAGTCAATAATCATTTCAAACTTTGCGAAATGGGTTGTTTTGCACCCTTCTCTCTCCTCCACGTAGCAACATATCACTGGATCGCATTCGATCCCACAAAACAACTTACCGCCCAAAGCCTGTGTGATAAACCACTCCGTTTTTCTTCCCATGACACCAAAACCGCCCTCAGCTCTGATGTAGCCTTGGCTGCGTTTACCCACTTCTATGCATATAAAAATGCCATACTCATTATGCTCAAGAATTTTTCTTTCTATATATTCAATGATACCCTCTTAATCCAAACCGTGCATATAACATTTAATTATGCATACCCACATCTATTTCAACCCAAATATATGGTGAATTTTCACACAGAAGCTTTTCTTCTTTACTTAAAACCTATGGTTAAAACCATAAGAAAATTCACTTCAAGAATATCGAATCAACATTTGACTTTGGTTAAAAATACCAAAGATGCCAACAAATAATAATATAAAATTTCGGACCCACAGCTTAATACTCACTTATCCACCAACTATCTATCCGCTTCTTTCATCCAACGGTAGACACAAACCCAAAATGACATGCTTCTAATCCAACGATTATCGCATTCCATCAAACATGATGTTTAAGGTTTTAACTCTATGTGAAATGGGGGGTTTCGTGGTGCTACGTGTCAGCCCACAACCACTATCGCATTTTTTCAAAGATTACTGCCTTCCCTCTCAAAGTTGTGCGATAAAACCTCTTACCATTTTGTAAAACCACTTCAAGGTTTCACTGTGTTATCGATTTTGGTTCTGCTCACTAATTTCTTGTTGTGTAACCAGCTTCAAAAATAGAAGAAAAGAGATATCAACGCCTTAGAAATAAGCCACTTCGAGGGGGAAACCTCCAATACATTACATAAATGCACAATTCTTGGATGATACAATTTACAAAACCTCCTTTCTATATATAGGAGTCCATGGGGCCATAATGTAATCCTAGTGAGCCACAATGTAATCCTAGCCGACCTAACAATAATAATGTAAGGGCACAATAATAACAATATGGGGGTTACAGGGGTACAATAATAACAATAAGGGGGGCTACACTAACATAATAAGGGGCTACACTATTAATATAGGGACTTAACATGCCCTTCTCCTTCAAACAAGTGTTGTCCTCAGCGCTTGATTATTTCTTGATGCTTCTGTATAAAATTCTCATCCTCCCATGTGAAATCTTCTACAGGAAAGTTCTTCCACTTGCTGAGATACTCTGAAATTGATCGTACTTGTCGAGTTCTTATTTCTATGACTGCTTCATAACTTCTTTCGATGTCATGTTGATCTTCTTGTTGTTTCATTAGATTCTGCACCAAAGTTGGGTTATCCTTTGAGAGTTGGAGAACTTGTTGTTGATGCTCGATGTGATCTTCCATTAATTTATCATCCATATTTGCTATTATTTGATCCTTCAAACCATCCAACTTAGCCTCCATTTCTGCTTTTAAACCATCTATTTCATCTTCAATTTCTCTTCATAAGATTGAAACTTGTTGCACTTGGTACTGTAATTTTGATATCTCATACTCCAACTCTTCATCTTCATGAGTCATGGTAGAGCCTTCTGAAGGCTTAATGGGTTTTGAATTCTTTTTAGGGGCCATTTTAGAATTCAATATTGATACCTATTCTACAATATGCCCTTGGAATCAATTCAACTTGATTCTTCAAACAAGACTTATGCAATTCGGAAAAAAAATACACACCTTTTACTTGCTTTGAGGAACTCGATATTGAAATTGAATTATCTCTATAATTGAAAATATTAAATATCTGAAATTCAGCCCTGTAGTAGCCCTCTAAAGCTTCTTTCAAATTCCACAGGTCTGATCTAATTTGGATTCCCCAAGACAAAGTTGTGTCCAATCTCCCACAATGACCTAATTATGGACTGGTTCAGTAGAGAAAACTTGTAGGACTTGCCACATGTCACTGTTTCATCCTTTGTCTCTAAAATTGATAGACAAGAAACTAAAGTCCGTGTACTTGCGACCAATTTTAACGGCACTCAAATCCACTGCCCAGAGAGAGAGTTATTGAACTTTTCCCACGATCACCTCTTTGAGATGAAATTCAGGAGCCTGAAAAAGCACTACCTTCCACAGATCATATCTCAAAATATTCTGGAGCCAGCTCAAGTCAGATGGACTTCCTCTGGATTTCAAGGTCACTTTCACTTATGATTTCCTATTCTAAACCTTAAGTAAAACAATTTCTCTAGCCTCAAATTCGAGAAATTCGATGACCTGTTTATATTATGAGCCTGAACAAAGACTTGACTCTGAGATCATATCTTGAAAATATATTACTGACAAATAAAAGCTTTGAACAATCTTCTCGAGTAAGCGCACCCTAAAATTTCAAGCTTACATAACTTCATAGAAAAAAATAATTATAAGGAAATGACAAGAGTATTCTGTTTTAGACAGCGAAACCCTAGATCCCAAACTACTGATACTAAATTTTTGTCTTAATATTTCAAAAAATATGAGAAAAAGAATATCAACATTTTAACAGAAATAAGCCACTTCGAGGGGGAAACCTCCAACCATTACATAAATGCACAATTCTTGGATGATACAATTTACAAAACCTCCCTTTCTCTCTCGAGGAGTCCATGGGGCCATAATGTAATCCTAGTGGGCCACAATGTAATCCTAGACGACCTAACAATAATAATTTAAGGGCACAATAATAACAATATGGGAGTTACAAGGGTACAATAATAACAATAAGGGGGGCTACACTATTAATATAGGGACTTAACATTTCTGGCCTCGTTCAATTCATGGTTTTTAATAGAACCAAGTTTAAATCCAATATGGAATTCCCCAGCGACCATGTTGAATTATGATATACAATCTTTCACTGACTGAGAACTTTTCTCCAGTTTTCTCTTTAAATTCTGACCGCATACAAATTCTCTGCAATCATTTGTTTGCTCCTGTTTACAACGTAATCCAGAATTTGAAGATTTTGGGTTTGTAACAATTCTATTTCCATCCTCTACAAATGCAATAAAAAACCCAAATGGGTAACTACAAACCATTGATACCTCAATCCCAATTTTGACATCAACTTGCGGATCTCACTTCACTGTTTATACACAACATTACATCAAACTGTTGTGCCTTCTCTTCACGTTTTCAATATGAAATGAAATTCTTAGGCGAACACACTAATATGATCTCAACAAACAGAGATTCCTACTCTATTACTCTCTCATTAATTATTCAGATTAAAACACACGAATTTCTACTCAGCCACTCTTTCAACAAAATTCATTCATCATGATTTTATTACGAATCATTCAAATGCAATCACTCAGCTTTCCAAAAGGAATCTATCGAATTCCTTGTGAATTCGATTCCTTCTCTGATTCTTCTAAAATACCATGCACACTTAAATTATACAAATGATCTGGTACAAACATACATTTATAAATGCATTAACACATCATACTTTATACAAACTCAGAAATTTGAGTTCTCTATTTTAATTCTCAATATATACACAAAATTTTTCTTCTGGCCTGATTTTCTAATCAGTGGCCTTTTCTCTAAATTTCCCATAGGCTCAAAGCAATTCCTTTCTGTCTGTCCTAAATCTCTCCTCTACTTTTTTTTTTCCTTTGAGGCTTACAATATATAAAAATGTTTCTGAACCTAATTATGGTTTCAGATCCTCTATTTCTTCAAAAAATTCCTAAGAACCCTCTTTAATCCTAAAATCTCTACTTAATCCCTAAGGACTCTCATAATCCCCAGATTCATGAAACTAATTCTAATTCGGAAAATACAATTAATTCTCAAATCTATCTCTCATATTCTCTTTCAAGAACGTTTACAAAAATCCACTCAATATTAATTAATCCTATTTTAAAATATTAAAATCACTCAACTCATTCCAATTTCATAGAAATACAAGACCCCCTATATCTAATTAAGTTAAATGAAATTGCTGAGCCAAATGCTCCTGCATCAAGCTCTGATATGACCACCATTAAATGTATACTCTTTAAAACTAAAGCGTTATAAAAACTTCCTATATATGCAAAAAACCTTTCTTTTCATTCTACTTATGTGTTTATCCATTCCGACTGAGAAACAAAGACCTGTGCACTGTTTTCACGCCTAGAGAGCTAGAAAATCCATTGAAATCATTGCAACGACCTTCTAAAGCTTCCAATTTACTTTCAAAGACCTCAAAAACCCTCAGAAAACCTCCTTTGTCCTAGAGAAACCCTCCTTTCCGACTTCTGTTTCATTAAAAAATTGTTTGATTTTTGCAGGTTATTCTCAGAATATGAAATTAGGGCAACAGTTTCAATACTAGTTGACAAACTTGCTTGCTCCAAATTCTTAGATTTTAATTCAAAAAAATTCTTTGAAAAAACAGTTTGTATACAAATAAAGGATTAAATAAAATTCAGAGAGAGATCAAAGAGATAAAATTACACAGTGAATGGTGAAATTAAATTAAGAATTCACAGTGATAGTGAGGATCTCAACAGTTTAATCTAAGCCCTCGTATGAAATAAGGTTAGAATTAGATAGTTTCCTGCTTTAAAAATAAAAATGGATTTAGGGTTGCAAGCTCAAATGCACCCATGCAAATGAAGTAAAAAATGTTATAATAATGATGGGTAGGTAGAAAGCAGTTGCACAAGGCATGAAATAAACTTCATCTGGAAAAATTACTAATTTCCCTCCCCTCAAAGCATTCTAGTATTAAGAACCTTCAGTTATAAAGGCTCAGAGCATTTCTATGACTTTTGGTGGGATTAGACCCACAACTTGATAACTGATTGGTTAAAAATATTGGATTCCCTTCATGGAAACCCATTTCCTCGGCATATTCACCCTCTTCCAAAAATACAATCCCTTTTCCTAAGTGAAACACCTTTTTTCTTAGAAAAAGTAAAATCCCTTCTAAATTAATTTCATTTCCTCCAAAAACAATAAAAAAACCCACGAAATACAATTTATCCTAAGTTCAGGTATAAATATCAAAATGGGATAATTTTATGCTAAAGTTCCTATTTTACACTTTACTAGTTTATTTCTATGTATTTTCATTCATTACATTTCATTTCATATTAATTTTTTAACATAAAGTATTAAATCTCTTTAAATTACCCTTCTCATATATATATTAAATCATTTTAGTAGATATCCCAAACCCACTAATTTAATTTTAACCTATAGTTTTAAACACTCATGTGTCGAAATAAACCCCGACCTTTCCCCATAGGTTAAAACATTATAATCCCAAGTCATCAGTTATAAAACGTTTGTAAAGATTTCATACGCCATGAAAATATGCCTTGCCAATCAAAGAAAACATTATTTTTATGTTAAACACATACATTTTTAACGTTAAAACTATCCCGTCGCATAACACAAAAGCCTGGGCCCCATGTCCCACTACCGAGCAGCTTCCTCATTCAATTAGAGTCGTTCGCATGCATACCCTAAAATCTAATGATCACAACACCATATAGCATTTTTAAAAGCACATTCAATAATCATTTAAAAATTTGAAAAATGGGTTGTTTTGCGCCCTTCTCTCTCCTCCACGTGACAACATATCACTGGATCGCATTCGATCCCACAAAACAACTTACTACCCAAGGCCCGTGTGATAAACCACTCCGTTTTTCTGACCCCGACACCAAAACCGCCCTCCGCTCTGATATGACTGCCATTAAATGCATACTCTTTAAAACTAAATCATTATAAAAACTTCCTATATACGCAAAAAAACCCTTCTTTGCATTCTACCTATGTGTTTATCCATTCCGACTAAGAAATAAAGACCTGTGCACTGTTTTCATGCTTAGAGAGCCAGAAAAACCATTGAAATTGTTGCATCGACCTTATAAAGCTTCAAATTTACTTCCAAAGACTTCAACAGCCCTCATAAAACCTCCATTGTCCCAGATAAACCCTCCTTGCAGACCTTTGTTTCATTAACAAATTGTTTGATTTTTGCAGGTTATTCTCAGAATATGAAATTGGGCAAATAGTTTCAATACTAGTTGACAAACTTGTTTGCTCCAAATTCTCAGATTTTAATTCAAAAAACTTCATTGAACAAATAGTTTGTATACAAAGAAAGGATTAAATCAAATTCAGAGAGAGATCAGAGAGATAAAATTACATAGTGAATGGTAAAAGTAAAGTAATAATTCACAGTGACAGTGAAAACAGAACATTCAAAGAGAATCAGAGTTAAAGTGTATTAGATAAAAGTCAGAGTGAAAGTCAAATCAGAAAAAACAAAGTTGTCAGGGTAAAACATTAAAATTAAATACAGAGGCAGTAATGGTTAAAAAGAGATGAAAACACTTTCACCAGCAATAACTAATTTTATCCAAAGTAAAAGTCAAAATAGTTAAAAGAACAATAAGGTTAAAAGATAGAAACAGAGCATGAAGGGACATTTTCCAAAAATTTCCTGTATAAGTCATAGTTTTGCAGAAACTATTGTGTCCAATCCAAGATGAATTTTGAAAAATTGGAGGATTTTTATGTTCCTAATATTCCAAGCTACAAAAAACACATCTCACTTTATGCACAGGTATTACAGAATGAGAGATACATGCACATATTTACAACCTATTTTTCAAACTGTGCAAAGTTCTATTTTACACATATTTGTGCAGAGCATATGGTGAACAGCTGGAACTGAAGTTTAGGAAACTACGAGAGGTTTATCTTAGTACCATATTTATCTACAAAAACCTCGTTCATTTTTTACATATATATTTCGGATTGAGATATACAAAGGTATCATTAGACCCCAATTTTGCAGAATTTCTGAAGAAAAATGCACATAGGTAGGAGACAGTTATTGACTTGGATGCATCATCATCAACTAAGAGTTGATATCAAATTCGAATTCTCTTCTTTGTCACCATCAATCCATAAGTATACTGCCAAATAGATTCATTAGTTTTGAGTGTCCTTTTTTTAAGTTCTAAAATAGTTTGAGATATTTGTAAAACAATCTTGATATTTTTTCAAGATATTCTAGTTTAGAATTTGTATAAATACTTCATCCTTTGAAGTATTATTGTGGAATAAATTGATGAAGATTTCTATAGTCATTTTTGTTGGACTTGGAAGCTTTTTTTTGCAAATTCGAGTAGCAGACTAGATCAAATCAACTAGCATCATATTCAGGATTCATATGATGAGTCATTGAAGTGAAGTACTTTCTACTTGTCATTGTTTATCTTCTCATGTTTTCATGCATCCATTATGTATTCTAAATTTGAATGAATAAACAGGATTATTATTTCAGGATTTGTTAAAAACGCCCTTTTTTTATTGTTTATCATTTCTATGTTTTCTGTTGATTTCCAGAGTATGGGACCCATAATTTCTCCCTCTTTCGATTGACCTCTGTCTACTCCTTTATTTTCCGGATCAATGAATCTTTCATTTCTCTTTATGCCAATAAAACCACTTCACCAAATCATCCTTCCAATATCTTCAAAGACTTATCTATATTTCCCTGAAAAAAATTGACTTTTTGACCTTGATCCTAGTTCTATATGCTTGACTTTTAACTCCTTAGCCCAATGGACAAACATATTTCCCACTATCCATCTCATTAAGTGATTTTTCCCACCAAACCCAAATCAAAACCAAATTGCACAATCATAACTAGCCTAATATCTTATAATAAAAAAAAAGTTAAATCTTAAAGAGAGAGCCCTCTCTGAACCCTAGAAAGGCTAGATCCTAGAGTTTAAAAGTAACTTTATGGTTACCTCTAGTGTTCTTAGACTTTAAATCAAAATCGCACAACTTTAGAATTACTAGAGTGATAACACGCCTATCGATTGCTCTCGCTACCTTCCCTCTAGGGCCCCCAGCCCTTTATATGAAATTAGGTCCTAAGCTTCCTTCTCATTCTCTAATGCTAGGATTATATATCATAGTAAACCATGCTTGAACCTCTGAATTATACTCATCCATGCAATCCTTGTGTCCTCTTGCCCCGTTCTTTAACATTCCCCAAGGCACAAATCAAATACTTGGATGTATCTTGGATGACTTGTCACATTCCACTAGCTTTATGCATGAATAGGAATTCCCATCATTTAATAATTTTTTGGAGGGTTTTCATGGCATACTCAAGGGTCACATTTAAAAAAAGAGAGCGTTTTATAAGTATATGTTAGAGGGATTAAGGACTATAGGGTTGTTGACAAGGAAACAGTCCCACCTCGCCAACAAGGGGGGATTACTTATCCAATCGTAGGTCCCAACTAGACCCGCTCTCATTTTGAACGGCTAATCCCAATGGGTTTTAAGGATTGTTATAAGGGTTAGGGGAATAATGAGTTAATGGTTAAGGGATTAGGGATTATGGGCTTAGGTCTTAGGGGAATAGGGAATTAGGGGTTAGAGGTTTAGGGTTTAGGGGTTAGGATAATAATGAGTAGGTGGTTAAGGGGTTAGGGATTAGGGGCTTAGGGGTTAGGGAAATAATGAGTTAGTGGTTAAGGGTTTAGGGATTGGGGGGTTAGGGGTTAGGGGATTTATTCGCATTTAGGGGTTAGGGGATAATGAGTTAGTGGTTAAGGGATTAGGGATTGGGGGCTTATGGGTTAGGGGATTTAGGTGCAGTTAGGGGTTATGTGAATAATGAGTTAGTGGTTAAGGGATTAGGGATTAGGGGGTTAAATGGGTTAGGGGTTTGGAATTAGGGTTTAAGGGGTTAGAGGTTTATGGTTTATGGGGTTAAATGGCTTAGGGTTTTAGAGGTTTACGATGTTATGAGATTTAGTAGTTAAATATTTTAGGGGTTAGGGATTAGGGGGTTAAATGGGTTAGGGTTTTAGGGGTTTACGAGGTTAAATGGGTTAGGGGTCAATAATTAGGGTTTAAGGGGTTAAGGGTTAAGGGTTTATAGTTTTAGGGTTTAGGGGGTTAAATGGGTTAAATCTCTGATAGCTGGCAGTTTCAAAACATGAATGAGACTACGGTAGGCAAGGGTTGTGCAGAACCTGCGCAACACACTTTTTTTTGGGTATATATCCCAAAGCATAACATATTTTTCAAAACTGAATGAGGTTATTTTATATGATAGTGTTGGGAAGAAATACCTCTCTCTATTTCTATAAATCCTTCCCCATATTCTCACAAAATTCTTTGCAAAACCATGGCTCAAAACAATAAATTTACAAACTATGAAAAATGAGCTTTAAAGGTGAGGTGAGATCATCGTTATAGGAATGAATTTGATCAAATGTCTTGGATAAAATCCCCTCCATTTTCATATGATCCCAAATCAGTTGGGATGTATTTTTAATTTGAGAGACCTCTGGTTTAACAACAATTAATTGGAGGGAAACATTCTGAGTTGAACCTTCTAATTGAATTTTTATCCTTAGATGGTTTTAGTGCAGGTTTGGATATTTGGTTCTTGCTCACAGTGTTTCTCAGAGAAAAATATTTAAAAAAGGGCTAGGAAATGAACTTACTGAAATTTCTAGGCTTATGAATCATATGAGGGGAGGAATATACGAGAATTCCATCATTTCGTAACTGGAGAAGCATCTACCTGGAGTGTAGGAAATTGTTACCCACTCGAATGTGTTTCCCTAGGCACCCTCACACGACCTAACAAGACCCAACCTGCCCAAACATGTTTCCATGGGCGCCCTCACACGACTCAAACCGACCCAACCCGAACGCATTTCCTTATGTGCCCTCACACAACTCGACCTGACCCGTGTGAATGTGTTTCCTAGGGCACCCTCACACGACTCGACCCGAATCGACTTGGCCCGCCAGAACGTGTTTCCTTAGGTGCCTCCACACGACCTGACCTAACCCAACTTGCCTGGACACGTTTCCTCAGCTGCCGTCACACAGAACGACCCGACCTGACCTGCTCGAACGTGTTTTCCTGAGCACCCTCACATGACACAACCCGACCCAACCCAACCTGCCCGAACACGTTTCCTTAGGTGCCCTCACACGACACGACCTGACCCGCCCGAACACGTTTCCTTGGAGCACCTCACACAACACGACCTGACACGAACCGGCTCGACCAAAAGAATTTTCCTGGGTGCCCTCACATAACACGACCCGCCTGAATTTGTCTCCTTAGGCACCCTCACATGACACAACATGACCCAACCTGCCCGAATGTGTTTCCCTGGGCGCCCTCACACTGCACAACCTAACCTGACCCACCCGAACGTGTTTTCCTAGGCTCCCTCACACGACACACCCCGACCTAACCTGACCCACTTGAACGCGTTTCCATGGCGCGCCTCACACGACATGACCCAACGCAACTCGACCCACCCGAATTCATTTTCCTGGGTGCTCTCACACGACACGAATCACCTGAATGCATTTCCTTAGGTGCCCTCACATGACGCGACCTGACCCAACCTGCCCAAATGCATTTCCTTGGGCGCCCTCACACGGCACAACCTGACCCAACCCACCCGAACAAGTTTTCTTGGGCGCCCTCACACGACATGACCTAACCTAACCCGCCTGAACATGTTTCCTTAGGCGTCCTCACATGACACAACCCGACTTGACCCGACCCAACCTGCCCGAACGCATTTCCTTGGGTGCCCTCACATGCAGGCACGACCTAAGCTGACCCACCCGAACGCATTTCCTTAGGTGCCCTCACACGACCCGACTCGACCCACACTAATGTGTTTCCTTGGGTCCCGCCCGAACGCGTTTCCTCAGGTGCCCTCACACGGTACGACCCAACTCAACCCACCCAAACGTGTTTTCTTGGGAACCCTCACATGACACAACCAGACTTGTCCAAACACGTCTCATTGGGCGCCCTCACATGACACGACCTAACCCAACCCGGCTAAATGTGTTTCCTTGGGTGGCCTCACACAACACAACTTGACCCGGACACATTCCCTGGGCGCCCTCACAAGACCCAACCAGACTCGACCCACCCGAATGCGTTTCCTTGGGCCTCTTCACATTATGGCACGACCCAACTTGACTCGCCCGAACGTCGATTAAGGCACGAGAGAGAAAACGGAAAATGGGTCGCACGAACATGCATAAGGCACACGGGCAGTCACAACTTAGAATTTTTTACACGACCTCCCTCACACGATCCGACTCGAACGTCTTTCATGCGGCACCCTCACATGACACAACCCGACCTTCCTGAATGAACGCACCATAGAGAAAACGGAAAATAGATCACACAAACATGCACAAGGCTGCACACGAGCAATCACAACTTAGCATTTTTTATACGACCACCCTCACACGACCCGACCCGACCTGCACTAACGTGTTTCTGTTGTGAAACCAGCTCCAAAAATAGAAGAAAATAGATATCAATGCCTTAGAAATAAGCCACTTTGAGGGGGAAACCTCCAATACATTACATTAATGAAAAATTCTTCGATGATAAAAATTACAAAACCTCCTTTCTATATATAGGAGTCCATGGGGCCATAATGTAATCCTAGTGGGGCCACAATGTAATCCTAGCCGACCTAACAATAATAATTTAAGGGCATAATAATAACAATATGGGGGTTATAGGAGTACAATAATAACAATAAGGGGGTTACACTAACAACAATAAGGGATTATACTAGTAATATAGGGACCTAACATGCCCCTCTCCTTCAAAAAAGTGTTGTCCTCAACGTTGAGTAGCTCTGGGTGCTTCTGTATAAAATTCTCATCCTCCCATGTAGAATCTTCAGTGGGTAAGTTCTTCCACTTGATGATATACTCTAAAATTGATCGATTCCGTAGCTGTCGAGTTCTTGTTTCTGTGACCGCTTCAGGTTCCAATATGATTTTTCCTTCCTCATCAAGTTCTGGAAATATTGTTTGAACTGGAATATTTTCACCTATAACCTTCTTTAACCATGAAACATGGAAAACTGGATGCACTCGTGAAGAATCAGGAAGCTCCAATTTGTATGCCATAGTACCAATCTTTTGCAACACCTTGTAAGGACCATAGTACTTTGGAAATAATTTATTATCCTTCTTAGCTTGCTTGAGGGAAATTTGTTTGTATGGTTGTAGCCGTAAAAATACCCAGTATCCTACATCAAAGCTTCTCTCGCTGTGATGTTGATTTTCCTATTGTTTCATTCGATTTTGTGCCAAATTCAGGTTATTCCTTAAGAGTTGGAGAACTTCTTGTTGATGCTCAATGTGATCTTCCACTGCTTGAACCTTCAAATTTTCTCTTAAAGATGATGTGATGGATGGTGGATGATATCCATAAAGTGCCATAAATAGGGTCATTTTTGCTACAGTATGGAAGGAAGTGTTATACCACCATTCAGCGAGAGGTAACCACTTGACCCATTGTGTTTGTTTATCAGATACAAAACAACGAAGATATCCTTCCAAACATTTATTTACTATCTCGGTTTGACCATCAGATTGAGGATGATAAGATGAGCTATGAGCTAATTGAGTACCCAAACAAGAAAATAACTCCGTCCAAAAATTTCCGGTAAAAATGGGATCTCTGTCGCTCACAATAACCCTTGGGCTTCCATGTAGCTTTTGAATTCTGTCCATAAATGTAGTAGCAACTGTACTTGCTTTAAATGGATGAGATAATGCACAAAAGTGTACATACTTGGTAAATCTATCAACTACCACCATGATGACACTCTTTCCTTCGGACTTAGGTAAACCTGTGATAAAATCCATTGAAATCTCCTCCCAACGTTGACTTGGAATGGATAAAGGTTGTAGAAGTCCTGGGGTCTTAATTGTCTCAACTTTATTCTGCTGGCAAACCAAACATTCCGCCACAAACTTTTGAATATCAGATTTAAGGACATCCCAAAAAAAATTCTTTCTTCACCCCGTGGTAAGTTTTTAAAAATCATGAGTGTCCTCCTAAAGGAGAAGTGTGCAGCTCCAAAAGAATATTTTGTTTAGTTTGGAATTCCTATAAAGATATAAGTGATCTTTGTACCATAAGGAATCATTTTTCCAACTAATTGTATCAGATGTACTAGGATCTTGCTGCAACTTTTGAATGAGTGTCCATGCATCTTTGTCCTTCTTCCATTCATCTCTTGCTTCGGTTATCCAATCTGGTTGGATAATAGAAATGGCACAAAGCAATGCTTCCACCTCTTCATTCTTTCTTGAGAGTGCATCTGCCACAACATTAAGCTTTCCTTTTTTGTAGATTATTTCAAAGTCATAACCCAACATCTTTGTGACCCATTTTTGCTGCTCTTCTGAAGATAGTCTTTGTTCCAAAAAGTGTTTAAGACTATCATGATCAGTTTGTACCTTGAAGTGTCTTCCCATTAGGTAAGTTCGCCATTTCTTTAGTGCATGCGGTATTGCTAACATTTCCTTCTCATAAATAGGTTTCTGTAAATACTTTCCTTTGATTGGACGACTTTCAAAAGCAATGGGTCTTCCTTCCTGCATTAAAACTGCACCAATTCCATTTCCTGAGGCATCACATTACACAATAAAGGTTTTTGTGAAGTCTGGCGTAGCTAAGACCGGTGCTAGGCACATTGCCTCTTTAAGATGTTCAAAGGCCTTAGTTGCTTCAGGAGTCCATGAAAATGCATCTTTCTTCAATAATGTTGTTAGAGGTGCTGCTATTCTCCCATAATTCTTAACAAACTTGCAATAATACCCTGTTACCCGAGAAATCCTCGCAACTGCTTTATGGTTGTGGGGACTTTCCATTCCTTAATGGCTTTAATTTTGTTAGGGTCTACCTTAACACCCTCGTGATATACAATATGACCCAGATATTCCACCTCTTGTACTCCAAAGAAACATTTGGATGTTTTTGCATATAATTGTTTCTCCTGCAATAGTTTGAGCACCCTGTCAGCATGTTCAACATGATCCTTCCAAGACCTGTTGTAGATTAGTATATCATCAAAAAATACTAGCACAAATTTTCTAAGGAAGGGTTTGAAAATGGAACTCATCAACCCTTGAAATGTAGAAGGTGCATTGGTAAGGCCAAAAGGCATGACCAAAAATTCATAATGACCCTCATGAGTTCGAAATGTTGTTTTTGGAATATCTTCAGTCTTCATTCTAATTTGATGATATCCTGAACGAAGATCCAACTTGCTAAAATAAATTGCTCCATGTAATTCATCCAATAATTCATCAATCACAGGAATGGGAAATTTATCTTTAATGGTGAGCTTATTGAGCTCCCTATAATCCGGACACATTCGCCATGATCCATCCTTTTTGTGTACCAATACTACAGGAGCAGAGAAAGAACTTTGACTAGGTTGAATTATACACGCCTCTAACATTTCTGCAATCATACGTTCAATTTCGCTCTTTTGGAAGTAAGGATATCTATAAGGCCTGATGTTTGGAGGAACACTTCCTGGAATCAAATGAATAGCATGATCACTATCACGAATAGGTGGGAGTCCTTTGGGAGTTTCAAACACCTTGGAATGATTGTCCAAGACTTGTTGGAGATCTGCAGAAATAGATGATTTTGATGTTGGAACTTCTAGTGAGCATAATTGTGCAATTACGCCTCGTTGTTCTTTCTTTAGAAGTTTTGTCATGACATTAGAGCTTATTATCCTTCCTGGCTTCCCTGCAATACCTCGTAATTCAACTTCCTTTCCTTCTGAAAAAAATTTCAAGAAAAGTTCTTGAAAATTAAAAGCTACCATCCCCAAAGATTGTAACCATTGTACTCATAGTACAACATCAGCACCTCCCATAGGAATGGAAAGCATTGGACTAGTCAATACATATTCCCCCATGGTTAGCTTGATATTATGGCATTTTCCAGAGCAATTTATAGTTCATCCATTTGCAACCATCACTTGACATTCTGGTGCTGGGTATAGGAAACAATTTAATTCCTTGGCTACCTTACAATGAATAAAATTATGGGTGCTAACTGAATCAATCAACACTATTACCTTTTTCTTCTTGATATGTCCTTCTATCTTGAGAGTTTGAGGAGTGGTAATTCCTGCCAATGCATTACACGATATGGTCGGACTCATTTTTTCCTCTTCTAGGGTTGGTTCCTGGTGTATATCCTCTTCTTTTTCATTTTCTTCTTCCTCTTCACAATCTATGTAAAATAATTTCTTCTCAGCACACTTATGACCTTTAGTGTATTTTCTATCACAACTGTAGCAAAGCCATTTTGCTCTTTTTTCTTCCAATTGTTGTGGTGTCAACCTTGTAGGTTGTGAAAATCTAGGCGTAGCAACACTTCCTTCTTTATAGAAGTGAGTGGTAGGCTTCCTTGTCGCCATAATTTTACATTGAATTTTTCTTGCCAACCTGAATGCCTTCTCCAATGAATCAGGTTCCAAAACGCGAACTTCATGTTGGATGTTATCCTTTAAAGTACCTATGAAGAGATCAATCCTGTGTTCCTCTGGAATATTAGTTACCCTTATATTCAATTTTTGGAAGTCGTCAATGTGCTCCCCCATTAAACCCTTTTGTTTGAGATTTATCAATTGGCTAAAGAAGGTGTTGCTCTTTGTATCCTCATAATGTGCTATCATTTCCTCCGTAAAAATTGACCAAGTGACAATTTTTTTACGGGAGCAAAGCCATTGATACCATACAAATGTATTTTTTTATAAATGTAAAGTTGCAATGCATACGTTTTGTGTGTTTTGCACATTATGGAGATCAAAATATTGCTCCATCTGTAGTATCCATGTTACAGGATCCTTTCCATCAAACTTCCTCATATCCATTTTTGGAATATGGTGGTTCTTCCCACCAACATTAGAGTTTATGAAATCACGATTAACATTTATTTTGTTCTCATCATGAGTTTCCTCTACTATCTTTTCATCATTAGGAAACATTTCTTGTATCAACTTTGTCAAACCTTCCATGTCTACTTTTAGATCATTCTTCATGTTTTCCATGTTGTCTTTCATTTTTTCTTCGATCTTAGCTTCCATGTCATCCATCTTAGATTCCATGCCATCTATCTTAGATTCCACGCCTTTCCTCAAACCATCCATCTTCACTTCCATGCCTTTCTACAAAACATCCATTTTATCTTTTGTTTCTCTTTGCGAGAGTGAAATTTGGTGCACTTGCTCTTGTAATTTTGATAGATCATGTTGAAACTCTTCATCTTCATGAGTCATAGTAGAGCCTTCTGAAGGCTTAATGGTGTTAAATTATTTTTACAGGGCATTTTTTTTAACCCAATACTGATATATATTCTAAAATATTCCCTTGGAATCAATTCAAATTGATTCTTCAAACAAGAATTATGCAATTCGTAAAAAAAAAAATACACACCTTTTTCTCGCTTTTGAGGAGCTCGATATTGAAATTGGATTATCTTTGTGATTTCAGCTCTGCAATATCTGAAATTGGGCATTGAGGTATCCTTCTAAATTATCTTTCGAATTCCACAGGTCTGACTTGATTTGGATTCTCCAAGGCAAAGTTATGTCCAATCTCCCACAATGACCTAATTATGGACTGGTTCAGTAGAGCAAACTTGTATGACTTTCCACGTGTCATTGTTTCATCTTTTAGCTCTAAAATTGATAGAAAATAAACTACAGTCTGTGTACTTGTGACCACTTTTTACGGCACTCCAATCCAATGCTCAGAGAGAGAGTTATGAAGATTTTCCCACGATCACCTCTTTGAGATGAAATTTAGGAGCCTGAAAAAGCACTACATTCCACAGATCATATCTCTGAAAATGTTGTCAACCAGGCTCTGAAATGTTTTGACTGGTTTCCTCAGGATTTCAGCTTCGCACCCTAAAAATTGCAGATTCTAAAACTTCGTAGAAAAAACGTTATAGCGCAAATTCCACAATGACCTGTTTATATTAAATTGAGGAGCTTGTAAAAAGACCTAACTTCCACAGATCATATCTCCAAAGATATTGTGAACCAAGCTCTGAAATTTTTTGATGATGTTCCTCAAGATTTCAGCTTCGCACCCTAAATATTTTAGCTTCTGAAACTTTTTAGAAAAAAAGTTATAGCGAAAATTCCATGATGACTTGTTTGGAGCAGCGAAACCCTAGAATCCAAAGCTCTGATACCAAATGTTGTGAAACCAACTCCAAAAATAGAAGAAAAGAGATATCAATGCCTTAGAAATAAGCCACTTCGAGGGGGAAACCTCCAATAGATTACATTAATGAAAAATTCTTCTATGATACAAATTACAAAACCTCCTTTCTATATATAGGAGTCCATGGGGCCATAATGTAATCTTAGTGGGGCCACAATGTAATCCTAGCCGACCTAACAATAATAATTTAAGGGCGCAATAATAAAAATATGGGAGTTACAGGGGTACAATAATAACAATAAAGGGGTTACAATAACAGCAATAAGGGACTATACTAGTAATATAGGGACCTAACAGTGTCCCTAAGCGCCCTCACACGACCTAACCTGACCTGACCCGACCCGGCTTACCCGAACGTGTTTCCCTAGGTGCCCTCACACGACCTGACCTGACCTAACCTACCCGAACGCATTTCCTCGAGCACCCTCACATGACACGACCCAACCCGACTAGCCTAAGCATGTTTTCCCGAGTGCCCTCAAACAACATGACCTAACTCGCCCAAACACGTTTCGTTGGGCGCCCTCACACGACACAACCCAACCCGACCCGCCTGAACGTGTTTCCTTGGGCAGCCTCACATGGCATGACCCAAACCCATCCTACCCGACCCACCCAAATGTGTTTCCTTGGGTGCCCTCATAGTACGACACGACCTAACCCGACCTGACCCGCACGAACGTCAATTAAGGCATGAGAGAGCAAACAGAAAATGGGTCACACGAACGTACACAAGGCACACGGGCGAACACAACTTAGCATTTTTTATATGGCCTTACTCACATGATAAAACCCCAACGTGTTTCATGTGGTGCCCTCACACGGCACGACCCAACCCACCTAAATGAAGGCACGAGAGAGAAAATGGAAAACGTATCGCACAAACATGCATAAGGCTGCACACAGGAAGTCAAAACTTAGAATTTTTAATACGACCACCCTCACATGACCCGACCTGACCCGAACTGACCTACCCGAATGTGTTTCCCTAGGCGCCCTCATAGGACCCGACTTGACCCAACTTTCCCGAACGCATTTCCTTGGGCACCCTCACACAACTTGACCCGACTCGCCCGAGCACGTTTCCCTGGGTGCCCTCACATGACCCGACTCGACCCTCCCGAACACGATCCCTTGGGCGCCCTCACACGACGCGAGTTGACGTGATCCATTCAAACATGTTTCCTTAGGTGCCCTCACATGACTTGACCTGACCCGATCTGACCCTCACATGACGCGAACCTACCTGGCCCACTGGAACACGTTTCCTTGGGTGCCCTCACACGACCTGACCTAACTTGACCCGCCCGAATGTGTTTCCTCGGGCGCCCTCACATGGAACAACTAGACCTAACCCGATCCGCTCAAACGTGTTTCCTTGGGCACTCTCACATGACCCGACTTGACCCAACCCGCCCAAACGTGTTTCCTTGGGCACCCTCACATGAACCAAATTAACACGTCCTGACCTGACATGACTCCACCTAACCCGACCCAACCCGACCTGACCCGAACACGGTTTGGATACCTTCATCGCAAATCTGAACCTTTGTCGCAAGTCCGACGGTTTGTAGGGTGTTGTCGCAAGACCAACAGTTTGGAGCTTTTTGTCGCAATACCAATGGTTGGAGATTTCCATTGCAATACCAGCACTGGCAGCATTTTCGTTCCAAGTCGTCGCAAGACTGACAGTTTGGAGATTTTCGTTGGAATACTGACGGTTGTAGCCTTCCGTCGCTCTTTCGATGTTGGGAGTGTTTTCATTGCAAGTCCGAAATTTAGAGAGGTTCATCGCAAGACCAATGTTTGTTCTCACACTTTTTCGCAGGATTAAAAAAATTGAGAAAAATTTGGGAACTTTCCAACAATGCGTCAAAACTTCTGGAACTAAAGTGCCGAAAAATTGACCATATGTACTAGTGTGTGCAGTAAGGAGGAGTGAGGGAATATATTATAGGATATGCTTTAAGGGATGAAAAATTTATAGAGAATATCAGTCAAATCCATCAACCTGTACAAGAAACACTGTAGAATTCGTAGGAGAAGTATAAGGCCATGCATGATCATCATAGGACGGAGAAATCCTTCAAGGTGGGAGATAGAGTATGGCTACAGTTGAACTGGAAGAGGTTGCATGGGATTGGTAAGAAAATAAAGGCTCTGAGGTATGGTCCCTTTGAGATACTAGAAAAGGTGGGTGATAATTCCTATCAACTCAGTTTACCACCATATATGTGCATTTACTTAGTTGTGAATGTAGATAATTTGAAACTCTATGAGCCTTCCATGCTAGATCAGGAAGAACATGCCCTATCTTTTGTAGAGGATTTGGCACTAGATGCTTACGCAAAGTTGACAGAAGATACAATTTTGTATAATATCTCTAGGAATACAAAACAGGGGCAACATGACCTTTGTAAGATTGGATTGAAGGGACAACTTCCAGGAAAATTTAAATGATACGCCAGAGATAAGGTAGAGGAAAAATTTCCTCACTTCATTTAGTAAAATATTTTGGGGCCAAAAGCCTCCCAAAATGGGGAGGTGTGATCTGGATTGGATCATTATATTATTTTTCATCCATCTCGATGCATTCACAGTGGAAAAAGTTGAGGAATCATCTCATGGGACTGCTTTCATCGATAAGACCAAATTTGGCGAAACAAGGTCTCAAAACCTTTCAGGAGCGTTTTGAGGAATCAAGTAGCATTTTTTAGGGTAGAAATTTTTCACTTTAGTGCAAAACCATTTCATGTTTTTCTACACACATAGATATTTCCAACGACGTAAGAAGTGTGTGAATCGGAGCCCGTATGCAAAATTTATGCCACAGAGAATTGGACCTTCCTATTTTCACACCTGTAATTTGGGAGGATGTCGCGTCAATGCAAATTATTCATGGAAAATGGGCTATCCATGTGATCATGAAGTAAAATAATCTAGAAGATTCTATATTGTAACTCTATTTAAGAGTTGATGTAGTCAAAATTAACCACTACTAGGCTATCAGTTTGTGTTATAACTGGGCCACTAGAAGGAGGAGGCATTCAACTCTTTAGAGAGAATTTTGTTCCATATATGAGAAAAGATAGTTAGGAGAGATAATAGGTAGAGAAAAAAGAGAGGATCTATTCACTATAGCAGCCCATGGGCCACAAGCCTTACTTATTTGTACTTGTGGCCATATTTCCAGACAGAGACAGAGAGAGCGACATGGCCTCACCTTCCAGTTGGGTTTTCTCCTGAAAGGGTTTCCCATAGAATATTTTGTGTCTTATGTGTGTTTTTGTGAGCTTATTTTTATTTCTCTATTTTTATGCATAATTTACATTCACATGCATGCACTGATTATAGTTAAATCTACATATATTAAAGTTTAATAAAACCGTAATAGTGTACAGTTTTCAGGTTTATAATATAATATTATCAAATCTGTTGTGGTGAACTATCCAGTGGAATATCAATGACAATTTATGGATCATATGGCCTAAATTTGGTTTTGAAATTTGTTTGCACTTTTTTGTTCTATTCAGGTTGTCTATTTAGTTCTCCTTCTTGGGGTTAACTTAAATGGTTGTCACCAACGTTACTGGGAATTTGGTTATTTATATGTAAACATCCATTTCAAATACCCCTAGATTAGGGTAATGAAAGAATAAGTACCCTTGCTTGGCATATGAAAACCACAATGAAAATACAAAATGTTAATGCTTTCAAAAATCACAACTATATAACATTATCAAATTTTTTGAAGGAAACTATCATTTTTTGTAGCACACAATTAATCACAATTGAAACACTACATTCCCATAAATTTTAAGGCAATTTATTTAAATATACAACAAGACCCTTAAAAATAGTACTATCAACTATTCTCACACAATTATAGACATAATCCATAATCAACTCTTCTACATCATAATTATGTCAAGAGGCACTCTACATCCTAGTATGGGGGATATGTTGAGGGGTAATGTAGGCATGTCAGCTTTTTTTAAATACTAGGAAACACACACACACACACACATACACATATATTACATATTAATATGTTTTAATTCATCAAATTAAAACAATATAAATGTAAAATATAATTTAAAATGTAAAACATAAAATTCAATGAAAAATGTAAAATGTAAGGCATAGAGCAACCAATATGATTAGAAGAAATTGGTCTGTTTATAATGTAAAGTTAACATACTATTGTTTCTTTAACATGTTATTTCTTTATATATTATTAAAATAATAATAATCAATAATATTTATTTTTATTATATCAATATATTATCATAATAATCATATCCATTATAAGTATTATTGTATTATAACTTACAAATATTATTGAATACATAGAGTGACAATTCTCGATCATATGGAGAGAGAGAGATGGAAGTGGTAGAGTGGAAGGGGGGGCACGAGAAAGAGAGAGGGAGAGAGATATTAATAGAGTTGGAAGGCAGAGAGAGAGAGAGAGAGAGAGAGAGAGAGAGAGAGAGAGAGAGAGAGAGATGGGGGGGGAGAGAGAGAGAGATATGGGGGGAGAGAGAAAGGGATATAGAGGAAGGAAGAGAGAGAGTAGGGGGGGTAGATAAGGAGATAGGGATGGATAGAGATAGATTTGAAGGGGTAGAGAAAGGGAGGAAAGGAAAAATATGTAGAGAGAAAGAGGTAGAGAGAGAGAGAGAGAGAGTAACAAGGGAGAGATGTAGATAGAGTGAGGGAGAGAGAGAGAGAGAGAGAGACAGAGATAGATATGGGGGGAGAGAGAAAGGGAGAGACAAGAAGGAATATAGAGAGGACTTGAGCGAGTGAAGGAGAGAGGGAGGGAAAGAGAGATGGAGTTGGAGGGGTAGAAATATGGAGGGAAGAAGAAAGACATATAGGGATAAGGGTGGAGAGAGAGTGAGGTAGAGAGGAGAGTGGGAGGGAAGATGGAAAGAAGGGGAAGAGAGAGGGAGGGAAGGGGAAGGGAGAGAGAGGGATAGGAAGAGGGATGGAGGGAGGGATACATAGATAGATATGTAGAGAGAGTGTGAATGTTTAGGGGGTGAGAGGGAGAAGAATAGAGAGACAAAGAGAGGGAGGGAGGGAGGAAGGGAGATAAAAAAAAATATGGAGAGAGAGTGTGTGTGTTTGGGGGGTGAGATAGATAGACAAAGAGGGAGAGATGGAGGGATATATATATATATATATATATATGGAAGAGAGAGAGAGAGAGACACACACACACACACAAATATGGAGTGGAAAGAGAGATGGAAGAAGAAAGACACACATAGAGGAAAACACACATATTATATACTATTTTATAATCATTTGAACATTATTAACCATATAGTAATAGGAAGTAAGGCTTTTACAAAAGGTAAAATAATTTGGCTTTAGAAAGCCAGGAATATTTTTATTTTTCTCTAAAATAGATGCATTGATTTTAGTGTATATGTTGATTCCTAATCCTATTTAATTGATTAAATTGGATGTATTGATTTTAGTGTAGTTGTTGATTTCTAATCTTATTTGATTTCTTGCACTAGATACATTTATTTCAATGTAGATGTTGATTTCTAATCCTATTTGATTGTATACACTATATGCATTTATTTTAGTGTTGGTTTTGATTTATAATCCTATTTGATTTCTTGCACTAGATGGATTGATTTCAGTGTAGATGTTGATTTCTAATCCTATTTATTGCTTTCACTAGATGCATTGATTTAATTGTATATGTTGATTTCTGATTTGATGTAACTAGAGGTACAATGTACATTAATTTCAAAGTAATAGATTAATAGTGGGCATTGATTTCAGTGTAAGCACAATTTTTTTTTAACAACATGCATTGATTTTTGTGTTATAATAATTCAACCATAAATAAAATACTTAAATTTTCATCTTACATAAAATGTTCACTTCTTGAAACTGTAACTTATTTGTATTCAAATGAGGTAATACAAAACAACTACCATTGAAACTTACTTGGGGTTTAGCACTTCACAAGTCATAATGATTGAATTTGGAGAAAGCTACTATAAATACTATAGAGCAAGAGAAATAAGGTATGATGTTTACTACAATAGCTTAAGTTAAATATTTGAATGATCTATGATTTCAATCATTTTTTTCATATAATTGATGTGAAAATATGAAAAAACTAATTGGTGTGACAATAAGAACAATATAAGAAAATAGTTTAGATTGATCATAATGAAGACTATTTGTAATTGAATACATTCTTATTATTCACATTTTCTATCATTCAAAACAGTTACATTGTTACTTTGCATTTAAAAATTTTATTTCACCATTTTTCATCATTGAATTTATTAATAGTATCTATCATCTCAACAAACTTAGGTAACTCAGAAAATTTTTAATTAAAATGACTAGATTATTCTTAGACATATTTAGCATATTTAAAATGAACAGAATAATTATATGTTCAACAAATTTTGTGTGACTACGCACGATTGAAACCAACCTAGATCCATCTTAAACTTGGATCTATCAAGCACTAAGAATGATCAAATATCTCTAGGTTCAAACGTTTCCTCAAGTTTTACACTCAAAAAAGAGGTTTGTACCTTGAGAGATTCAATCCCTCCCGATGCTTGATAAATCTGAGGTTAATATGGATCTAGGTTGGTTTAATTACCCAATCAATAAAAGTACAATCTACAATAATGCACAATTTAACTACAAAAACAATAGATCCAAAATATCCATCCACACATATGCACAACTATTTCATGTGGAAACTTAGAGGTGAAATCCACCATCTAGGAAATTTTCCTCTCTCTCTTTTATGCACTATTTCTATAGAAGTATTACAATGGCTAAATGGAATCTCCACCAATTTACAAGGTTCATTGGATTTTAAAGCAAAAAATTCATTTAAGCCCAAACCATACACCTATATTATTCCTCTTTGATCACTCCTTTATACTTTCTATAAATTTATTCTTGTTTTTTATACCCATTTTCATCAAACCATTTAATCTCCAACTTTCAAATTGTTTTCATAGATTCTAAAAATTCTTCTTCCTCATATTATTTTTAACCCCATTTCCTTTATTTTTCCTAGATTCATGATCTTTGATCTTCTTGGGTGATTCTACTTCCACACACCTATTCGTATCTTCACCTTTTGGAATGGTTCTTGCTATTCTAAAGGGTAAAAAACTTTCCCATTCATTTGTTCATGTTGACCTTTCAACTATCGTAAAAAATAAAAAATAAAACATTTCATCCCTACTTGGTCTCCTTAATATAAAATGGTATTCATATATAGGTGTAATTATTATATATGGATATTCTCTAATGGATTATCTTCAAAATCAACTTGATGCTCTTGCATCAAATTCCCGTCATTAAGAAGAAGCATATACTCACGCTTCTAAGCCAAATACATCTCTTCTTCACTGATCCTATGTTCATGAGCCCTTAAAAATTTTGTTTTTTATATATTCAATCTCTATAATTTCATCTAAATTACATATTTTAGCTCCTCATGCTTCACCTAGGGAAATGCACTACACATCATCTTTCTAATGCATCTTCCTTTTCTATTAGTGCCATCTCTATTTATTTCTATTCATCACCACAATAACTACTCATGTGGTTCTAAGACATGCATCACCTACATTACTTCAATTAAATCATGTTCCCTTATATACCATTCCACTTCCCTATTTCATGCGCTCCACAAATTTCCTTTGGTGTAGGTAACCTCTTTTTCTTGAAACCACACAAAATGTAGTAATTTGATCAACATGTTACACTTTTCTTGACTAAATTATTCACGGCCACACATGGATTTCACTTCTTCAAAATGTAAAATTCTCAAGGACATACCTTCAACAATGTTTCTTTTCACATATAATTTAGACTCATTTTTCATTAGATTCTCTTATAGATTTCTTCATATTCACAATTAGATTTAATATCCAAGACCTTCTATCAACAAGATCTTCTTCTAGTAGCATCCTTCTTCTCAACATTTCATATCTCATTATTTATTAGTCTTCTCAAGCTTATTCATCATCTATTTCCATTATTCTCCAAGTTAACATATCCCCTACCTTATAGTGGTAGCTAAATCTAATCCCACTTGGTGCAAGAGGAAGGAACCCCCTAGTATATTAGGGTGCACAATAAGAGAATTGAATTCTAGTGCTTTAATATTTCACACTAAATTATTGATAACATTATCCAATTTTCTATAGAAAACTATAATGATTTGCAGTAAATAATCACAACCAAAACATTCTCTTCCTATAACATTTAAGGTAATTGATTGGTATATACAACAATCTACTTAAAAACAATAGAATGAATTATTCTCCCATGGAAAAAGACACCATCCATAATTAATTCCTCTACATCATCAATCATCCAGTCAATAAAAATATAGTCTAAAATTTTCATTAATGAACATGTGCAATTATTTCGCATGGAAACTCAAAAGTAAAATCCACCATCTAAGTGCTCATCCTCTATCACTCTCTCTCTTTCTCTCTCATTCATTTTTTATGCAACAATATTATGATGGCTTGATGGCCTCTTCATCAATTTCCAAATTTTTTTAGTTGCCACACTAAAGACCATGGAAATCTCAACCATTCACCTTTATCTCCTTCATATTAAATAGGTCCATCATGTACATTGTATTTATTATTATCATCTATATCCTTTTTCATAAAACTATTTCATCTTCAACTTCCCAATTGCCCTTGTAATTGCTAAAAATTATTCTTTCTCCATTGCTCTATAGCTCACTTTCCTCCATTGCTGTTGGATTCATGATATTACATCTACTATGGTGATTCTATATCCATGCACCCATTCATCTCTTCACCTTCTACAATATTTCTTGGTGTTCCCAATGGTAAAAAAATACACCCATTTTTTTTTATTCACACTGAACTTTAAACTAAGGTAAATAACTAAAATGCACTCCATCTTTCTTAGTATCCAAAAATACATGTTATCCTTTATTTTTGAACTTGAATAATCTATATGTTTAATTATCTCTAATGGGATATTTTGAAAATCGTCTAGATTCTCCCACTTCATAGGAACACTAGTCTACATTAATACATTTAGTAGGGATTCCATCCATGGATGTGAAGAAGCATCCCTTAGGTTTCTCCATGATATTTTCCTTGGAAAACAAACCAAATTTCTAGAGATAATCCAATATTATTCCATATATCTCATCAAATACACCCTTAAATGAAAATTACGTAATATCTTGTATGTAATTAGAGTCCATTAGTACATAAAAAGTGTCTCTAGTTGGTCCTGGGGGTGTATCTCAATTGGTGATTGAAGTAATATGATTATTGTGTAAACTAAGAGATCCAAGGTTTAATACCCTATAACTGGTTTTCAAGCTTCTGTGGTTATCATTTATTGCAAAAATATATGGATTATCCACAATGTTAAAAAACAATGCTCGATGTTTCGAATCCCAATGGGGATCCATATTCAGGACAAGATTTGAATGAAGAATGAAAGAAGTACAAAAGGTCATGGCTAGGGTTTCTATAGTGACAAAGAGAGAAGGAGAGGCAACTAAACTAATTAATAATCTATTAATATATTTAATAAATAAATAAATAAATAATTTATTTTAATAAATTTATATATAATATCATATATCTATTAATTTTATAATATTACCAATTAATATTATTTTAATAGATAACTAATCTATTTTAAAATTTTAAAAAAGAAGAAGAAGAAGATTAGTTATCTATTAAAATAATATTAATTGGTAATATTATAAAATTAATAGATATATGATATTATATATAAATTTATAAATTAGTTATTTATTTATTTATTAAAATATAAATTTATTAAATATATTAATAGATTATTAATTAGTTTGGTCTGCTCTCCTTCTCTCTTTGTCGCTATATAAACCCTAGCCCTGACCTTTTGTCCTTCTTTCATTCTTCATTCAAATCTTGTCCTGAAGATGGATCGCCGTTGGGATTCGAAACATCGACCATTTTTTTTCAACACTGTGGATAATCCAGAGATTTCTGCAATACCCTAGAACTAACCTAGTCTATGGAGAGGAGGACATGTCATAGGCCCCAAAGGAATAGTGGAAGTAGCCAAAATAGACCATTTTCCATGAGACTATGAGACTGATCCAGTTGTTGATTCTTATAGTTACAAAAAAGAAAAGGAAAAAGCAAAGAAATTCTCTCTAGTTGATGAGAGGTTAGGGTTTGAACCATGGCCAAGGGAGGAAGATACACACATGTAGAGGGGTTAAATTCAATGAATAATGATAACTTCACAAATCCTATTGATGGTAGCAAGGAATTATTATTTCATTATATTTGACTACATCTTAGTATTTTTTATCCATTAGATGGAGGAGTGGCTTTGGAGTACAAGGGTGAGCTTATGATCGAGGAAAGCTCCAAGTATCTAGATGTTTTGTGGATATAATAATTATTGATTCTAGGTCTACTAATGGTAGTGATGAAAATGATGGAGATCAAGGTGGTGTTAGAGGTGGAGATGGTTTCTACTACAATGACCATATAAATGTGTATCCTAAAATCCCTTTGTTTGTAAAAAAACCTTTCCAATTTATATAGTTGTGTTGATAGATGATATGTCTATGATTGTGGCCATGGGGAGATATTTTAGATCTTTATGAAGCATTTTCATGGGAGTATCCATAACATTATGATCAAAATATTAAGAAAAAATTAGATATAAAAATGACGATTCCTGTGTTTTAAGTGACGAATTATCTTATATGCCAAAGAATTTGGATGACATTTTATTTCTTTCTAAATATGAAATAATTAGATATTCCGATTAATCTCCTTGGAATTACAACTTTGTGGAGGTAAGGGGGAAACTTTACTCACTCCTTAAAGCCATACTCCTAAAAATATGTGACCAAAAGAAAACCCAATTTTATCAGGGCATTTTCCTCTTGCCTATATTGTAGAGAAATTAGATAAGGTTCAATTACTTGAAGTATTATAGGAAGAGATCTTTGATATTCTTTCATCATATGAATAACATGTGGTGATATGCATAAGCTTTTTGGTTTTTCACATCCTACAAGATATATATATATATATATATATATATATATATATATATATATATATATATATATATATACTCTAATTGCATAAAAGGCTTTGAGGTATACTTATGCTTAAAAGCTTTTTTATTGTTCATTTTTGAAATCTTAAGGATGGCAATTTTCTTTTTGAGAGGAGGTGTTAGTTCTGGGGTATAATGGTGTTATTTTTTAATCCTTATTTCCCATAGTTAAATCTTACATCCATGTCTATCACAAAAATTATATCTTGGGTGTGCTTCCCAAATTTACCATTTCACATGTTGCATCTCAGAGTTTTTGAAAATTGGGGGAATGTATTGGTTATATTTTTAAAATGAAATATAAATTGAGTTAAAATGGGTCTCTCAACATATGGATGATTATGTGTTGATATTGAGATTTTTCAAGGTCCGTTGGATGAAACAATCCTATAATGGAAATGTTTTTGATGGACTTGGTTCTAGATTATGAGATGCAATGCTTTAGTTCCAAATATATCAACAAAGAAAACATCTTTTAGATTCCTTTCCTCAATATCTAGCTTAGTTAAAAGAGATAAAACATCCCAAACCACAACCAAAGCGTTGACACTCAAAAGAGAAAGTATTTGGATGATGTGGAGGATCAACATAAAAAAAAATCATGAAGCAATAGATCCAACATAGGATATCAATACTTGTTTAGAAGTTCAAATTGAGGGAAGAAAGACCCCCGTGGAGGTTATAGATGTAAATGAAGTCCCATATATGGGCATGAAGATACATCATGAATTCGATAACTCAAAATCCAATAAGGATTTGGAAATCCTTTGGAACTTGAAAATTTTGAATTCTACACTTCAAAAAGTACTTCAAAACTTTTTCCAAGGAAAAACAATAATTTGGGATGCAAATAAGCTAAAAAAATGAAAGGTAAAAATTGTAGGATACGAGATGAGATTTATTCTCTTCTTAGCATCCTTTATTATGTTATAGTGATTATTTTAGAGGCCTTGGGCCTTTGTTGATTATGTTTCATTGAAAATAAAAGTTCATGCATATGTGCCTTGATCATGTATACTAAACGTAATACTAAAGTTTCTTATTTAAATAAAATTATGATGTTTATTTATTCCTTTGAAAAAAACATCAAAATGAAGTTGATGATTTCATACCTAGTCAAATTTGGACCCATCATTACCTGAACCCTTACCTTTAAAATTCCATCAACATTTTCAAAAACACACTCCATGATTTGCATTTAACCGTTTTCCCTTCTCTACTTATCCATTATTTATTTCATGATTGATTGGTTATGGGATGAATATTCATTCCTACTTAGCCTCTCCATGGATTTGCATTAGATATGCTATGATGGTATCTACATCTGAATAAAAAGCAAGGAAATAGATCGTTGTGTTTGTTACCTTGGAATAGTTTCCACGATTTTATATTCTCCTCTCTTCTTGTGTGTTATACCATATTAATTTAATTATGGTTTATGGTAGCATATGTAGTCCACATTAGCATGACATTTATGTGGATAGGGATGTTCACATAAGTATTAATTTCCCTCCTAATAACATATGAACACCTACTAACATAATGGTTGATAAATTGTGAGATAAAATTGATTTCTTAGATAAAGGTATTTATGTTAATTTAATTTATGTTTCACCACTAGAGGATAAAATTTGAATCATTCATGGCCCTTAAAGATCCATTTATACTTTCATGGAAGGACATAAAACAATTTCCATTGAGAAATAAATTTAAAATAAAAAAATACTTAGTCAATCATGAAGTGAGGATCATTCCATATCAGTGGAATTAATGGGCACTTATTTCTATAACCTATCAATATTTAATTTTTAAGATTAAATATGTGGCACTAGAAAGTAAATTATAAGTTGTAGTGGTAATGCTGAATGTATTTGGAATTGTTTCTTTCTAAATTTCCACAAATGTACATTGTACATAGGAGATAGGGATTATTGCCTCTTCCTCACTTCATACATGTTAGAAACTTATGGTATTGTTGAACCTTTTTGATTGAGATAGGGATTTCATTAAGTAGAAGAGACAAGTACTAGTATGTGGAAATTAACCATTTTTCAAGAGGACGAAATAAAAAGAACACTACATAAAATATGTTTAAACTCTTAATAAATGTTCATCTCCTTTTTTTTCCCCATATATGCACATGCACAAGAAGCATATCCATGCCTTTTTAGTTATTTTTTTAGGTTCCTAATCATATAATATGAAATTTAATTAAAATATTTTAATTAAGATATTATTTATTTCTCAATTACTGAAACTAGTTTTACCATTATCTAATTTGCTCCCTAATTTTTTTAATTTCTTCCTTCAATTTTCTAGACATCACTAATCATATAAGACTAGTTTTGGCCTATAAATTTCATAATAATTTGCAATGAATTATGAATAAGTGATTCAAAATAATATGCATCTTTCATGATGTTGGTCATGAGCATCAAAAGGGCATATTGAAGTGTACTATAGTAAAAATTCAAATATATAAGAGAGAATCCACTAAAAAAATTCCAATATTATCACTAAAACACCAAATATATCCAATACATTCACCATAAAAACACAAGGATATATAGATAATAACCCTTAAGGTAGGGTAACACCATCAAATACTCCTTATGGTAAGAATCACTCTACAAACAATGCTTGCTATAAGACAATGCAATTTAACGCACCTCCAATACATCGATACTCATGCATTTATACTCTCTCATGAGCATCCATAGGGGCATATGCCAAATATTCATTATTTTATTTACATATAATAAATATTCCATTTTATGGCCACATTAAATTCATTATCCCCTTGGGTACCTACCTAGGTACGCCATATTATCCACCCTAGGTGCATTAGGTTCCATCCCTCTTTGCATGTTTCATTCTAGAAACATGGGAAGAAGTCATATAATATGACCTACTAAGCAATGCAATAAAATAATACCATGCACATGCATCCATCCATCCTAATGAAATATGGACATGGGGTCCACCTATGGTCTTCCCTCGATATTGATTTTGGTTTCTTCTTAGGATCCATGTTTTTTGTGTGCTACTTTGACACACACACACACACATGGGGTCTAGCTCTTGTCTTCCCTCGATATTTATTTTGGTTTACACACACACATTTTTTTAGTCCTCCGTTTTCCTTCATAATATTTTTCTCTCTGATTTCAAGTTGATCCAGAGTAAGTTTTTTGATTCTCATACACTTGCCTTAATGACTCTTGTTTCTTTGAGTGGTGTAGGTGGTGATATATAACAACCATAGCTATCTATTAATTTTTCTTTGAGTAATCAACATGTATTTAATTAGCTTCATCTACCTTTTTATGCCCTTCCATTGCATTTTCTTCAAGTTCTTATGTAATACCTTCTTCTGATTCAACCTTGTACCCTTCATGTAATGTGTCATTAGGAATTTCAATTATTTTATTTGCTGTGATTTCTTCATGTGGCCCCTAGGGCCCTTATTTCTTACTAAGAGATATATTTTACAATTTGTTCTTCCCTTTCTTGTACCAAATCTTTAAAAACTTCTTTTTCATATTAATATAAGCTATACCAAATGAGTCCATCCAAGTATATCCCAAAATAATGTTCACGTCATCCATGCTTATAAAATAGAAATTTAAATGCAATAGATATTTATCGATGGTAATATTCAAATCTTTAAAAAATTGAATATTTTCACCTTTAACCTATCTACTTTGAATATTATTTGTGGGAACTTTCAATATTTAGTTAATTTAACATTGATGAAATTATGTTTGCAACTAGGGTTAATAGAAACAGTGACTTTTTCTTCTTTAATACATACATGAACTTGCCACTAAGAAGTAGTCGCATGATAATAAATCCCTAGTGCTATTTTTATCCTTTTATCCAACATGAGACCACCCATATAAAAATAAATTTTCATATTTTTCATATGAAAAATCCTTCTTGTTGTAGTGAATCAAATTCCACAAATTTTCCACCACCTTTTAAATTCATTCATACAAGAAATCTCCATAAGTTTTCATGTGAAAAGTTAACATTTATTATTTATTATTCAACACTAGGTCTATCATAAAATTTCCATCAAAATAAATCTCGCCAAATTAAAACTAAGGTTTCAAATATAATAAAATACTTTTCAATGGAGCTCCCTTGTGTAGTTAGGGTTTGAGGTTGAAATGTAAAATGTTCATAACTTCTAATATACTTATTAGATTCACTATCATGACCCCAATTATGAATGCCACAACCTATTTGGATCTAATGGAAAAAGTTTGACTAAAATATATGCATTTTATCAAAATATATCCAACCTATGGATTTCATAATTGTTATTGGAAAACACCTTAAAAATTACCATTTTTAAATTGCAAATAACTTAACTTTTGAGACTCCATTTTGGATGTGTTTTTTTAATTAAAATAGGTAACTTTTTATGGAAATTCAATTCTTAGATTAGATTCTCCAAATTCCACATATGAATTTTTAGAAATCAACTTGAATACTGCCATCCTCTTTTTTTCTATAAAAAATCAACAAAGAAATTTTTTTCCCACTTTGTGCCTAAGAAAAATATATAATCCCACTTATAGTAAAAATCGAAAGGATAAGAGATTATCCGCCAAAATATTTCAAGATAAACTATAAAAAACCAAATATATCCAATATATTCAAAAAACACATAAAAATATAGAGAGAAAACCCCTTAATGTAGAGTAACACCATCAAATATTCCTTATGAAAATATCACTCCACAAGCTATACTTGGCACAAGAGAATACAATCCAACGCACCTCCAACACAATCATAGTTATGTGTATTTATACTCTTTCATGAGTATTCCTAGGGGTATTTTCCAAATAACCCTAGTATTATATTATTTCATTTTAATTATAGTGGGACTTTTCAATTATTATGATCAAATTACATTCATTATCTCCTTGGTTAACTACCTAGATACCACATATTATTCTCCATACGTACATTACAATAATAACTGAAATGAAGAAATTAAATTAAAATATAAGCCATTGGCGAAATACAAGACAAGAAACAATGAATAAACTAGATACTGTAGGGTTTTCTGAGCGCTCTGAGCATTCAAAAACTCTAGTTGTTCCCTTGCAAGATTGTATATGGCGTTATGTTTTGGGAGACTATCCCCTCCTCTACCCCCCTCAATCCCAAATTTAGATGTATTTAACCCATTTTTCCATTCTTGAAATAAAGATCCAAAATCACATTTTGTTAGGTTCATTGAAAAATTAAGGAGATCCATAAAATTGTTATTAATTCTAATTGATCACGTTCAATGGCCCTTTGTTTGGAGGACTGTGACCTCCTTGGGAAGTTCATGGGGATCTGACCCTCCCAAAAATCCCAAACCCTTTAGTTGGGAAAAAATTAGAGACCTATAATAAATGGGAAGGTAATTTTTTAGCTTTTACTTTGAAGAAAAGTTTGATGGAGATCTAATATTTAGAAGTTTTCCATATTTTATGGGGGCTCAAAGGATTTAGCTGGATAGAAAAATCCCAAAATATTCCTTTGTAGATATCATATGGGTTAAATTTCTTCATTTACCTCTACATTGTTTGAATGATGAAACCTTTCAAAATATTAGGAATGATTTAGGTAAATACATAAACTAGGCTAAGCCTAAAGGTGACATCTTTTCTCTTGTACAAATCTATATGGAAGCTTATTTGTAGAAAGTTCTTCTGGAGGTGATATAACTTTCATTATAAAACTGATATTTCATCAATGCTATGGACTATGATTGGCTTCGCTTCAAGTGTAAGCTATGTCATCAGTACACACAATTTGTTGGAAAATTCCCTAAATTAGAGGATCCCGAAATTTGAAAGAAGAAGGAGATCATTGGTAGTAGGAAAAAGGACTCATTAGGGGAATTTTGAGGTAAAACATAAGCCTCAAAACAAAAAATTCACAACCAAAACTAATTTTAAAGGAACCAATAGGATTCAAGATGATGATATCATCCCTAGGGGTAAATATTTTGGAAGGGAAAGAAGGTTTTTTCTTAATTGTATTTTCAACTTATCTCCTTATAGTTTTATTGGAGCGGGGTCCCCTGGGGTAAATTTTGGTAAATGTTTTGTCTATTTTTTGCTATGCGCACTGCACAGAAGAGTCAAAGGGGCTTTGGGGTAGGTCAAAGTACTTATCATATGTAAATGGGTTTTGATGGAACATTATGGGCCTTAAACCATGGTTTGAGACCATAGTATCTGTGTGCTAAGTTGATATAAATATAGATATGCCAAGTCAATTAAATTAGTTAAGTAATCTCATGCTTATTTTGATGAACATTTTGTAAGGATTTCAGTATAAGTATGAGTTTTGGGTAGAAAGGCTCATGTTGGCTGTGTGCGTGGAGACGTAGTCCTGGTTGTATGCGGAAGGGTAATGTGTAAGGGAAGTCTGAATGTACTGAACTGATTGGATCTATTAATGAAAATATTTTTTTGGAGAAATCAATTGTGTTATGTGATTGATGCTTTATCAATCTGATTATCGTGAATCTATTTGTTTATTGCTTTAAGATCATAATTAGTTTTGTGGTTGTTCTTTTACTTCTGTTTATGACCAAATTCATTTGCATGAATAGATCACATATTTTTTCCATTAGTTGATGGTTAAGTACATGATTTATGAATAGATTTTCTTAATTTTAACTGTTAGTGTACGCGAAGACATATATATTGCATGCTGGAATTATTTGTGAAGATCTATGAGTCGGTCATCTATTATGCGCACTTGCCTGAATCTACAACAAATTTTCTTTGATAGTTTATTGATATTTTTATCCGCACATCTATGATAAGTTTGTTATAAGTCTATTTATGGTCACCACATCAAATTCTTGCTTAGGGTGCGGAAACCTGGTTCCAGCACCCCCCATACTTCTTCGGGTGAGACTTTGATCTGTCTAAGAAGTTCATTACCGAAAGGGACATTAGTTGTAGGGTTTTTTGGTTGTGCAATAAATCCAAACTTGGTTCAAGACCCTTCAAGCCAAAAAATGGACCTGTTTGGCATCCTACGCAGAACGAATTGCAAGATTGGCTAGATAGAAAAATCCATGAATTTTCAATCCAAGAGAATAGAAGTTCTAAATTATATGCTAAATATAGTAGTCAAAAGTATATTTATACATAATTTCATGAGATATTCTTTGCTTCCTTTGCGATTGTGCTGCATGAGTAGTTTTCATGATTGAGTGAATTTAATACTTGCACGAAGGACAACACAGTCAATCAGTGGACTCCAGAATTGGCACAACAGTTAGAAAAGACAAGAAATACGATCACCATCATGATAGATCATTGGATTTATCATGTGCTGGGATTATTTGTGACTGAGTTTTACATTGACCAGTTTGTGTCTTATTCTGAAGTGGAAATAAAACTTTTCAAAGGTCCTAGAGGTAAGTTCCCACACTCTTTAAAGTTGTGGATTAAGATGATATTGTGTGAGGAGGGTTCTCTGTGTGAACATATTACATGAATGTACCGAAGAGGCCCGAATACACGCAGTGGAAGAATTTACCGCATAGATCTAGAAGAAGGGCTTATTTACAATCCTCTCAAGGGTAGACTTGATAGTGATGATGAACCTGAAACTAGTAGCTCTATTGAATCTGTGCATTCTAAAGAAGAAGAAGTCTCACAAGGTCATAATAAAAAGGAAGTGTAGACTAAAGGAGGTCCCTGCACAATTCATTACACTCACTTAGCAATGAGAGAAGAGTGTACAATATAATTAGGCCCAATATCTTTGTAGAGAATTTTTGGAGAATTTGGGTGAGGCACAATAATATGAGAAGCATTTTTACTATGCTTGGCTCTTTCTTTTGATAGTGCTCATTGGCTAGAAGACGTTAGAAGAGATGTAATTCTTGGAAATCGAGCCCGAGATGTGTGAAGTCGTGCGACACGCCATGCTCTGGAATTCATCAATCCCCGTGCGCGTCACAAAAAATAAAATATTTTGTGTCCTTTTTAATGTTGTGATATTTCAAGCCATTCAATCCAAGACAAGGTTGTATCCAACCTTGTATGAGTAGTACAAGTTGATCCCTGACTTTAAAGTGACGTTTCACAACATCCATATCCATGTGAAGGGCATAGTGGAGGGTATATGGTACGAGTTTCCATATCTGGTTACCAAGGATGACTTAGTTGCATCATAACAGAGTGGCCCCTAGCTTTCTTGGAGTCGTGCACCACGGAGGGTGCATCTACATCCATTCCAAAGATGCCCACCAAGCCCTAAATAGGTACACATACAAAAGACAAAAGCACTGGAGCAGAGGCCATACTGACCATAACCAGTGAGACCATTGACCTAGAGAAAGAGACTGCACCTGAAAAGAACAGTGCAGGTCCCATAAATACTGAGGATTAGACCACTAATCAAGTTGAAGCACAAAAGGCCAAAGGGACAAAGTGCGGCTCTCAGGTCATGAGAGGTCCGAGAAAGAAGAGGAAAGGGTCGAAAGCTTCCAGAGAAGAAGATCTTACGTTGACCAAGGATGACCTTAACTAAATTGCAAACATGATCACATTTGGGAAAAAATATATGTGGACTGACTTAAAAGCGTAGTATAAGGTTGTGCTTAACAACGTACATAGTGGAATTCAGGAGTTAAAGGTTCAAGAGAGCGTACCCCAGGAAAGACAGATGCAACTAGTGTGTCTGATAACAATGCGCAGTCGCTCACTACAGTTTTACCATCAAACAGGGAGAGTCATATAATCCAAATCCCTAAGTCTACCATCCACGTAGAATCATCAATTCTACGTGCACAACTCAGAGTCTATAGTGAAATAAATGTTGATTTGGATGTGCTGCCTACAAGTAAGCTTCACACGGTCCACAACATGATTGTGGACAAGTTGCAGTTCCGAGAAGAACGCACTTACCGCACTTCCACTGAGGCGCATCAACAAGCATTCAAGTTGTAGTAGAAAAAAAAGTTAGTAAAAGAAGTGTGTTGCGGAGCTGAGGCTCGGCGCGTCGCCCTGGAAGAAAAAATTGATCACGTATGCAACGATGTGCTAGTGGTCCCTGCCTCTGCTACTCCAGAAAAAAAATTGGAAGGACTGGCCACTGCTGTGAAGGAATCACACGAGAAAGTGTAGACGGTCAGAGTAGAGTTTGAGCAACAAATTATAGATTTTCAAATGAAGTTGTAGTCAAATACCCATCAGGAAGTCAGAGCTAAGCGTATTGCAGAGGTAAAGGCAGAAACAAATAGCATCGCCACCATAGTCATAGAAGGTAGCCAATTATTAGATGAGGCCATGGGTGTCGGGAATTTGGTTCAAAATGACTCGATTGTGCAGTAGATGCGCAATTATTTTCGCCTCAAGGAGCAAAAATTTGTAGACATAAGGATGGTGGCACCCACCTTGGTGATCGCACAACGCCTTGCCCTCCTACATGTTGGTCGAGTTAATTAGATAAAGATAGAGGACCTGCATCGCCGTGAGCATTTACTGGAAGCAAGGATGTAGTCGTGGGCCAAGGAAGCCCTGTAGCTGTCTCATACATATCCTTCAGCAGACACAACGCAGCATTGATATAGTTGTTTAATGGTCGGCGACTGAGAAGTTGGTGAATAAAGCACAGGGAGTTGTTGTGCAGAGTGTTGAGGTGGTCTTGCCACTGAAGACCTATGTCCCCTCGCTCAAGGCAAAAATGAAGGAACCCACCCCTGAGTGACTCGAGACGAGTCACTATTTTGTGTTAGGGGCCTGTTGGAGCGGTGTACCCTAGGGTAAATTTTGGTAAAGTTTTTGTATATATTTTTGTTACGCGTGTTGCATGGAAGAGTCAAAGGGGCTTTGGGGTGGGTCAAAGTCCCGATTATATGTAATGGGTTTTAAGGGAAAACTATGGGCCTCAAACCATGGTTTTAGACCATAGTATCTGCGCGCTAAATTGATATCAATATAGATAGATCGAGTAAATTAAATTAGTTAAGTAATATCATGCTTATTTTTATGAACGTTTTGTTAGGATTTTAGTCTAATTCTGGGTTTTGGGTAGAAAGGCTCCTACTGGCTATGTGCAGAGAGACCTAGTCCATGTTGTATACATGGAAGGGTAATGTGTTAGGGAAGTCTGATTGTACGGAATTTATTGGATCTATTAATGCAAATATTTTTTTGGAAAAATTAAATGTGCTATCTGATTGATGTGTTATCTATCTGATTTCTGCAAATCCATCATTTTATTTCTTTAAGATCAGAATTAGTTCTATGACTGCACTTTTACTTTTGTTTATGACCAAATGCATATGTTCTAATAGATCACATATTTTATGCATTATTTGATTGTTAAGTAAATTATTAATGAATATATATGCTTAAGTGTAACTGTTACTGTGCACGAAGACACATATATTGCATGCTAGAATTATTCGCGAAGATCTGTGAGTCGGTCATCTGTTATGCACACTTGCCTGAATCTGTGACAAAGTTGCTCTGATAGTGTATTGATTTTTTTATGCGCACATTTTTTATAAGTCTATTAGAAGTTCGTTTAGGGCCACCACATCAAATTCTTCCTCAGGGTGCAGAAACCTGGTTCCAGCACCCCCCCATACTTCTTTGGGTGAGACTTTGATCTGTGCAAGCAAGTCATATTGAAAGGGCCAGTAGTTGAAGGGTTTGTTGGTTGTGTGAACTTGGGTCAGGACCCCTCAAACCAACAATTTTTACTCAAATGTCAAGTGCACATAGCTATTATATGCATAATTAATTTCCAAAAACGTTTTAGTAAACCCACATTGAAAAAAAAAGAAAATACATAAAGAAAGAGTTTTGAACACACATTTTTGATGTATTTTCGTTTTTTTTCAATGTGGATTTACTCACAGTTATGTCACAATGGGTACTCATTGGAGGTGGAACTTAATCATGCATCCAATGGGTGTCTACATTTGAAGTTTTAGCAAACCTATAAGGAGATAAGCTAAAAATACAATAAAAAACATATTTTTTCTTTCAAAATTCATTATTAAGAATTCCCCTAATAATGGGTCATCATAGGCAACAAAATGCATAAAAACCTTAGATGAAAACATGGTGGGGCCAATGCGCCACCTCCTCCCCACTATTCGGTGGGAGATCACTCTTCTTTGAAATTTTAAGCATGTCATTGAGGATCCAACAGTAATTGCTATGAAGATCTAAATGACCTAGAATATCTTAATTCTACGTAAGGAAAAATGATTTATCTATAAAAAAGGAAACAAATCCTAGAAGATCAAGAATATGAGGTGGGTATGCCCCTTATAGAAGATGTACCTTTTCTAAATATGGAAGAGGAAGAATTAAAGGTATTCCTCTCCCTAAAAATCCTAAAAATATGTCACAATATTCCTTCTTCAACATATGAGAAATTTGAGGGAGAGATGCAAAGATATGTTGAACATGGAAGATCATCCAAAAAGGTAGGTAGGAAAATAAATATGGATATTCAATTTGAGCAAGTAGCTAAGGATAAGGAGCTATCCACGGGGTCTTGGATAGATGGTGATCAGGTGCACTGTTAAGGCACTCCTTGATGTGAAGTCACTGGTTCAATTCCCTACCTCGATTCGGGTGATATATTTGACATGATGAATATGTAGTCCTACCAAGCTTACAAAAAAAAAATTAGATAAGGAGAAGGAGCTAAGAACTCAATTGACCATCAAAACAACTCTAAGAAATTAATAAGAATTTCGAAGAAACTGAGTGGAGCGGTACCCATCGAATGTGGAAATTCTAAATATATAATAAAATGATGAATGTTATCTCTTGGAAATACAAGGGGTTAGGAAATGACAAGAAAATATCTAAAGTTAGAAACCTAATTAATGAATAAGGGCCTATAATACTCCTACTCCAAGAGACTAAGATAAGTGAGGATGAAGTTTTGGTCAAAGGAAAAAGAATTTGGAAAGGTCAAGGGGCCTCTGTGGTTGGATCTAGGGGATCATATGGAGGTGTTTATACATTATGGGCTCCGTATATGTTTCAAAAGCTTTGGGAGTGGAAATCATCACATTGGATAGAAAAAAAATTTCTTCACTTACCCACATATAAGGTATGTTCAATAAATGATGTTTATATTCCTATTTCCTATCAATAAAAAATATATTGTTGGAAATATTTATGAAACTTGGAATTATATCATAAATTTAATACTACTTTTCACCCTTGAGAGAAGAAAAGAGGATCACTTGTCAGAGACCCCTTTCAAAAGAATATGGAAGACTTAGTAGCTCAACTGGATATGATAGACATTAAACTCTCCGAGATAAAATACACTTGGATTACTTTATGAATAGGTTCGAGTGATGTAATGACAAGGGTTTATTAATTACTTGTAAGAAATAGATTTTTAGAACAATAATTATCCTTTTGTTCATAGGTATTAGAATGGGGTGGCTCTGTTCCTGAGCCCATTTCTTTAGAATTACCTCTAGATTATGGACTATGGTCCTCTATATTTTAGATTAAATCCCATTTTGGATTCTTTCAAAGGCTTCTTTGGCATTATCTTGGCGAGCTATAAATTTGAGATTTTTGCTGTGAAATCATCTGATCTGTTTTTGACCAATTTACTCTTTCCTCCAAAAAATTATCCCTAAAACCCTGTACATACATCATGTCTCGCTTAAGGTATGAAAATGTGTTCACTTATTTTCTTATCACGTTTATAGGTTAGAACTAGAGGATGGTTAAACAATGGTTTGATATATATAAATATATATCTTATATGAATAAATGAATAGGTGCTAACTTAGGTTTGTGAAGGCATGTAACCGTATAATGTCGTTGCAATAATGAGGAAATAATAGGAAGAAACATATAGAACCTATGGATTTAACCACATGATATAAAGGATAAACGATTTTGGTTATGACATCTACAAATATTCTAGACGCATAGCTTTAACCACTTGCATATTATTCCATGGGCGCTAGATATGGGACCAATCATGAGTAAATACACTCCATGGATCCCACCCAAGTCCAAGAAGATCATTTTTGTTCGTAATTTTATATGTTAATGACTTAAGATATATCAGAGATGCCTTGACACATAACAGGCATTACAACACTAAGGGAAAGTAAATTATGGCTTGCAGTATCTTCTTGTTATGTCTACTCTTTATTTAGAAATCCAATCTATCATGTGGTAAAACATTGGGTTAATTACAACCTCTAAATTCCAATGATTTGTTGGGACTTATATTCCCCTCTAACCTATAAATATATGTACTCTTAAGAATAGAAGTAGTACATGAAATATACTATAAATTTTGATGTTTTTAATATAAATCATGTCTGTGGATGCATTTCCTTACCTACTAAAGTTGTATCATTGAATTCGTGAATTTAGAGGTTTTGGTCAAACCTTGAGTTTGGACCACTCGAGGTAAGGTATTGCGGTATATTCATTTCTTTACAAGTTGTGTGTTCATTTTATGTAATTTATGTGTTTTGGTTTGATTATATATCAAGTATAATTGACCGATTAATTCATGCAAAGTGTGTGTGTTTTATTTTCTATAGTTTGTTAAAGTTTATTAAATTTCCTTTCTTATATTTTTTGGGCCATGTTTTGATTTTAGGAGTGTGAAGGGAAATTATTCAACTACTACAAAACAAGCACTAGTTGTGAAACTGGCAGTAGTGTTGTGAAAAAAATAGTAGGTGTTGCAAACATGTAGCCCTACATACTTTCTTACCTCTAATTGGGACAACGACTTAGAGTTGGGTGTTGGAATGAGATTTCAATACATAAGGTACCACGTGACTAAACCAAGATAGAAAAGTTAAGGCTCTGATTAGAATTAGGTTCCACATCGTCTGTAGGTTTCCTTTCTTTGAATATAGGATTGGTAGGAAATCTAATGCTTATATATATAGTACGAAGAGCCTCGTAAGTCAAGTAGACTCTTGGTTGATATATTAAATGATAAAGTGAATGATTAATATTAGTTAAATCCAAAAAAAAGGTAATTGTGCCATCATTTTTGGCACTGTTTCTGAGGAGGCACTAAGAAGTAGTAATATTCCTACCTTAGGTCAAGTGGGAATGACACTGGGAGTAAAGTGACCAAAGGGATATATTTATTTAATCCCTTTTAGCAACCTACATCCTGAATGTACTACATTTAGAGAAGGTTAGCTGCAAGTAGAACACCATAGGTAAGGAAAATAAAAAATATGTTAAGATCCCAACAAGTGGTGTGGTAAGAGACACCCACACTAACATTCTCATAAATAATAAAGGGGGTCCAATAAAGGTCACTTTTGTCCAAAATAGTGTAGTAGGGTAGTTAAAAAAATTAGAAGCATCAAGGAGGGAAGAGATTACATTCAACGAGGAACCAAAAATTTCTTTAGGTTCCAATAAATTTCAAAATCCTGAAACTCCAAAGCGGGAAAGGATGGCAGGCAAAGAAGTAAACATACCTAGGAAACATAGACCTATCACTTTCAAATTTCCCATAAAAGACCCTGATGAGATGGTCCAAATGAAAAACATCCATCTTTATACCCTTCTAAATTTTCATGGAATATCTAAGGAAGACCCAAATACTTTCTTATTTGAGTTTTTTGTTCTGTTTTGTAGTTATCATTATCCAATGGATGCTCAAAAAACTGAAATTATTTCCTGCAAATTTGAAATATTTAGCTCTTTGTTGGTTTATGGGACTTGGGGGGAAATCCATTTGGACTTGGGATGACATGAAGAAAAAAAAAAAAACATTAGGACTATTGTAAAGTCTAAGACATTAAGGAAGAAATATTCAAGATGTCCCAAGCCAATGATGAGAGACTTGAGTAATATGTGGAAATATTTCAATATAATTTACAAAGGACAAAAAAGAATACCTTAGATCCCAAAACCTTATGGGTGTGGGAGATGTTTTTTGTTATCATATAATGATATTTGTGATATGTGAAAATGATATTTTAGAGGGAGTTAGAAATATAATAGAAGCTCTCGAGTTATGGTTTCTAGGATTAATAGGTCTGAAGAGATAAGGGTAACTAAATAAGAGCTAGGGAACCTGTTAAATTTTTAAAAAATTGACATTCTTAGTACTCTCAACTCTCAATTAGATACCTTGCAATCTAAAAAGAATAAGGAGACCGATTTATCCTTAGAAATATTTTGCTCCAAATGTTGTAAAATGTACCCTCTTAGGGAGTTCCCATTAAATAATGTGGAGACATGTAACATTTGTGAGAAAAAACACTCAACTTAATAATGTTCTTCTTTGTTAAGGCTTAAGGCCATGTTTCAAGAAGCCAATGAGGAAAATAAAAAAATATTTTTTGTGGCTCAAAATAAACATTGTCCCAATTGATCATTCGTACCTACATATTTTTATCCTTACCAATACTTCACTCTAACTTTTGGTTGGTACTCGACTGTGCCTTTGCCACAATGGACCCCTCAGATGAAAAATCATGGATGGGCCACAAGCTTGAGTGGAGCTTTCCCCTATGAAATACGACACCATAAGCTCTACCTCAAACAAATTTTTGACAAATTCAGGTAACTTCAAATATATATTTTCAAAGTAAACAACCAACTCAACCAATTCCTAATACGAATAATGAAGTAGTCCAACCCACCTACAAGGTTGATCTGCCCCTTTTATTAACTTATAACCTTACATTGATGAAATATAACATATCCACCTACGTTTTGGGAAAGTACTCCAAAATGAAACCTCTCTTATCATTCAATAACAATATGATGAGGATGCTTCACCAAAACCAAGATTTCTTTCTCCTAAAACTCAAGGCATGGTAATTAAGAAATCCCTTGAGAAAGAGTTAGAATATGCTCCTTACTCGGAAATGTTATGTCTCGAAAATCCCCTTGTACAACCTAAATTTTATTTTTTGGGAGAGGTAAGGAAAATATGTGTATATTTTCCATGATTCCAAGCCATTAAATATGTTCCTATATATGCTAAATGAATCCACTAACTTTTTATGAAAATACCAGGAAGGAAGAACAAAGACCCTAAAACAGTTCATGTCATAGGTAAATTATCATAACGAATATCAGGGAAAAATTTTACAACAAAATATGGGGACCCTGGAAGCTCCATTGTAACTGTTTACGTTAGTAATCTCTCCATATCTAATACCTTAATATAATTAGGGGCATCCATTAATTTTATGGATAGGGAGACCATGGAGAAGCTTGTATTACCTAGCATATGACCAACTCCTATCATCTTTCAATTGGATGATCGATCTAACATCAGGATAGAAGGACTAGTGGAAGGTGTTATCATTTATATAAACCCATGGGAAAACTCGATTGAATTCATGATCCTCCAAGATAAGGATAACCTTGGATGATACCCGCTAATTCGAGGAAGACCCTGGATGGCTACAACAAATGTTTATATAAACCATAGGTTAGGGGATATGACCATTTCACATGGGAACTCGACAAAAAATCTTACTCTTTACCCTCCTAACAAACCTTCACCATACTATGAAAACCCTTTATGGTTTGGAGATACTGATGATGAATCTACTATACCTCTCTTGACCATCGAATATGGTGTTCTTATGTCAAAATTCATACGTGTTGTTACCATAATCTATTATCTAGTCCACTCTGTTGATATTTATCATTGTTAGTTTTTTTTGTGTTATATTGAGTCTCTTGATGTGAAACTTATTTACTTTTCTTCATTACAGTCTATTTCTAATACTTGTAGGGTTTTAGTTTTAGTTATCTTTGTGCCATAAGGATTAACTCGAACTTCATAGTTTTTTGTACATTTTTTTGGTCATATAGATATATATATATATATATATATATATATATTAACAATAGTTCTTATGTCAAAATTCGTAAGTGTTGTTACCATAATCTATTATCTAGTCCACTCTGTTGATATTTATCATTGTTGGTTTTTATGTGTTATATCGAGTCTCTTGATGTGAAACTTATTTACTTTTCTTCATTACAGTGTATTTCTAATACTTGTAGGGTTTTAGTTTTAGTTATCTTTGTGCCATAAGGATTAACTCAAACTTCATATTTTTTTTTACATTTTTTTGTTCATTTATTTAATTTAATATATATATAATTGGATTATTGATAACCATTTTTTTATAAAGAGGTATCTTCTGTGAGGATACAATGGCCACACAAGGTAATCTGTATTCCACTTGCTAGAAAAAAACCCCAGGTTATGAATTTCTTAATTTATACAGGAAATTTCTCAAGCCGGGCCTTATCTTGTGTTTACGCTCTATTGTAATAGGTATATATCACTTGAATTTATCTGAGACATGTTACTAATCATTGAAGTCTTTGTTTGGGTTTCTCAGAACTCTAATTTATGAGATTTATTTTCTCCACGTTAGGAACCTTCAAACCTTTTTCGTTGGAAAAAGGACAAGCTACTCGTTCTTATGGATACAATGAATAAAATATTTACAATGTTGTCATTTTTGTGTATGAATTTTTACTGATCATTTACCAGAAATTACCAATTTCCCAAAATAAGGGAAACTCTTGTTTTCTAACCGTTGTTCCTACTTGTTCAAGACTATGTAACGATATGTAAATTGGGTTTAGTATTTCTTATAGGATAACCTTGTTTTGTATATTTCTTAACATTTTATGTATGTGCCTGTTATTTTGATTGAACAATGCAATTATTTGTTTCAATACAAAATAATTTATGGTATCTGAGTAGAAGTTATAGAGAAAATTTTCAGCAGTATTTTATAATTTTTCATCAAAGATTTTTGTATCGTGGCTAGTAACCAAATTTACATATTCTTTCTATTTTATAGTTTTTTTTTTCTCCTATAATATAAGATGCAACTGCATACCCGCTTGTATTTATTTCCTTATTGATATAATTTGTGAATTATAGTTTATCATATGTATATACAAACATAAATAAATATGATTTTTGTTATGTTCTCAAGTTTATTTCAAAGAAGAATCGTATATATTCACTACACTATCTAGTTACCCTCTATGTGCCTTACAATTAGTTCTCTGGAATATTTTATTTTAACTCCAAGTGTAGTTCAGTTATTTATCTATTTCTATTTAGCCTATACTTACAATACAACCTACTAAAACAAAATAACCTTTTCATAATAAAATTATGATCTCTCTACAAAATTGAATGGTATTTATATAATCTTGTTTCCCACTTCTGAAGAAAACTCCCAGTCTTCTAGGAAACATATAATTGGCCAATATCATAATTTAAAAATTAAATCTAATCACCTAGACTAGATGCCTAGGACTTTCTAATGGATAAATAAAAATTTCCAAAATAAACTGTAGCCTTTTTTTCCTCTTTCAATCATCTATAGTTCAACCATTAATTTCCCAATTTTTTCTTTATTCATAAAAGTAAACATAATTACAAATTTATAAACAACAAATTTACATCATTTATTTTTAGTGAAAATTACTGATGATTAAATTTCTATTTTTCTTTTAATGTAGCATACTAAATAAAAATTAAACTTATGCACATTTAATTACAATGAAGCGCTTAAGCTTGGGGATATCACATCGAGCTATTTATATTTCATTATACTTCTATAAAATTTTCAACATTTCCCATTATTTAATTGAAGTCAAGTTTCGTTGTATCTTTGTGTTTTTTATTAGTAACTTCTATTTCATTTTGTTCCCTTCATAAAATCATAGCAGTGGTATCATAGTGGTATGATCTTTCTCTGTTTTTCTCTGCATTTCCCTAATGAGTTCGGGGTATAAGGATTTGGGACTCGAATTAATAGAGCCCTTGCAAGACATTCCTTGACAACCCCGATGACCTAACATGGTAGAAGAAAATAAAGATGAGGGGGCAGGAGACCCTATTAAACTATTTCTCGAAGAATCCCTCAAGTGATAAAGGAATGAGATGATCGATAATTTTTCCTAGATCCTACAATGAATTCCAATATGTGACACATATTTATCAAGTGGAAACTTTGGAGGTGCCATCCCATTTAAGGTACAAGTTTATTTTTATATTCCTATATTCGAAGGTCATATAGACACATAATCCTTAGAAAAATGGTTAAATTTTCTAGAAGGGTATTTTTCAACCCACAAATTTTCCGACAGAGAACATTACCTTTGCACTCCTTAAGGCCAGTCCCCATGTCAAGGATTGGTCACAAATTTATTGTGAGAAATGGGCCATGGAGGAATCCACACTATTTGCGGTCGCACCCACTTGGGACTCTTTTAAATATGTTGTTAAGGAGAAATGTTACCCTTTTGGAAGCTTTGGAGACCAGTACATGAGATGGACCACACTACGAATAGAGAGGGGAAAAGTAGTGCCAGTGTTCAAAAATATCTTTCATAAAGTGCACACCAAGTTGGGTATCAAAGACTCTGAGTGACATATGTTACTTAAGTAATGTGGTTGTCTGCATGGGTACATCTAGACATAAATGGAGTTCCTTAACATCTCCTTTCTTGGCATAGCATATCAATATGCCATCAAAATTAAGCACAAATTTAAACAGAATAAGCAATAACTTGGATATGTGAACCCTTCACAATAGAAGTAGGACAAGGACATCCCAAAACCATAGAAAAAATTACAGATATGGGTTGGACCACCCTAATACAACCCATCAAAGTCACAAATAAATACTGGCACCAAGAAGATGAAGAAAGACAAGGTAAAGTGGTGCGAGTTCCACAAGATCCCCACTCATAATACTAATTAATGCCGCATAAAGGATTCATTGGTGGCAAAGCTAAAATATTCAGAATCAGATGGAGGTTTTGAATCTGAACCATAAATGGAAAAGGGAGAAAAAATCATTGATACAAAACCTAGTGCCACTATTGCCAATGCCAGGGTCCAACAAAGTGAGCCTGAATATCTAGAGGAAGGTGAACACCTCTTCCACTCACAAATGTGGGTGAAAGGTGCTCCATCGTGTTTCATTTTCGATAGAAATATTCCAAATAACCTTATCTTAGTAGAGGTTGTTAAGAAATTGGTGTTTTCAGCAAATCCAAACCCACTGTAATATTCCTACATTAGCATGCAGCTAATAGGAATATTAATTTTTCTTTTAAAATCTAGTTAGATGAATAGATGGGCAAAGAGGCTCATAAGTTGCTCAAGTAGGAATAAAATCCCTCATAATGTGAAAAGGGATCATGTTAACAACTAGATCAAGCATCCACATGTGTGAACAGGGTCTAAAATGTGTGGACAAAGTCAAGTTTGACCAAGTAAATAACATTAATTATATGAGGAGTGGATCCTAAATAAAGATAGCTCAATGTGAATGAAGATCAATCTAGCTAGTCAAAATGAAGACACCTTGAGTGTGAAAAGAGGCAATGCATGAAGATCCATTCAAGGTTGATCCAATCAAGATTGACTAAATCAAGCAGTGCTGTAAAAAGATAAGTAAGACTAATGGAGACAGTGTAATTTTGGTGGAGGAGCCTTTGCATGGAAGAAACCTCATAATTGGGTGGGACCCTTAGTGAGGAAGCTCATCAACTATATAATGAAGGGAATGGAAACCATATGGGCCATGATTGAAGATTATATTTTGTATTTGGTATGTTTAGACTTCTTTGCATACTTTTGTTGTTTAGCTAAGTTTGTTTCACTGTTTAGTGCAAGGGTTTTCTCATGATGGAATTCCCCACTCTTGCTTGGAGATCTTGTTTAATAAATATGAGGAGAGAATTTTGTGCTGCATTTTCCACTATCTGGTGTTAGGCCAAGTAGTTACCTTTAGCAAAATTTCATTCCCTTTCAAAAACTGCATTATTTCTTAAGGTATTGCAGTGGAGGGGTTTAATCCCTTGTTTTGTGACCTAGTTTCCCAGGAGGAGGATTAGCCTTCTTCCGGAAAAGATAGAAAAAGGAGATAAAACCATTTATTTGCATGATCAACCATATTTATGCAGTGCTTCAGCCATACAACATGATTCAGCAATAGATCTGTAGCAAATATTTCATGTATATCATTTTTGTCAAGACACCCTTGCCGGGTCATCTTGGATCTATGTAAAAAGAGACTAGATCTCTTTTTTTGTGCTCTATTGATTAATAAATCATCATGTATGATTTGTCTCTCCATTTTCTGATCATAACCCTCAATAAACTGTGATGTCTCTTTCTGCAGTAATTTCTGTTTGCAGTAGTCTTGGGGTTTCAATGTTTTTGGGTTGTTTTGAGCATGGGAGGCTTGTTTAACTAGGAAAAATTCATTTGTTTCTAATTTACTTTCATATATGGTTGTAATAATGTCATATCTAAAGGATCCATGGGCTAAAATTTTCTGTTAATTCTTATATTTATAAAAAATGCATTTTTCATGCATGTATTGCTAATTTTCCCATTTTGGGATATTACAGTGATATCAGAGCCCTAATCTTGGCTCAGCCTATGTTCTTCAACCATTATGGAGTCTTCTCATGGGAATGAGAAGATTTTCAAGAGATATCAAAGAAAACCCTTATTGTATGGAGAAAAGAGGTTCTCAAAACTTCTCTTTCAAACTCTGCAGGGTATAATCAAAGACATCAAAGAAATGAGGAGGGAAAGGAATGGAAATCCCTCAATAAGAAAGGTACATGAGGAAATATCTAGTTCCTCATCTTATGGGTGTGATAATTCAGCCACATAATCAGATTTACAATGCTCTATGAGCCACTTGTTCATGACAAAGAAGAGGGAGAAAGGAGATGTGCCAAAGAAGGAGGCTCTTCGTGATTATTTGCAAGAGTATGAAGCTAAATCTAAGAGGTTCAAATATCACTTGAACTTCCAAGGGTTTTGCAAGATCAAAGAGGAAAGAAGCACAAGGAGAAAGAAACATGGTGTGGGTAGATTCTTTGTATCTACTTTTGATGGATCACCTAAATTTCCAGTGAGGGTTTGGATGAAGGAACTAGACACCTATGTGCAAAAACATCAAGTTTCAGAAAAGGAAGCCATCAAAGTAGCAGCACTGCATCTTGACGGTAAGGCTTATGCTTGGTGGTTGTTTGAATCTTTTTCCTTAAAGAATGAAAATACATATACTTATGCAAAGTTCATTAGAAGAATAGTGGAAAGGTTTGATGAAAAATCTCATGAAACACCTTCTATGGAGCCTATCAAACCAAAACAAACAAAACCTTTCCATGAGTTAGAAGCATCTATAAATCCAACTCCATTTTAGAAAACCATTGAAGGGGAAGGAAAATTGTATGATGCCTTTCCAAAGGCCAAGTCCCCACTGCATGGAGAGCTTTCTTCTTAAGAGGAATACATGGAGATTCCTCCTTCAAAAGAGGACAAAGATCTAAGGTCTCTTATTGATGATGAGTCATTTTCAACTATTGAATAAGAGGAAGATAAGGTTGGAGATTACAGCACAGTCATGACAAGAGCACATCTAGTATCTCATGGAGAGGAAGATGGGAAATTTTCTCCAAGGAGAGAAACTCTTACACTCTTGCAAGGATTTCCAAAGAATCTCACATATGGAGATCATGGCACAATCCATGTGCAGCATGTGCCATCATTAGAAAATGGTGAGATCTTGAAGATAGAAGGATATAAAGGGGAGGACAAGCATCATATGATGAGAATCATACACCCCTCTCTATTTCAGAAGTTTGATGTACGAAGGAGGCAGGAGGATTTGTGCAGTGAAGGCAAGGAAAAATCAGTCCACACACATATACATCCTACTCTATATCTTGATGTCTCTTTGCATGGAGGTATTCCACCAGGGAGACCCCCTGATTGGAAGAAGAATAAATTTTTCTCTCAACTATGGGCAGAATTTACATATTTGGCTAAGGAGGGAGCCTTGGGATAAGTTAGCACAACACAGAGAATCTTTCATGAGTTCAAAGGAGAGGTAAGAAATATTCTGAAATGAAAATTTCCATCTCCCCCACAACAACTTGTGTTGGAAAAGGAGAATTTGTAAATCTATGATGGCATGAGCATGATGTCAAATATCCACTCCATATCTTTGGGGTAGCCAATGATATTCTCACACACAAAGAATATTTCTGAACATGACAAGAGGACATCAACACTCTTGCATGCATGGGCCAAATTAAGGAAGTTTTGGAAGACAAGGAATTTCCAAGGGGAGGTTGACTTCCATCCACTTCAATATTGTCTTGAGCAAGATCAACTGCAAGAGAGGCAGCAAAATAAAGTTGATAGTACTCCAACATGTGACTTTGACATCAAGCATGTCAAAGAGGAGAGTCATGTTATGACAGGGGCTGCATTTCATATTTCTACAGTGTTGTCATTGTTGGGGAGCCTAGATCCTTATTGGGAGTCCCAAATCTTGATGGAATACTCCAATGACCTCTTCACATGTAAGGTTCTTTATGGGAAAGTGATGGATGGGAGGTATAAAGTATTTTATGGAGTCATTTATTCTCATGATCAGATCTATTTGGCTAGAGACTCCAAGCTTAAGTATAAACTACTTAATGCAGCCTATGAGATCTTGCTTTCCAAACCCACTGGTTTCATTAGAGCATACTATACTATCTTAGATGGATTCATATGGGATGAATTCAAAGAGGAGATGCACTCTCATATGAAGAAGTGCATAGATCATTTTCTGGTTGAGGAGGAACATAGCTCTTGGGAAGAGTTATCATCATCACATCCTTATTCGTGGGGTGTGAGAGGGAGCTCATCCATGAGTTACCTCACTAATTTAAATCAAGTGTATAGTAAGACTTGTATTTCTAAACATAATGATGTATCTATTATATGCTTTATTTTCTTAACGCTCATATGCAGGGCTTTGCTCCAAGAGGGGGCACTTTTTCTTATGGGCTTCATGGGCTACTTGGAGCCATGAGCAATGGAGATGTTGACCATCCCCTAAGAGATTTTGGGGAGATGTTCTATTCTTCATGGTGTGCTTCATTAGCACCAACTATCATACGCCTTCTCCAAGCATGCAAGAAGGATGGGACCATTGTCAGTTAGGAGTAAAACTATGCTGGTTGCACATGAGGGACCATTGTCCTTCTCCTTTACTACATATGGCAGCTAGCATAACTCTAATTATGATTCCATATGCTAAAAATGGTCCTATATTTGTTGAGGAAATGGTTGGAGGAGAGACACATTGGTTGGATGTGTCCTTGGGAGAAGAAATTTCCCACACTTTTTGCACTACATGTTTCAATGGGAGCATGGGAAAAGATATGGCTACCATATTAGATCTCTTGTTTCTTTATGAGGTAGGCCATATGGTTGTTTGGAGCACTTGGGACATACCTCTCATGAGAATTTGGGAGCAAATTTTCTATAAATTACCAAGCTGGGAGGTGATTCATTTCATTTGGATGATAGCATGGAGGTGGGAGTCCCTCATTGATGATGAAATTCCCCATGATTTTCATCACTTCTATCTTGAGGAGGCCATTTATTAGCAAGAAGGTTTCCATATAGACCTTCCTTTCTTTCATGATGAGAACCATTTGTTTTATCTACCAAAGGCCAATTTGCACACTTGGGAGGAACTATTGGGAGATAGAATTATTGCAGAAAATATGAAGCAATGGTGGAGACTGTTGGATGAAGAGGCCACAAGAGGAGGAGGGGAGATTTTTCAACGCCCTTGTAGTGCTTGAGGACAAGAAAAATTTGGGAGAGGAAGATTGTAATATTCCTACATTAGCATGCAGCTAATAGGAATATTAATTTTTCTTTTAAAATCTAGTTAGATTAATAAATGGGCAAGGAGGCTCATAAGTTGCTCAAGTAGGAATAAAATCCCTCATAATGTGAAAAGGGATCATGTTAACAACCAGATCAAGCATCCACATGTGTGAACAGGGTCTAAAATGTGTGGAAAAATTCAAGTTTGACCAATTCAACAACATTAATTATATGAGGAGTGGATCCTAAATAAATACAGCTCAATGTGAATGAAGATCAATCTAGCTAGTCAAAATGAAGACACCATGAGTGTGAAAAGAGACAATGCATGAAGATCGAGTCAAGTTTGATCCAGTCAAGATTGACTAAATCAAACAGCATTGTAAAAATATGAGTAATACTAATGGAGACAACATAATTTTGGTGGAGGAGCCTTTGCATGGAAGCAACCTCATAATTGGGTGGGACCCTTGGTGAGGAAGCTCATCAACTATATAATGAAGAGAATGGAAACCATATGGGGCATTATTGAAGATTATATTTTGTATGTGGTCTGTTTAGACTTCTTTGCATACTTTGGCTATTTAACTAAGTTTTTTGCACTATTTAGTGCAAGGGTTTTCTCATGCGGAAATTCCCCACTCTTGCTTGGAGATCTTGTTTAAGAAATCTGAGAAGAGAATTTTGTAATAAATTTTCCACTATCTCATGTTAGGCCAAGAATTTACCTTCAGCTACAACACATTCCCTTTTAGAAACTACGTTATTTCTTAAGGTATTGCAGTGGAGAGGTTTAATCCCTTGTTTTGTGAGCTAGTTTCCCAGGAGGAGGATTAGCGTTCTTCCAGAAAAGCTAGAAAAAGGAGCTACAACCATTTCTTTTCATGAACAGCCATATTTATGTAGTGCTTCAGCCATACAACGTGATTCAACCATAGATCTGCAGCAAATATTTCATGTATATCATTTCTATCAAGAAACCCTTTCCAGGTCATCTTGGATCTATGTAAAAAGAGACTATATCTCTGTTTTTGTGCTCTATTGATTAATAAATCATCAGATCTGATTTGTCTCTAAATTTTCTGAGTATAACCCTCAATAAACTGTGTTGTCTCTTTCTGCAATAATTTATGTTTGCAGTAGTCTTGGGGTTTTAGTGTTTTTGGGCTCTTTTGAGCATGGGAGGCGTGTTTAACTAGGAAAAAGTCATTTGTTTCTGATTTACTTTCAGATATGGTTGTAATAATGTCAAATCTAAAGGATCCATGGGCTGGAATTTTCTGTTAATGCTTATATTTCTGAAAAATGCGTTTTTCATGCATGTATTGCTGATTTTCCCATTTTGGGATATTACACCCACAACCATACACCATGAGGTGGCTCCACCAAGGGTGAGTTTTTTGCATGAACCAACAATATCACCTTCCTTATAACAATAAACCTTTTATGGACAAGGTATTGTGTGATGTTGTTGTCCTTGATTTTTATTATTATTTTTTAGGCTAACCATATTTGTTGAAGTGACATGTTGTGTATGAGTCTAGAAATCATAGTGTTATTATTAATTTGGGTAGAAAAATATAAATAATACCAAATGTATCCTTGCCTACTGCCATTTATTTGATCTATATTAAGCAATTTAGTAATATCATCTCTCATACTAGGAAATTTTTCTTCCTCCTGATTCATTCTCAAAGAAATGGGAAGATTTTGGCCACATCCATGGCCTCCACACAAGGCTCCTCTAAGCAACAACGACACATGAATATTATCATGAAAGAGTATAGATACATTTTATCCTCACCCACGAGGGTACCTCTGCATTGTTAGGTCAAGCATCAATCAACTTGAGCCCCGACACACCACTGCATTATGGGCCAATATATTGTCGCTCTCTCCTGAAGAATGAGGAAATAAAGTGACATATTCAAGATCTACTCCAAAAAGGGAACATATAACTAAGTTCCTCACCTTGTGGAAGCCCAATTGTACTTGTGCAGAAGTAATATGGGACCTATCAACTATGAAATGATTATTGGGCCCTGAACAAAATCACTGTCAAGAATTGATACTTGATTCCTTAGATAAATGACATTATTGAAAAAATAAATGGGGCCAAGTATTTCAATAATATTGATTTGAATTCAAACTACCATCAAGTCCCAATAGAACCAATTGATGTGTGAAAGATTGCTTTCAAGTCCAAGGAGGGTCCTTTTGAAAGGTTGTTCATGCCTTTTGGTCTAAAAACTTCCCCAACAAATTTCATGAGGATGATGGTTGATATTGTGTATCCTTTCACCAACTCATTCATGGTTGTATATCTATATGATATCCTCATCATTAGAAAGAGTTGGGAGGAATAGTTGTAGCATATTCAGTACGTTCTCCACACTTTGCGACAACGCAAGCTAAATTGGAAAAATGATGTAGATGAATGTATTTTGGATTAATCAAATCATTGGGATTTTTTCGACGTTTTGAACCAAATAATGTGGTTCATCCTCAAGACAAGGTGAGAAAGCCAATATATATTCAGGAATAAATAGCATGGATGCATCATTTCCCAGGGAAAGATGTTGAAAAATAGCCATTAAAAAATAGTCGTTAGTGAATTAGTTAATTAGGGTAAGTTATAGTGAAAAGGTCCAATACTTGGGCTACATTATTGATGATTAAGGAGTGAATGTGGATCTAGCTGTATCAAGTTTTCAATCTAGGCCAACTTCTACACCAAGGCAAGTGGCTCACAAGGGACCAAGTTCGACACAAGTTTCCCCATCAAATGGAGGCACTAAATGAAATGGATCCCATTGCTTCCTAAAGTGGAAGGAATGATATAGGTTTATATTAGTGGATACCCACCTATTCCACCTATTTCACAACATATTTTCCTATTTTGGAAGTTTCCTATTTTTGGCAATTTTAAGGTCCTGAACTTCTGGAACAATTTAGAGGCCCTAAATGGTAGTTTTTTGGGTAAAAAGGTTGTTATTACTCATATATTTCATTGAGTAGTAAAAAAATGTACTTCTCATATAGGCCTTTCCAATGGGATATCATATGTGCCAAATGGGGATCATATGCCAAAGCTACGACCTCAGGAAGTTGACGTTGCGACTTACTCCATCGGTGCCCATAAGTATTTGGTGCTTCATCTCTTAAGGTTAGGTTTTTTTTGTTTAGGGTTTTAATTTTTCCTATTCATGATAAAAAAAACCTTGGATCCTCATTGTAATAAAATTTAGGAAGGCATGTAGGCATCAAATCTCTTCTCAGAGATAAGATACCACTGTTCAAGCTAGTTTTCTTTCATTCTACTTGTATACAATTTTCAACATTTTCCATTATTTAATTGAATTCAAGTTTCATTGTATCTCTGTGTTTTTGGTTAAAAAATTTTATTTCATTTCGTTCCCTTCATAAACTCCTATCAACCATATTTCCTAGAATGCAATGTTGTTTTGGTTAGCAGGCATGCTAGAAGTCATCAGGAATATGTTGGGTCATTTTGTTGGTTTTGAGGAGGATTGACTTATGAATATTGATTGACAATGCAAATGTATAAATATAGAGTTTTACCTTCGATAAGGGCTAGTGGAGGATCTTGAGCCCATGTATCAAGGCTGAAAGTGGATGCAAATCATAAACTATTAGAAAATCCCTTTCTGTTGTTATGTGGGCAAGAAATTTGGTCATTTGATTGAACAATATGACAAAAATTATTGGGATCTCAAAGCCCCAAAATATATTTTGGTCTAAAAATATCCAACTCGAACAGTCATCTCTCCTTAGGATTATTTTGGTATAGTCTCAATTCCACCAGAAAAAATGGATTCTTACACATTTCCATTAGTGACTCCAAATAATGAAAGAAGCTTGTAATCCTCTCTAAAAATGAGAATCGTGTTTAATTTTGTAATATGGATGATCCATTATCCAATTTCGATTGATTAGAGGTACCCACTTCTTTATTTTTCCCTCCTTTGGTCTCTATTCCTTATATGGAGATCATCCCCCCACTTTTTCTTTTGTATCCTAAGCAGGTAAGAACTAGCTTGATATCTTGTAGTGCCCCTCCAATTTTAGTTGCATATTCAACATCCAATTTTGTATATTTGTCAAAATATCATGTTGACAGTGTTGTAAATCCGTCAACCAAGGGAGTTTCCATGGTATGAATTCCCAACTAGACCTCACACCGTTTGGAATAGGAGCCCCAACTAGGAAATAGGCTGGTTGCCATTATCCTTAGGAATTTTCCATGTCTGCAATTATTAGCATCATATATTGTGAAAAAAATCTTTGAAACAAGAAATTTGACACTATGAGGCATACAATTGCAATGCATATAAGGTAATTTCACGAAATGGAAAAGAGAGAGTGTGCCTCTAGAACAAAAGTAATAATAATATCCTAAAAGACACACAAGAGCATGAAAGAATCATTGATCAACTTGAAAATTAGTTCACAAGATAACAATGATAATAAAATCAAGTAACAATGCACATTCAATGAGATGCATACCAAATCCAATGAAATAGTTCATTTTCATTATTATGTGTTAATATAAGTATACATCGCAAACAATGAAATAATAGTCTCACAATCATTCATGACATATGCATGAAAGTGTGTCGGATTTGAGAGCTTCATATAATAAGTAAAAGTTCAAAGATACACGAGTATAATTATGCCACATTAGTCCCAATAGTGGAACATTAGGTCACCACTTTCTCCTCCAAATAAATATCTTTTCTCCTATACCACACTAGAGAATCCAAGGTGAAAAGTCCCAAGTCCAAAGTCCCTTCTCTTGAGATATGAGGGTGTATTTATAATAAATAAGGTGACTATTCACCTCTCTCATGACACTTGAGATTCTACTATGACTTTTCAAATTCCTATATTACCTTTGAACTTCTAATGAATCTAGAACTTTCTACTGACTTTTTACATTCCACGTGGAACCCCTGGTCTTCCACACATTTTACATTTTCTCATTTTTGAAAATACAATAATTACATTCCAAAATTGACGTGGAAATATACATTAACACATATGCCTTTTTAATGACACTTGGACAAGCCATGACTTGGCATTAATGACATGGAACTTTGTTGTGATGTGTCCTTGGCAATCCTTTCTCCTAGCTGCCATATTTATATCTTCATCATGATGGATATTTTATTGGACTCCATATTCACCCTCTGTTGTATAGGTAAATCCCCTTTGCGGACAGAGGTGATCCCTACTAGCCCAGATCGGGTCTAGCAACAATCGTATCACGCTAAGGCGCAAGTTCCTAATTGCAATAGACCAAATTGCGAAGAAGGCCTACCTTAGATCCAATGTTGTTGTTCGTAGAGAAGATAGCGCTCCCGTTCCCTTGCTCCGGCAGATCACAATTCTCCCACTTGTCGCGATCGAACACCTGCACACACAAGAAACACAACGAACACACAAGCGTAAACCCAATATATGCAATTATGTGTCAATCAGAGAAGATACAACTCATAATCACAACGAACAATATGAGTGGAACCATAACCAAATTCTCTTATCATTAATTAATACAAAGAAAGATACAACCTGGCTCTGACGCTGAATCCTCCTTCGGCGGGTCGACAGCGGAATATGTCTCGATAAAGCTCGTCGAGAATGGGACAAGCCTGTCTCTTCGGTTGTCTTGAAAATAATCTCCTTGCTATTGATTCGGCTCTATGAGGACTATCAAGGCTCTTGCAGCATTCTTTAGGCTATGAAGGCTCTTGGAGACTCAACCATTCAGCCCCTTCATCAATGGAAGATGGCTATATTTATAGAGAGGAGGAGGTTGGGATCCCTAAAATAGTGGAAGGGAGGCCTTATCCCTTGGGAGGTTCCCCATAAGGTGGAAAAAAGAGGCCAAAGGAGGAAGGCCGTGGTTATTCAGTCGAAACCACTCCTCATGACTCATCCACGAAGTTTTTGTAATCGAAACTTCACCTCCTTTTTAAAAAAACTTTCCATAAGTAGATTAGCGTGGGTGCTTAGCTGGGATAGAGCACCAATTGGTGCGGGCTTAGTGTTAATTTTCCTCATTGGCGCGAGGACATAACGGGCTTCCAGCGCCAAGGCAAAAACAGGTGTTTTTAGGGGTCTACTCAGGAAATGATCAACATAAGCAATGTTGTCCTCATGGAAAGGGATGCAATGATGGTATTTGCAAGGCATGACACTGCTTATTGGTCACATAAATGACCCTCCAATGGGCAAGATGGGGATTTCAGGGACGGTGAAAAATTACTGTGTAACACCCTCCAATGGGTCTAGATGAATGTCAAAATCTTCCAAGTCAACATGAGGTGACAACATTATGTTTTGATACAATATTTCTTCATGTCCTTCAAGATGGTTCTTTCTTTTGCTCCTTCTTTACAAGTGCTCTCTCATAGCCTCTCCTTGATAATTTCCCTTGAGCATCACCTTGCCATGTTGAAATGATAACATCTGTAGATGAATTCCATTCATGATAATCCAAAATCAAACTAAAAACCACCTATTCTACATTTTATTTCTCATGGAAGATGTTGACTATGATGAGGAAAAAAATAAGGGTTTTGAGAGACAGAGGTTGAGAATTTTGCAGTTGGACGTCACAAGGACTGAGAGATGACCCTCTTTATCCACTGGAACAATGCAATGTGCAGTAGGAGGTAGGAAAAGACACATGATTTCACAATGAGGGGTTTCAATGAGCAGGAGTGACAAGATTGGCTATTGTAACTACACAATGCATAGTAATTGTAGAAGAGGCTTAGGAAACTATGCAGTTGGGAATATTAGTGACACGGGGAGGATACATTATCTACTCAAACTACGTAATGTCCAATCTAGGGAAAGATAGAACAAGGCACTATGCAGTTGAAGGAGTCAGTGATTTCATGAGGCAAGCTTTCTCACTGTGATTTCACAATGCATAGTTGTAGGAGGACTGGGACAGAGGATTGCGCAATTGAGGAAGCTTGACTACTTACTAATATTGCATAGTGCACAATGGAACCCTAATTGGGTAGTGATTGTGAAATTTGCAAGTGCGGTAGGGAGAGACTGAGCACTTTGATTACGCAATGCACAATCCTTGGAGGAAGTTCCTACGCAATGTGTTGTTCTAGGAGGCAAGGATGGCTAACTGGGTCTGATACTATGCAGAACATAGTTCAAGGATGCAAGATAATTAGTGGTTGGTTGGGCAAGTTGCGAAGAGAGGAATGTAGAAATTAGTATACACTAAGCATGCATACATCCAGATTCCCCTAATCTCACAATATTTAACTTCTTGCAAAATACAAAATCATTCCACTATTAATATTTTGTGGAAAATTAATTGCAAACACATGTGAAGCATAAATAAAAACAATCGCACATAACATAGTTGTTTAACGGGAAAGCCTGAAGTTGAAAACCCCAACTATCATATATTATGTATCATGGATATCATGTAACAATCCTCATACAAAGCTTAGTACATCAAGCTCTCAGTACAATCAATCATCACACACTAACATAGAAGAAATCTGCAAATCCATGCACTGATTTCTGCCCTCCTGCTAGCTTGCCTCCACTACGCAATCCCTACTGAAGAATAGCTCTGAATGAATTCGAACTACACTTTCCTTAACTGTGCAATCCTCATTGGAAAATCCAATGTGTGTGTGGTGCAATCAATGCATCACTATAGTCACAATAGATAGTCCATCTTGCCCTTTCACCTATCTCTCCACTAGGTCTCCACTGGAACTGACATGCACTGTAGTTAACTACTGTATTGTTCACTTGATTAATGAGTTATTATTTTTGAATTAATTAACTAATTAATTCACTCCACTCTCACTAGTGTATCATTCAGTTAGACTAGATACAACTAGCTCAACTGAGTCTAACTGAGTTAAACTGAATACAACTCCATGAACTAATCTTCCAACTCTGTCATAACTTTGCCACTTCAATTCTAATTGAGACTTCCATGCATGAACCACAAGTAAACCCTAGGAATTGCGTAATTCCTTTAGCCCACTGATTTTCCAAATCTGTATACTGAAATTAAGTGCTCCAAGAGAATAATTTGTTGTTTATTGTCGGATTATTATTAAGAGCTAATAATAATCGACACTCCTATTTTTAGATCGACGATCCATAAATAGATTTCGCCCAATATTATAAAAATAGAATTTCATCTATTTTTCCAACTTGATCAACCATCCACAAATAGCATCCTGCAACTTCTGAAATATGATCACCATGTCTAAAAGTAGACATAGTCTAAAAATAGACTTGCGCCAAAAATAGATTGCGAGCCCACTTAGTGAAGGTGACTCTTTTCACTAAGCTCATCATCTTGTTGAATCTCAACACTCCCTCTCAACAATATAGGGATTATCCTTCACCTCGATCCTGCCTCTATGGTATTTGAATTTTCTCCTGGTGAGCGCCTTCGTCAGAATATCTGCATCCTGATCTTCCATAGGAATGTACTGAAGCAACATGATCTTCCGCTGCACACAATATTTGATATGATGATATCGGATATCAATATGTTTAGATATATCATGAAACACAGGATTAATCGAGAGTTTATTGCAACTCTTATTATCACAATGTATCACTATAGGGTCTAAATGTGAACTGAACAAACCAACCAGGATCTTCCTCATCCAGATAGCCTCCCATGCAGCTTGACTTGCTGCCATGTATTTTGCTTCTACTAAACTGAGTGCCACGGACCTTTGTTTCCTACTGTACCAAGAAACTGTTGTAGATCCGATACTGAAAATCCCTCTCGATGTGCTCTTTTTGTCTGTTGGGCTGCCTGCCCAATCTGCATCTGTGAAGCCATGCAAATTGACCTCATCCGTCTGTCTGTACCATAAGCCATACTCAGATGTGCCCCTGAGATACCTCAAGACATGCTTGCCTGTCTTCCAAAAGATCTTGGTCGGCTTAACCATCGCTTGTGAAAGCTGGTTCACTGCATAGCATATGTATGGTCTTGTATTAACTAAATACATGAGTGAACCCACCAACTGTCCATAAAAAGTGGCAGCCCCTACCTCTGCCGATGTAGCATCCTCTTTCCTCCAATTTTTTGGAAGAGGAGTGTCGATAGGCTTGTAGCCTTGCATGTGAAACTTCTCCAGTATCTCCCAAGCATTCTTGCCTTGAGACACAAACAGTTCACCTTCCCACTACCATATTTCCTATCCAAGGAAATAATGAAGGAGGCCCAAATCCTTCATCTCAAACTCCTTTGCAAGATCTGCCTTGCATGAGTGTATCAACTTCTCATCACATGTTAGTATTAAATCATCAACATAAATAACAATGATTAAAATCTTACCCTCCACCACAATTTGGTACAATTTTGCATCCGACTCACTCTTGGTGAAGCCAAGTCTAGTGAAATAGTTGTCGATTCGAGTGTACCAAGCACGTGGTGCTTGCTTCAGCCCATACAGTGCTCTTTTGATCCTGCACACATGCGACTCGCTACTGAAGATCTCAAATCCTTCAGGCTGCTCAATGTACACCTCTTCCTCAATGATCCCATTAAGGAACGCAGTCTTCACATCCATCTCATGAATGTGCCAACCCATCTGTGCTAAGAGAGCAAGGATGGTCCTTATGGAAGAATACCGTGCGACAGGTGCAAAGGTTTCTTCATAATCAATCCCCTCGATCTGTGAGAAGCCCCAGGCAACAAATCTTGCCTTACACTTCTTGACGCTCCCATCAGAAACTTGCTTTACCTTGTAGATCCATCTTGATCCTACAACTGATTTTTCCACCGGCCTTGGAACAATCTCCCAAACACTGTTTCTGACAATGGAGTCATACTCCTCCACCATGGAATCTACCCATGTGGGCTCCTGCACTGCTTATTCAAAAGAAGATGGCTCTGTCACGATACACTTTCTCATAAGAGCCATGTATCCTTTAAATCAGTCAGGTGATTGTCTCTGTCTGTGCTATGATGTAGGGACTCCTACATTCTGTGTCGCATAAAGCTTTAGTCTCTCAGCTTCTATGGTATGCTTTCTGCCTCGTTTGATGTTTGGTTTTGCATGAATGGACTCCTCCACTCCATGAAACTCCTCTTGTGGCTGATCCACATCCGAAGGCTCATCTTTCAGAATAAGCAATTCCTTCACTGCATGCAAGTCTAGCTCCCTCTCAAGCATAGCTCGTTCAACACCCACGATCATTTTGTTCTTCCTCTCCGTGACCCTATTCTGTTGTGGGTTATGAGGCGCTATGAGTTCTCTTCGAATTCCTTCTTTTCTACAGAAGTCTTTGAATTCACCTGAGATGTATTCACCACCATTATCGCTCCGTATAGCTTTCACTTGCTTCCCCGAATCCTTCTCCACCAATGCTTTGAACTTAGAGAAATTTGAGAACGTTTCGCTCTTCTTATGCATGAAGAAGATCCATCATCTACGAGAATATTCATCAACAAATATAACATAATACCTGTGTTTTGTTGTTGAAGCAAATGAGAAAGGTCCACACACGTTTGTGTGAATTCTCTCCAGGATCATCGAAGCACGGTTCTCCTTCTCATGAAAGGTGGTATTCACAAAATTACCCACAGTACATCCCTTGCATTGATCTGACTACGCAGGAGTACCCTTGGGAAGTCCAGTAGAAATCTGCTCCAAAATATTCAAAGCGCCATGGTGAAGATGGCCCAATCTCCTGTGCCATAATTTTCCCTCATCCCGGCTCACCACTTCTTCTTCTTTGCCCATCATTGCAGCGCAACCATCTACCTCTATCTTGTAGAGATTCTTAATTTGAACCCCTATCTTCTTGGTTTTACCCGTTGTTTTATGTCAAAGGAAGGCTTTTCCCTCACTGAAAATAACATCATAACCTTTGTCTTCCAGCATTGCGACTGAGACCAAGTTCTTCTTCAGACTTGGAACATGCATAACATCCTTCAACAAGAATGGATTATCAAACTCCCTCTCAAAGGTAATGGTCCCAATTTCAGTCACACTATATCAACCATCGCTGCCCATCTCTATATGCATCTAGAGTTCCTTCTCCTCCAAGTCACTAAACAACTCCTTGTCTCCCGTCATATGGAAAGACGCACCACTATCAAGATACCACACCGATCCCATATAGCTTTAAACCAAGCATGTGATAAAATAGAAATCAAGTTCAAATTGTGAGGCTAAGGCCTCTCTAGCTGCAGCTCCAACAGCCTTCTTGTTCTTCTTCTTCCGTGGGAAGTTAGTGGCGAAATTCCCATGTTCGTGACAGTGAAAACACTTCACTTTTGACAAATCCTGCTTCTTGCCTTTAGCTTCGGATTTTGAAGGAAATTTCTTCCCCTTCCATTTCCTTTCTTTGGTAGCCAAATTTCAATTCTCTTCATCTTCATTCTTCGATGAAGAGCCATCCCTAGTACCCCACCTTATCTCCTCCTGCATAAGATCTGACTAAAGTCGCTCCCATCCCGACAGTTTCTCCCGTCCATTGACAGAGTCTTCGTAGCTATGCCAACTCTTCAGAAGCCCAAGGAGAGCCAACCTCACCAAATATTCATCATCAACAGTAACCCCCACACTTCCCAGTTCATCCTTGCAATGGAAAAATTTTGTGAGTTATTTTGGAATATTGTCGCCCTTATCCATTTTTATTTTTCTAAGCTTATCTTTTAGCGCCAACTTCCTTTGGTCGTTGTTGTTTTGGAAACAATCTATCAAATCCTTCCACATTAAGGATGGAGTGGCTTTCCCGTGAAGGCTGGACACAATATGGTCCTTCACACCTTCCAACAGAATTCTTCTTGTCTTTGCTATCTTCTTTTTCCATGCGTCAAGTAATGCAGCATCGCTAGATCCCGGCTTAGGAACATCGCTATCGATGAACTCCTTCAATCCATTATCCTCCAACACCGCCTCCATCCTATCCTTCCAGGCTATGTAATTCAAGCTCCCATCAAGGGCATATTCCAATCGCAACCCACTGAAAGACATTTCAATGTATACTCAACTTCTGCACCAAGAATTTTCTGTAGAAAATTCGAATTTTCCACCAGCACAAACTCAACAATTATTCACAATTGAAATATTCAAGAATTAACACTGCTCTGATACCATGTAGAAATTAGTATAAAATAAGCATGCATACATCCAGATTCCCTTGATCTCACAATATTTAACTTCTTGCAAAATACATAATCATTCCACTGTTAATCTTTTGCGAAAAATTAATTGCAAACACATGTGAAGCATAAATAAAAACAATCGCACATAACATATTTGTTTAACGGGAAATCCTGAAGCTGAAAACCCAAATATCATATATTATGTATCATGGATATCATGTAACAATCCTAATACAAAGCTTAGTACATCAAGCTCTTAGTACAATCAATCATCACACACTAACATAGAAGAAATCTGCAAATCCATGCAGCGATTTCTTCCCTCCTGCTAGCCTGCCTCCACTGCACAATCCCTACTGAAGAATAGCTCTAAATGAATTCAAATTACACTTGCCTTGACTATGCAATCCTCATTGGCAACTCCAATGTGTGTGTGTGGTGCAATCAATGCATCACTATAGTCACAATAGATAGTCCATCCTGCCCTTTCACCTATCTCTCCACTAGGTCTCCACTGGAACTGACATGCACTGTAGTTAACTGCTGTATTGTTCAGTTGATTAATGAGTTATTAATTGTGAATTAATTAACTAATTAATTCACTCCACTATCACTAGTGTATCATTCAGTTAGACTAGATACAACTAGCTCAACTGAGTCCTCCATGCATGAACCACCAGTAAACCCTATGAATTGTGTAATTCCTTCAACCCACTGATTTGCCAAAACTGTATACTGAAATTAAGTGCTCCAAGAGAATAATTTTTTGTTTATTGTCGGATTATTATTAAGAGATAATAATAATCGACACTTCTATTGTTAGATCGACGATCTATAAATAGACTTCACCCAATATTCTAAAAATAGAATTTCATCTATTCTTCCAACTTGATCAACCATCCACAAATAGCATCCTGCAACTTCTGAAATATGATCATCATCTCTAAAAATAGACTTGCGCCAAAAATATTCTGCGGGCCCACTTAGTGAAGGCGACTCTTTTCACTAAGTTCATCATCTTGTTGAATCTCAACAAGGAACACTTCAGAAATCGAAGTTTGGGATCAATGAAACAAAAGATAATATGTAACAAGGCTTGATCATGATAACACACTTATAATTTATTAACCACATGAAAATTGAGCACTTAAAACCCAAAATAAACATACATCCATTGAAATGACATCAAAGCTACACTTATTTCTAAGTGCGACAGTTGAAATGTAGCTTTGCAATAGTTAGAATACAAGTTACGACACAAGTGTCGACTGCAACCAAAAGGTGTGCTAAGCTATGGGAGAGTGACTAGCACATATAATTGTGATATATATGACCAGTTCTTGCAAAATAATGCATTATATATGGCTCCAATAATGTGCTAAGGTACAACACATGCATGAGTACAAAAAATTAAAATTAACACTTGTAATAGTAAGAAAATGTGAAAAATACACTTGCAAAGGCTAAAGAAACTGAAAGCGGCACATGATAAAGAAAACAGAAATAAAAAGTGACACTTGTGAAAGTGAAATCAAGCACAAAAAACATTCATGGAATTGTAAATGACACTTATGAAAGAAAATGCGCACAAAAGTGACAATTGAGAATACTCACTAGGATAATGATACACTTGCAACTAACAGTGGGAGGAATTTCAACCGGAATTTCTCACTAAATGTCCATAGGGATTGAGCAGTTTCTTTATCTAAGAGCTATGGAATAATTGTCACCATAGATTGCGAAATAATTGTCTTTTAGGACCGCACAATCATTATCCACAAGGAACTGCACAATCATTATCCTTAGGCACTACGTAGTCACTATCATCAAGATTTGTGCAATGAATATCATCAAGGATTACTCAATTCTTGACTTTATAGGGTGCGCATTGACTACTAGGCTTGCCAGAAAAGGGTGTGCTTGTGAATGCATCAAAGGCTGAGCATTTCTATACTAGTGGTTGCAACAATTATAACCTCAAAAGAAGACTTAAACACCTAGAAAATCAACAACTGTTCATGAAGCCAGTAAGAACAATAAAGGAACAACAAATCATAGGATCATAAGGAGACTAAAAAATTCAAGTGGAAGAAAAAGTTTGAAGGGTGTTTGTCACATCGACAACACTTGGTGACACACTAAAATAATTCCAACTTCTCTATTTAGGTCTAGCTTTCAACAAAGTCTAGTCTTCTAGGAAGTATTGATTCACCATGTGGACCACCTCGTCTTCCGCATTTATCTCGATTATAAGTATAGTCTCTCCCACCCCCTTTCTCGGCTAAACACATTTACAAGGACTATCATATCTCAACTACTTCGATATGATAGAAGGATAGTATATATCTACGAGTTTAGATGATCAAATTATTGGTTCCATTTCCAATGTTGATCTGCTGCCAACAAGCCTGTTCAGTACCCCACCGAAGTCACTTTAAGAAAATAAGAATTATTGTTCAATACCACGACAAAGTTACTCACTTCACCTCTCTGCAGGAATCTTTTCTCTTCTTTCACCCCTTATTTTATTTCCGTATGCTCATTGGAATTTAAAGGTGTTTATATCACCAGGGTGGAAGATGGATCTCTACTTATTGAGAGAAAGAGAGGTTATTCCTTGAAATATTGTTATCTATCTTTGAAATTAATATGCTTGCTCTAAGTTTTCTACGTTCTCTTCTTTACTCGATTATATCAAAAAGAAAAACATCATTCAATTACCATACTAACTCAAGGAATGAATATGTTATAATAGATACGGGAATCATGTTTTTTTTATGGCTTCCATTTGAATGAATCATATTTTCCATTCAAACATCATTGATCTTAAATATATGTAGGCCAAAAAAAAGAAGAGGAAGATTGATTAGTGAAGAGTTGTTCGTCATCAAAAATTCCCTTTCTATTTTTTTCCGCATTGCCTTTTGAGGCAAACAAGAGCAATTTTCATGCATGGTCTTATTAAACAAGATGCGAAAGAAAATACACAAAACAACAAGAAAAGAAAAAGAAAAAAAATAAAGAAAATGTGAGACTTAAAAGAAAAGAAACATGAAAGAAGTGCACAGTCGATGCAATGCAAAAGAAAACTAAAATTTAACCATACCTACTCCTAATCTAATTGGCTAGAAGTTCAGGGCTAAGTGAAATCAAATTTCCATTGTAACCACCAAATATACTCCTAATCTGCAAATATAAAGATATGAGCAATGAAAAAAAATATAAAGCAATGCTCAAAAGTAAAGATAACAACTTGAATATCTTGCATAGAAAATTGAAGGTCCTTCCTTTGTGCCATAAATAAATAGCTTGCAATCATACCTTTTCTCTTACAAAAAAAAATGATACAAACCTCGAAAGCTTCTTGTGAAAGTACCTTTGTCTGCATTCTCATCCTTGGAAAACCTCAAGACATATTGAAACTTATTATTAACAACGAAACTTGCTAAGTAATTACACACTAGAACAACAACATAGGAATTGGAAGAATTGAAAATGAATGCTAGTATATCAAATAGAAGAAACCATTCAAGATACAATAGATCACAATGTTTTGAATCAGGTTCAACCTTTGTATTAATTTGGAAAATTAATTTGTCAAGATGAGGAATGTGATTCATCAAATAATTCAAAATAAGGAAAATTATTAGCATCACAATATTAAAAATAAAGACCAGGAGATGATTATTCTCAAAAATATTTGAAAGATGTGAATATTTTGGTTGATGAGAATATTTATCATGATAATCAGAATGATAGGCTTCATATATTTATGCATCCATGAAATATGTACATTCCAATACTGAGTTCAATGTGAGAAGTTTACATTAATATGAATTAACTAAAATAGAATCCTCCATCTGATCAAAAACCCAATCTTGAGAATTAGAAAAAACTATCCTGGAAAAACCAAAAATATTTCAAGAAGGAGTTTGCATCCAATGAAACAACTTGGAGAAAATAATTATGCGAGAAAATCTAGATTTGAGATGGTGATGGGTCCCATCAATAGGTATATTTTGAAGTTCATTGTGATATCCTCAAGCACTTAAAACTCTCATTTTCTTACATTAATTAAAATGTTTAGCCATAATATGATTTTTAGGAAGAATAAAGGGTATTTTTCATATTGTATGGCCTAATTTGATTAATTTGCAAGAAAATATGCATTTTTCGAGGAATTTACTATGCAAGTGATTGACGGAGACAACCAAGAGAGAATATATGGGGCTTGTCCACCTCTTTAACTCTCTAACTTGACTTGAGTTCACAAAATACTCACTCATATCTTGAATTCACTAGCAACCGAGGGACTCCAAGTACATGTGAAGATCAAGAAGGACCAGATCTACAAATCTCGAGATCTTGGAGGGAATCACTCCTCTTTTCAAGGGAGCTACCATAAACTACATTTTTGTAAAAATAAACCAACCAAGGGATTCAAATTTTTTTTGCATCTAGAAGTAGCTACTATGAGCCCAGTTCTTGACATTTTTATTCTTATTTTTCGTGATGTATGTGACTATCATTTTCTTTTAAGAGAATTTTACTATTGGTTTTCATCTAAGTTACTTTTGGAGGGCTGAAAACCTTGGGTTTGGGCCCAACCCATATGATTTAGTCCCTCTATTGTATTTCTTTCTTATTTTTTATTCAAAACATTGCAATTATTTCTTTGTTTCAGTAGATGTGATATCATAAAAACTTGTGATTGCAGGCTTGCCTATCACCTATCTTATGGGAAGAGTGATTGGAAAGATCCACAATAAAAACCCAAAAATATTTGTGTATGATTTCTAGGAAAGTGTTAAGTATTAGATTGAAATATTTTTGCATGTTTAATCTCTACAACTTAGGAGTTAGAAATTGGAGTTGTGTTGTAGGTTAGAGTAGACATCTATAAAATTAAACTCATATTTTCCTACATGATTATTTACTTTGTTGCAATAATAATTATTTGATGCATGTATTTGGCTAGTTGTAGGAACTAGGCTAGTTTGCAGGGGCTAGCACATATTTCCACATCCACCTAGATCTTTCCATCTTCCTCCTAGGCAACTCACCTTGCTTCCAAATTCTCTCTTTGAAGTCGTTCTATTAGGGTAAATGGAGGACATCATGGGAATAAAATTTGGTGCAAGATAAACCTTCAAGGGGTAGTAGGCTTTGCAAAGGGGAAACCACACCCTTCATTCAACTCCTTATACCTTAATACACCTTCCTTTTCCTTGAATACCCTATTTGTTTCCTCAAAAATCTCTCGGATCCTCCTCTTGTAGCGAAACAAGGCCTCCTGTAGCACCTCTTGTAACAAACCTGTAGCATTGTTTTATTCAACCATTTTTTCTCCATAATTTTAATCTGGCACAATTGAGTTGAATAGTGTCCCACACACTGTGATTTAATGATCAAGTAAGACTCTAGGACCACTCCAACCTCATCCTTTCCTCACTACAACCATAATATAGAAAAACAAAGTTAGAAATAACATTTTTCTTCATAGGTATGTTAAAGATTGGATTCCTCATTTTCAAGGAAGTGTGATTAGATAAATGATGCATGAAAGTAGGTTACTGATTTGATTAAATATGTAAGTAAAGTAGCATGATTTATTTCTGCAACTAGATAAACCTTTTTCTTTCATGAAAATTCAAGTATCATTTACATGTAATGAATGGCATTTTCACCTTTGTAGCTAGAATCATGTTCATTTATGCTTTCATAAGAATTTTTCACTATACTTAGTTGGAGGAGTGGTCTCTTGACACCTTCATATGATTTTATGAATGAGGGTGGCATGAGTAGAACCTAACATGTTGCGCATATAACATTTTCACCTCTAATTTTGTACGAACCCTGGGTTGATAATTTAAGTTGAGAATCCCTTAGGAGTTGCAACATCCTTAGTGCAATACCAGGGCTCATCACATGGTTCAGGGATTTCATCAGGGTCACAAGAATCTAACATAACCATCAATTAGAGTTGAAGTTCCTTGACTCCCTCGTAAGTCCCATAACTCTTCGATGATGAATAATTTTATTTAGAGAGATTATTCAAATTATGCATTGCATGTGGATAGATACTACACATTATTTCAACAAGATCACTATTATTCATATCGCAACCATCTACATCACTAGTTTGATAAGATTTGTCAACTTGAAAAAACATATTACTCAATTCATAAGATTATTTTGTTTGCATATCTAAGGATGTATAGATCGGATAAATCTCATGAGAAACCAGAACTAAAGAATTATCTAGATGCAATACTGGAAATTTCAAAGCATGGGATGGATGTTTGATGATTTAATTACTTTCTTCTTCATCGTGGATTGCCACACTATCTTGTGTCATTTCAAAATTGAACTCATTGGATTTATGAATTCTAAGAGCATATATATTTTCATCATCAATTAACTCATTACAAGTAATAGGACACAAGTGACAGTGGGTTAAAGACGTAGTGTCCATAAAATAATCTTCTTCCAATATATCATATTCTAGATTCAAACCTTTCAAATTGAATCCTTCTTGAGAAATTAAGAAATAAATCAATGTACTTGGGCATCCATCACCATGTACATTAGAGAAATCATTTTTATCAGGATTAGGGTTGGCCAAAGCTTTAGATTTATTAGGAATATTTATTTCATTTGATCAACTGTTGAGATCACAAGATTCTAAATCAGCCAAGAATGAAGAAACATCATCTTGACATGGAGGATTTTGAAAGAGAGGAGAGAGATTAAAATCATCTACACACTCTTGTACCCCTAATTGTGGAATGTGACCATTGTGCACCTGATCACCATTTGGACCAACGAATTGAAAATCAAGAGTATGTGAAGAACTACTTGGTGGAGCAAATTGATTAAGCGAATTAAGGTACATATGGTCATGAAATGTAGATGATGGAGGATGGAAGTTATACCTAGCAGAAGCAATATTTTCAATATGATATGATTCAATATTTGAATTATGCATATCAATTTCATCCAAAGGGATCAAGGGATCAATCTTCACCTTAGGTTGCTTTTCCAAATTAAGAAATTCCAAGTTTTCCCGTATACAACGTTGACCATGAAGATAAAATGTAGATGGGATAAATGGATAATCAATTTGATCTTCATATTTCCCAACTCCAAAATCAACACAAGAGACCACTTTTTTTGGTAATGAAAAAGGAGGAGGAGATGGAACAAACAGGAGAGTAGGTTCCTCATAAAATATTCAGATTCATATGGTTCTAAGGAAATAAGAACTAAATACTGAAACTTTTCGTTGAAGAAATCCCAACCCACATCTTCTTCAGGAAACTCATAACATAAGTTAAGAAATCTATCGGTAAAATTCTCTATTGATTCATTAGGTTACATTATAAGTTTATTAATCCTTTTGTAAACACCTTGGTAATCATACTTGTCAAAGGCTTGATGAAGCTCATTGAATAATTGTTCCAATGAATAAATGGAAGTAGCTGGTAAGTTATGAGACCACAACTTAACTTGACCTTCAAGAGTGACAGTGAACAACTTACAAGAAAAATCTTCACAATTGATTTCATTAGATTCACAAAATTTGAGAAAATGAGATGTATGTTTGACTATGGATATTTCACCCTTGTCATCAAACCTTAATTGAAACAAGTTGTAAAGAAGTTCCACGGGGATTGAAATTTTAAGATTGGATCTATTAGAAAAACATCCCATGACTGTATGATTTGGGAATGAGCCATTCAAGATGAGAGATTCAAAATAGATTCAACTTGCACAACTTGTCATCTAACCTTCCTTCTAGTGTCGACTATTGATGGTGCTGGAAATTCGTCAACCAAGGGGGTCTCCCTAGTATGAATTATCAACTATACCTCACACCGTTTGGAGTAGGAGACCCAACCAATTTACCCAACCAAGAAATTGGTTGGATGAAATTATCCTTAGGCATTTCCCATGGCTGAAATTATTAACATAAGACAAGTAAGTAGGTTGACACTGTGAGGCATAAAATTGCAATTCATATAAGGTACTTTCACGAAAGGGAAAAGAAAGAGTGTGCTTGTAGAACAAAATTAATAGTACTATCCTAAAAGAGACACATAAGAGAATAAAAGAATCATTGATTAAACTACAACTAGTTCACAAGATAAAAATGATAATAAAATAAAGTAATAATGCACATTAATGAGATGCATACCAAATCCAATGAAATAGTTCTTTTTCTTTAGTATGTGTTAATATAAACATACACTACAAACAATGAAAGAATAGTCTCACACTCATTCACGATATATGCATGAGTGTGTGTTGACTTTGAGATCTTCATATATTAAGTGAAAGTGCCAAGATATACAAGTAAAATTCTACCACACATCCCAATAATGGAACACTAAGTCACCACTTGCTCCTCCAAAGAAATATCTTCTCTCCTATGCCAAGCTAGAGAAGCCAAGGTGAAAAGTCCCAAGTCCAAAGTCCCTTATATTAAGCTATGAGGGTGTATTTATAACAAATTAGGTGACTCTTAACCTCCATATGACTCTTGACCTCCCTCATGACTCTTGAGCTTCTACTATGACTTTTCAAATTCATATATGAACTTTGAAATTCTAATGACTCTAGAAATTTCTAGTAACTTTTCACGTTCCATGTGGGTCCCTTGTTCTTCTACATATTTTACATTTTCTCATTTTTTAAAATAAAATAATTACATTCCACAAATGACGTGGAAAAATACATTGAAACATATCACTTTCTGATGACACTTGGACAAACCATGACTTGAAATTCATGACATGGAATTTCATGGTGATGTGTCCAGGGCAAGCCTTTCTCCTAGCTACCATCTTTATATCGTCTTCATGATGGATATTTGATTGAACTCCATATTCACCCTCAAAAGGGTCTAAATGAGTGTCGAAATATTACCAGTTAACATAATGTGACACCATTCTATCGTGGTCCAATATTTCTTCATGTCCATCACGATGGTTCTTTCTTTTTCTCCTTCTTCACTAGTGCTCTCTTGTAGCCTCTCCTTGATGATTTACCTTGAGGATCACCTTGCCATGTTGAAATGATAACAATTACAGATGAAATCCACTCATGAAAAGCCAACATTAGGCTAGAAACCACCTATTCTACCTTTGATTTCTCATGGAAGATGTTGACTGTGATGAGATAACCAACAAGGATTTTGAGAGAAGGAGGCTAAGAATTGCGCAGTTGGGAATCACAAGGACTAAGAGATGACCTCACTTTCCACTGGGATTGTGAAATGTATAGTAGGAGGCAAAGGCACGATATTGTGCAGTGAGGGGTTTCAGTGAGCAGGAGTGGCAAGGCAAACCACTGTAACTGCACAATGCGCAATAATTGAAGAAAATGCTCAGTGATCTAGAATTATGCAAGAATGCAATAAAATAAATAAATACACATAAAAAAAGAGATGCAGTAGAAATAAGACTTCATTTCATTAATATCACATAACTGAAATATGATTACAGACAAAATGGAAATAAACTAGCTAGGGCTCTGGTAGCTTATCTCTGAGAAGAGATATGGTGGCTACAGGCCTCTGAATTGTGTTACAATGAGGCTCGAAGGCCTATTTATTATTGAGAAACAACAAAAAACCCTAAAAATAAAAAAACCTAACCCTAGGAGATGAAGTGCCAAAACTAAGGACCCCGTTTGGGTAAATTGGTACATCAACTTCCCAGAGATGTAACTTTGGCATATGATCTATGTTTGGCGCACACAATACCTCATTAGAAATATCTATCTGAGGATTACAACTCTTGATGTGTACAACCTCACTCAAATACCCATGTTGCTCCCGTGCTTCCCAAAAACTTTGTTTAGGGCCTCAAAATGGCTCCGGATGTTCAGGACCTGAAAAACTACTAAAAATAGTAAATTGTGCTACAATTAAGGAAACTGAAAAACTAAAAGAAACAATGGTAGGGCCCCAAGTGGAATAGGTGGGTGGCCACCAATATCCACTTGGATCATTCCTCCCCCCTTAGGAAGCAATGGTCCCCATTGCGTTGAGTTTCTCCATGAGATGAGGCAACTTCTGCTAAAATTGGTCCCTGGTGATCCACTTGCCTTGGTGGAGGAGTTGGCCAAGTTTGACAACCCGATACAGTTGGATATTTTTTTTGTGAGTTTTCTTGATTTACGTGTCCATGATAATATTTGTGGTGGTCGGTTCCATGCAGTCTGGGCTTAACTCTGTTGGTGTGAGTTGTTTTGCAATGTCGGAGGTGTCCAGTAGAGGTGGGAAGTAGGGTTGAAGGCAGTCCACATTGAACACTAGGTGAAGACCAAGGAATGGTGGAATACTGAGCTTGAAGGCATTGTCCCCTACAACCTTGGTGAAGGTGTATGGCCCACATCAGAGCCAACGATTCTTATGGTGGGGTCCAGCGAGGAACTCCTTCTGCAAATGTAGCCACACTTTGTCCCCCACCTGGAAGTTGTGTCGCACCCACTACTGATCCTGTCGCTACTTTTACTTGGCATTGGATTTGTCCAATATTTCATGAACCTATTGGTGGATGTGCTTAATGCGCTCAATGAATTTTTTCGCCTTCTCAGCGTCAAACTCGACATGAGCCGAATCAACCTGAGTAGCCACAAATGGTATGGATACATCAATGGGACATAATGGCTAGAATCCAAAGCACACATGAAAGGTGCTGTGATTGGTTGAGCTGTGGAGAGCCTGGTTATATCTGTGTTGTAGATAGGGGAGGCTCTCATTCCATGTACGTGGATTCTTTTAGTTGTACATGTGAAAAATGTGTACGATAATCCTATTGATGACATATGTTTGGCCATTAGTTTGGGGATGGAAAGTTGTGGACTTGGTGAGCTTGGTGTCCAACATTGACTAGAGGTTGCACCAAAATAAACTGAGGAACCTACTATCTCGATATGAGATGCTAGACTGTGGGATCCCAAAGTGTACCCACACTCATTCAAAGAAGATTTTACCAGTGGTTTCTACTATAATATTCTTCTTGCAGACCGTCATAATGGACATCTTCAAGAATATTTCGACAACCACGAAAACACAGTCATTTCCATGCTTAGTAGAAGGAAGGCCCAACATGTAATCAATGGAGATGGATTCCCAAGGTCAACTAGGGCTAGACAATAGAGTATAGAGGTCTTACTTCTTGATGGTCGGTTTGGAAATGAAGCAGGAAGTGTAGGATCTGATGTACTTCCCTAAATCCAGTTGAAGTTTCGACCAATAAAAATAATTTTGTAGTAAAACCACTATTTTCTCAACCCTGAAATGCCCAATGACCCAACTGTAGTGTTCTTTCCAAATCATCTTGGCATGCTCGCTTGAAGGAACACAAAGGTCTCCCAAGTGACATAAGAATGCATCCTGAAGGTGAAAATTTGGAACTTGATTACCCTCCAAGAGCGTCGTGTATGTGTGCCTGAATTCTGGATCACACTTGTAGAGAAGTGGCCAATCATAAGTCTTGTGCCCACAATAGTTGAGCACAGTGGTTAGCGCCACGATCGACGTCGGCTGAGGCAGTCTGCAACATTATTGGTGCTTCCCTTCTTGTACTTTAGGTTCAAATGAAACTATTGCAAATATGTGGACCACTTCTAATGGTGATTTTTCTACAACTTCCCTTGTGTCTGTATGAACTGCAAGGGTCGGTGGTTTGTGTGGATGCCCATTGCCTTTCCCAAAATGTAATTCTTCCATTGTTGGAAAGCTTGCACAATGGAATACATCTCTTTTTCATAATTGGGATACTTCCAAACTGTGTCAGACAATGTCTTAGTATGATATTCCACTAGATTCCCATGTTTAGTAAGAATTTCCCCAATAGCATAGTCTGAGGCATCTGTCTCGATCTAAAATGGTTGTTGCAAGTCTGGTAATGTGAGCACTGGGGCAGAGCAGAGGCAATGTTTCAACTCGACAAATGACTTTTGTTGAGATTCAGACCAAAATAATTTTCCTTTCACTCCTCCCTTGGTGACTTGGCTCATGGGCCAAGTGATATGACAGAATCCCAACACGAACCTGCAGTAGAAATTGGCAAGACCTAGAAAGATGCGGAGCTCTGTTAGAATGGTTGGGGCTGGAAAATCTCAAATTACTTGGATCTTGGCTGGATCCATATGCACCTACCAATCATCAATAATGTATTCGAGATACCGAACCTGGTTCATGCCAAAAGTTCACTTCTCCAAATTGGCACACAACTTGTGTTGTCGTAGTGTTTGGAGGACCTATTGGATGTGGTGGAGGTGCTCTTCCGAAGTCTAGCTGAATATTAGGATGTCATCCAAGTACACTACTACAAATGATTTGGTAATGGCTACAAGATGTCGTCCATCAGCCTCATGAAGGTTGTAGGAGAATTCATCAAATCGAAAGGCATGACCAACCATTCGAAAAGGCCCTCCTTGGATTTGAATGTAGTTTTCCACACATCCGAGGGTTTGATTGGTACCTAGTGATACCTGGACTTCAAGTCGATCTTGCTGAAATATTCCCCCCCCCCCCTTGAGTTGGTCGAGAAGGTCATCAATCCGTGGGATCGGGTACCTATTCTGGGCAATGATCTTGTTTAGCGCTTGATAGTCAATACAGAGTCTCCAAGTCCCATCCTTCTTCTGCACCAACACGATTGGGCTCCCACATGGCGATAAAATTGGCCGGATGTGATCATTCTGCAGCAGCTCATGAATCTGCATCTTGATTTCGTTGTTCTACAGAACGTAGCGCTAATAGATTGGTCCATTGGGCAACGACACACCTGGGGTCAGATTGATGGGGTGCTTGACCTAACAGTGCAGAGGCACCCCTGCGGGTGAGGTGAAGATGTCCCCGTACTCCTCCACGACCTTGCCCATCTTTTGTTGTCATGTGGAGGAGCTTTATCTATAGGTCGTGGCCACAATCTTATTCTTTACCTAAGGGTATATTATCAAGAAAAAAAAATTCCCAGTTTTGGAAATGATCTTACTGCATTGTTTTGCAGTAACCAACGAGATGCCGATAGGCGATGCTATCTTCGGTACCTTCTACAACTTATTGCCCAAAATAAAAATGAAAATGTGAGGTCGAGATTCATACACAACATGCATCTTCCACAAGTATGGTTGGCCTAATAATACATTAGAAACATCAAGAGGAGAAATGTCACATAATACCTCTTTCGTGAAGGGCTTAATGTTGTAGGGAAGGCGACACTGCTAGCTGACGCCACCCGATGGTGTACGACTGTGGGTGTGTTGTGGTTGGCAAGCCCAACCGCTTCACGACCTCTGCTTAAATGAGGTTCTTTTGGCTCCTACTGTCGACAATGAACTGTAGCGAGGAACCCTTTACCCACATCTGAGAATGGAAGAGGTGCTCCACCTCCTCTAGATCTCCCAGTTCCTCCTTCTGGATCTTCATGGTAGCAACAGTGGCATCAAGATCCACATTGATAATATGCTTCCCTTTAACATTCCCCTTGTCGAGTTCTGATTCACGGTCGGAGCATGCATCTGATTCAGAAGCCTTCATCCCGACCACTAGTGATTTCTTAGGCCGACACTCACTTGTGTTGTGAGTGGAGCTCTTATGGAACTCACACCAATTTCCATGTCCTTATTTAGCTTCATAGTGTTTTTCTTTGCTTGTGGCTTTGGTGGGTTATCCTGGGTTGCACTACCTTGCCTTTGTCCTTTTTTTATGCAGTTTGGGGGAACCTTTCACTTGCTTCTGCTTCACAAATCCAAAGTATTACTTATCGTGTTTGAACTTCTGCGCAATCTTGGCAGCATACCGATATGTTGCACCAAGCGAGGAGATGTTGAGGAACTCCATTTCCTCCTTAATGTATATGTGCAGAAAAATGTGTTAGTTTAGCAGTAAATTTTTCTCTGAATCTTTGATACCTAATTTTGTGCATAGGGTATGGACCAGATTTGTCATCTCATGCACATATTCATCCCTTTTTTGCTGCAGCGTAGTCCATTACATGTAATTTTACTCTTAGCTCCCCACAAGATAATATTGTTCCTTGATGGCGTCTCAGAAATGATACTAAGTGGGTGTGGCCAAAAACATAGAGGGTTCCCTCCTATCCTTTTGCTCACATTAGGCTTCCCATCAATCCTTGACATTTTTTTTGGGGGGGGAGCCTTTAAGGAGTGCAAAAGTAATATTTTCCTGGTTGGAAAAGTCATGAACCAAGAAATACCCTTATAATAGATTAACCCATCTATCTACGTCGTTTTCATCTATTTGGACCTCAAATATGGGAATGTCAAAGTTTACTTGTACCTTAAATGGAGTGGTTGTTGTATGTGATTGCGTCACCGGTGGGAAGTCGTTGAAGGATCTAGGAAAATTTATCCATCATCATGTTATTTGTTTCTCGAGGGCCTCCTCATGCAATATTTTGATAGGATCTCTTGCTCCCTCATCTTTCTTTTCGTCCCCCATGGGTGGCCGTCAAGGTTTGCAAGGCTGATCTTGCAAAGGTTCAATGAGATCGAGCCCTAAATCCTTATACCCTGACCTCATTGGGGACATGCAAAGAAGGATCAAGAAATAGCAGGCCACCCTTATACCACTGATCCGGACTTATGTAGGAACGCAATAAAATACAGAAATACACATAAATGCAGAGATGAAACATAAATGAGACTTCATTTCATTAATATCACATAATTAAAATATGCTTATAGATAGAATGGAAATAAACTAGCCCAGGTGATGGTAGCTTATCTCTTAGAAGAGATGTGGTGCCTACAGGCCTCTAAACTGTGTTACAATGAGGCTCAGAGGCCTATTTATTATTGAGAGACAATGGAAAACCCTGAACATCCAAAAACCTAACCCTAGGAGATGAAATGCCAAAACTATGGGCCCCATTTGGGTAAATTGGTACACCAAATTCCTGGGGACGTAACTTTGGCATATGATCTATGTTTGACACCACAATACCTCGTTAGAAATATCTATCTGATGACTAAAACTTTTTAAGTGAGTAACATCGGTAGAAGACCCATGTTTCTCTCAGTTTTCCCAAAAAATGTCGTTTAGGGCCTCAAAATGGCTCCAGAAGTTCAAGACCCAAAAAAAACTACTAAAAATAGTAAACTTTGCTACAATTAAGGAAACTAAAAACTGAAAGAAACAATGGTGGGCCCCAAGTGGAATTGGCGGGTGACCATCAATATCCACCTAGATCACATAGAAAATTGTGCATTTGGGAAATTTAGTGACACAAAGAGGATCCATTGTCTATTGCAACTACACAATGCATAATCCAAGGTAAATAAGATAAGGTATTGCATAGTTGAGGGAGTCAGTGATGCAGTGAGGTAGGTTTACTCACTGTGATTGCATAGTGCACAACTCTAAGACGACTAGGATAGAGGATTTCTCAATTGAGGAATATTAATTGTTGACGATGATAAAAATCAAGATTGGGGGCAAAAATTTGCTAAAAATTAAAATTTCTCAAAATCGCTCCGAACTAGAATTACTGGATATGCCTCGTCACTAGGAATCCGGCGCACTTTTTTTCACTCAAAATAGACTATGTACGAGGAAGATAGAGCATGTTGTTCATTTTCCTAAACAACTAAAAATTTTGCAGAGAAGGACAGACTGGTGACATGGCAGCCTAGTCAGCAAAAAAAGATATTCTGGGAATATTCCTCCATTTCGCCCAATGGCACTATGCCAAGTGTCAACCTGAGGATGGTTGCTAAGGGGGTGACTTGTTTCAATTTCACTGGAGGGTTCAGAAACCATTGGCATGAGGACACACGGCTAGCTCGGAGGCCGCCACATGCCCCCTTCCAAGGTTCAAATTTTAACTATGGTCCTTTTATTTATATGGTCTAAATTTCATATAAGTCCAAAGTCCAAATTTTATGAAGTTTCAAAGGTTATTAAAGGCCAGATTTCCAAATTATCAACATTAATTCAAAGGTTGGGTATGCATACTATCGTGAAAAATTATTAGATTCGGAAGGGCAGAGGTTGGGGCTCGACCCCATGACCTCCCCCATGTGAGTGCACCACAATACCACTATGCCTCCTAATTAATTCTTAATATATATATGGGCATTGATTTGTATTTATATTCAATGGTTTGAACTGGCAGGGGTAAGGAGTGGGCCAGCCCTGCAGGCCATACCCCTCACAATGGAACCTCACCACAGGACCAAGTGCTATGACTAGAGTGGAGTTTAAAGTTAAATGCAAAGGTTAGTGTTAAGTTCGAGTTTAATTAACCCTTAATTAATATTTAACCACACTAATCCACATCTCGTTTGGATTTATGTAAAACATGCTTAATGCGCCTAAACCATGCTTATCTCCAAGTTAATCCCACTTAAATTTAATTAAAATTGAGTTTAATTTGACAGTTAAAATGACAGAGCCCCCAAATTCAACGCCAACTCCAAAAATAGCGACACTAACTGGAATTTCTCCAATTTTAGTGGACTTTTCTAGGAAATATTGGGGAAGCCGTAACTTTAGCATATTTCGACCAATGTTGGCTCAAGAAGAGTCATTCCTAGATGATTTGGATGCTTTGAGAATTATGGTGTAGGTTGTAGAGGTGTTGGAGCACTTATGTAAGTGATTTTTCCACTTTGAAGATTAAATAAGCCTAGGGCCACCAGGAGAGGGGGTCATGCCTAGATCATCTGAAGACCATTTTCAGAGCTTGAAGAGTCTATTTTGAGGTTTTTGGGTCTTATGAATCCAATGGAGAAGGTTTCAAAGCCATTCGAGCATTATAGGTGCATGTAACCAGAGAATTGACAATTAATCCAAAGAGAGTCGAGCCAATTGAAGCAGGTCCATGGAGATGTAACCCAGGAGGGGTGAGCTTTGTTATCGGCTACTGTGGAATGTGTTTGTTGTGTGTTATTTCTCTGCAATTTACTTTTTGTACATGTGTTTTTAACAAATAATTAACTCATTAATTGCTCATAAACAAACATAAAACTTGACACATAAACCCTCACATAACTCACTAATTTGAGACGATCCTAAACACATTCATTTTATACTAATGAGGGAGCTAGCACAACAAAACTAGTTTTCCCATATTCAGATCAAGTTCATATCATAGCACAATTTTTCTCATTTTAGCCTGAGATAAATTTCCAAGGTTAGCTAGAGAATTAGCTATTGGTTTTTCATTTGTGCCAGGATAATTTAATTGTGTGCAAATCCATGTGTGTGAAGAGAAGGTCAAGATTGAGAGCTCAGTTCTCAAATCATATCAAGGAAGCTTTTTATGCATTGAAAGTGTGATGGAAGCTTCATCAAGCATTGTTTCTAATCAATCTTCCTTAGCAATATTATTTGATAAAGGGATGTTGCAAGAGCTCTTCATCATGAATGATATGGTGCAATAGATGTATGAAGATAAGAGGGAGAGCACTATACTTCAAGAGTGGTTGATTTCCATGAAGAAGGATAAGCAAGAAATTCTTGAAAATATGTATGAGATGGATACTCAACTATATATTGCAAATGAGAACCTAGCAAGGATGCATGAGATGGAGACTCAACTCCATGATGCCAAAGAAACCTTAGCCAATTATGTGCATGAAAAAGAGTTATGAAATTCAATTTTATCTAATATTTCCTCTCAAAATGAATGTGTAGGTGATTTTGAAAGACATGTTAGAGGAATAGGGTCCAAATAATTGATGAGAATGGGCTATGAAGGTAAAGGGTTAGGAAAACATGCATAAGGAATTTTTGAGCCAATTGTTGCTGAGGAAAGGCCTAGGTATTTGGGTCTTGGTTATGGAAAACATGATGGATAATACTCCAAATCCAAGGAGGCACATGAAGGTGTGCCAAGAAGGACTTTCATTACATGTTCAATACCTCAAACTTGTGAAGATTGTGTTCATGAGGTCCGAATGAAAAAGTTTTACACCCACTTTGCAAGAAGATGCTCATAAGAATGCAACTAATGAGAATGGAAAACAAGAGGATGTTGAAATATCTAAAGTCATTGAAGCCATTGTTGGTATTCTGAAGAGAGCCACTACCTCATCAAATTCACCTCCTCAAGAAGGCGAATAACCATACTGTTTCAAGATGATGGAAGAAGTTTTCCATTCACAGGAAACTTTCTAAACGAAGGAGACAAAAAGCTGAAGGTCCATTGGACAATGCAAACCATCTTGAAAAGAAGATGAAATTGTTTTGCACTCATTGCCATAAGCAGGGTGATTTTGTAGACAAGTGTTGGAATTTGTATCCAGCGAGTCATCCATGACATTTGAAGGAGTTGGAAAGAGATATTGACAAGAATGGAAAGGAGGATTCCATAATCGTTGTGGGTCGGGATGATTCAGATGATGAAGTGCAGCTGAAAGAAGCACCATTGAAATGGTTTGGTAAGAGATGGTCATATTTATTATCCAATTAAGGCCTTGCATGTCTTTTGATGATTGATGCATTTCTTTGCCAATTGAATACATTTATTTTCTTTTGAAAGATGTTGTATATGGAATGAAGCAAGATGTTGTAAAAGTGGAGTACGTTGACTCACTTAGATGCATCAAAGATGGAAATTTGAACATGCATGAGTGATTTCCTTGTGTTGGTTGATTTCTTTGTTTATCATGTATGTTGTCAACTTGAGAGTGTTGATCAATTTGCACATGCTTTTTTTTTACTTGAGATTCAGTTGTTTGAAGAGGCATGTTTTTTCGACTTGTGTTTGGTCGATGAGTTTCTACACCGAGATGTAAGAGTACATGGCGATTTTCACATGATGTGAAATTTGTTGATTTGAAGGAGAAAAAATATGTGTCGTCAATTTATATTTCTTGCATGTTGTGTTTTTCAGATTGATGGTTGTGTTTGTGACAAGATTTCGTAGGATTTTGGGAAGGTCCACCCTTGAGCGAGAGGCTCATGATTAGAATTAATTCCCAAATCATGGCATGAGCAAAATTTCAACACTGGAGGATGATGGACAAGAGGGACAAGATTCCAAAAAGTTTGCAGCCAAAACAACAGCCATTGTAGACCATTTGATGTGTTGACACCAAGAAGTGAAGGAGATGGCGAATGCATTCTTCTAGATGTGGAATTTGGTACTGTGGAGGTAAAAGAATGGTCATTTATTTTCTTGTGATTACTGATATTAGAACTCATTGTTTTAGTTCACTCAAATGGGCTTAACTTGGAAAAGTGGTTTCCAAGGAGAAGCTTGCATCAAGTGCATGTGTGTGCGAAGGAGGAACATGATTCTCAGTGGGAAGGCCATCACTCATTTTTCCAAGAATCGAGGGATCACTTTGGTACAACAAGGTTTTTTATCCATAAGAAAGCAACCAGCAAGTGTTGGATTGGGTCAGCAGTGAAAGAAGGACATTGGTTGAAGTGCCAAGCCATTTGCAAGGAAAGAAATGTCGGTGAACCCAAGTGGTTGTCATGGAGATTTTCCAAGTAGAATCAAGTTGATAGAACTTTGGAAAGATAAGAGTATTCAAATCTCATCATATAACCAACTTTTGTGGGTCCAAAAGCCTGTCAGTGGGAAGGAGTGATTGGAATCTGGATTGGGGGCAAAATTTGCTAAAACTTCAAAGTGCTCACAATCACTCCAAACTAGAATGACCAGATAGACCTCGTCGTCAGGAATCCGACACACTTCGTTTCACTCAAAACAAACTCTGTATGAGGAAGATAGAGCCTGTTGTTCGTTTTCCTAAACAACTAAAAATTTTGCAGAAAAGGACAGACTGGTGACATGACAGCCTAGTCAGAAAAAATAAAAAAAAATATTATGGGAATATTCCTCCATTTCACCCAATGACACTATTCCAAGTGTCAATATAAGGATCGTTTCTAAGGGGCTAACTTGTTTCAATGTCATTGGAGATTTCAAGAACCAATGTCATGAGGACACGTGGCTAGCTCGAAGGCTGCCACGTGCCCAATTCCAAGGTTCAAATTTTAATTATGGTTCGAATTTTATTTATATGGTCCAAATGTCATATAATTCCAAAGTCCTAATTTTATAAAGTTTCAAAGGTTATCAAAGGTCGAATTTCCGAATTATCAACATTAATTCAAAGGTTGGATATGCATATATTATGGTGCAAAATTATTAGAGTTGGAAGGGAAGAGGTTGGGGCTCGACCCCACTACCTCCCCTATGCGAGCACACCACAATACCACTACACCCACTGATTAGTTCTTAATACATATGGGCATTGATTTATATTTATATTCAATGGTTTGAACCAGCGAAGGTAAGGAGGGGGCCAAACCCCTTGCAATAGAACCTCACCATAGGCCAAGTGCTACGACCATAGTGAGGTTTAAATTTAAATGTTGAGGTTACTGTTAAGTGCAGTTTAATTAACCCTTAACTAATATTTAACTGTGCTAATCCACATCTAATTTGGATTTATGTAAAACACACTTAATGTGCCTAAACCATGCTTATCTCCAAGTTAATCCCACTTAAATTTAATTAAAATTGAGTTCAATTCAGCGGTTAAAATGGCAGAGCGCCCAAATTCAGCGCCAACTCCAAAAATAGCGGCACTAACTGGAGTTTCTCTAGTTTTAATGGAGTTTTTCTAGGAAACATTGGGGAAGTCATAGCTTTGTCATATTTCGACCAATTTTGGATCAAGAAGAGTCATTCCTAGATGATTTGGATGCTATGAGCATGATGGTGTAGGTTTTAGATGCGTGGAGCACTTCTGTAACTGATTTTTCCACTTTGAAGATTGAAGAAACCGAGGGCCACCGAGAGAGAGGGTCATGCCTTGATCAGCTGAAGACCATTTTTAGAGCTTGAAGAGTATATTTTGAGGTTTTTGGGTCTTCTGAATCTAATGGAGTAGGTTGAAAAGCCATTGGAGCATTGTAGATGCATGTAATCATAGAATTGAACATTAATCCAAATAGGGCCTAGCCAGTTGAAGCAGGTCCATGGAGATGTAGCCTGGGAGGGGTGAACTCCGTTATCACTATTATTTAATGTGTTTGTTGTGTGTTTTTTATTTGAAATGTACTTGTTGTACATGTGTTTTTAATAGCTAATTAACTCATGAATTTCTCATAAAAAAACACAAAACTTGACACATAAACCCTCACATAGCTGGCTAATTTTAGACGATTCTAAACACATTCATTTTATACTAATGAGGGAGCTAGCACAGCAAAACTAGTTTTCCCATATTCAGATCAGACTAAGATTTTGTAGTGAACAGTGGAAGCTTGACTAGGGCAGTGATTGTGTAGTTTTCAAGTGTAGGAGGCACGAACTGAGCATTGGGATTTTGCAATGTGTAGTCCTTGAAGACAATGCATGCGCAATGCGTAGTTACAAGAGGAAAGGATGGTTGACTGGGGTTTGAGACTGTTTAGTGCACAATTCAAGAATTCAATATGATGAGTGGTTGATCATCCAAGTTGTGAAGAGAGGAAAACTTATGAAATTGACTAAGTGTGGGATCAATGACACGAAATATGAAATGTAAGAAAGATTGATCACAATCACACACTTACAATCGATCAACCACATGAAAATTAAGAAATTAACACCCAAAATCAACATACATCCATTGAAATTACATCAAAGAGACACTTATTTCTAAGTGCAACAGTTGAAATGTAGCTTTGCGACACTTAGAATACAAGTTACAAAACAATTTTCAACTGCAATCGAAAGGTGCGCTACCTTGTGGGAGAGTGTCTAACTACCTCCAGTAATGTGATAAGCTACAACACATGTAGGAGTACAAATAGTTTAAAATGACACTTGAAATAGTAAGAAAAAGTGAAAATGACAATTGAAAAATTTAATTAAATTGAGAGTGACACATGTTAAAGAAAAGAGAAAGAAAAAGTGACACTTGTGAAAGTGAAAGCAAGCACACACGATAATTAAGAAAGTGACACTTATGAAAGAAAAAGAAAGAAAAAGCAACAATTGAGAAAACTCACTAGGCTAATGATACACTTGCAACTAACACTGGGAGGGACTATCAACCGGAATTGCACACTGGCTGTCCATAGGGATTGCACAGTCTACATCTCTAAGAACTGCACAATCACTATCACTAGAGACTGCGAAAGCATTGTATTTTATGAATACATAGTCATCAACCACAAGGAACTGCACAATCACTGTCCTTAGTCACTTTGCAGTCACTCTCATCAGGATATGAGCAATGACTATCATCAAGGATTGTGCAGTGCCTGTCTTTCTATGGTTCACATTAACTACTAGGATTGATAGAAATGGGTGTGCTTATGAATGCATCAAAGGCTAAGCATGTGTAAGCAAGTGGTTTCAATAATTAGAACCTCAGTAGAAGAGTCAAACACTTAAAAAATCAACAATTGATCACAAAGCGACTAAGAATAATCAAGGCATAACAGATCATAGGATCACAAGGAGGCTCCAAAATTCAAGTGCCGAAGGTAAATTTTGGAGGGTGTTTGTCGCAGCGACAACAAATCATGAATTTGAGAATTTACTACATTGTTGATGTATAAAGGTAAATGATAAAAAAATTATTTAATCTTCGATCTTGATTCAAGCCTTCTTTGGAGGACATCTCAAAAGGAGAGCTGGAGGTGTATGTATCCATGTTAAGGCTTAAAAAAATCCAAAGCTAACATAAAACTAGGTAGAAAAAACACTATTTTTGTGGTCCTTAGAGGAAACAAAGCCCATGTTGGGGTTTCAAGATGATTATCTTACCTCTTAACTTTAGGGTGTCTCGGGGAACCCCTAAGAATATTTCCCTCAAGAGCCTCTGGTGTGTCCATTGTCCATAAATTGTTATGCTACAAGGAACAGTGGCCTCTAAATAAAAATCCATTCTATCCTAGTGCCATGACTTAAAGACTAGTCCTTTTGTTCTCTTGACTCATATGTCTTATTTGGTGGGTCGATCACTACTTGGAATCCTTCTTTGAATGCATGTTCAACATTTTCACATAATAATAGAATCTCAGTGGAATTGGAATTCAAGCTGAGTAATTCGATCTAGAATATATTAAATGTTTACGACCCATATGACAACATAATACCCTTCTAGGAAGATCTTCATGCTTCACTTTTTTATACTAATATGTATGTTATCCTAGGTGGGTCTTAAACTTGGTTACTTTCATCAATGAGGTTTTTGGGGGTGGGTTGGGGGGGGGGGGGAAGGGGAATCCACGTGCATACCATTTGGAAGATTTTTTCATCCATTATTTCAAGTCTCTTCACCTTGTTGATATCAAGCTAATCAAATTGATTCCTACTTGGAAAAAATGGTGTTTCCATAAGGAAGATGTATAAAAAAGGCTTGATTTTTTTATTTTTTTTGGATTCCATCTTATCTTATAACTTGATTCTTAAGTCTTGGGTGGATCTCAGCTCATTTCCCCATCCTTTTTATGATAGAGATTGGTGATGTCAAGGCCCAAATAAAGCTATATTTATCAATCAAATGTTTAATGTGTATTTTCTAATGAATATTTGGATTCTTTAAACTATTTGGAAGTTTCCAAGGGATATTAGTTGTCTTGTGAAGAGGAATTATGGAGACAACAAAGTAGGGCCATTTTTTATGATGAAAGGGGAAAACAATGCAGAACTATTCCATCAATATTTCCTTCAAATATATAGTGGAAGCAAGAGTTCACCATTTTAAATCTCTATTATTAGAACCCCAGGGTGTCTAATCCTTAACATTCTTGACAATCTCAATTTGTTTACTCGAACAATACCATAATATATGAATGAGATAATGGAGGCAAAAGTATTTGAATTAGAGTTATTGGAGGTTCTATCTACCATGCAAAATATGAAGAGCCTAGTCCCTGATGGTTTTACTATTGAATTTTTCTTGGGCTTTTATGAAATTTTGAAGGAATAAATTTACAAGGTGGCTAAATAATTGTAGCATATGGGATGCATGCATGGATAATTAAATTTTAATTTCATTTTCCTTATTCCTAAAAAGTAGGATGGTCTCTCATTTGATGATTTTTGCCTTATCTTGTTATATAACATTGTTTACAATTTGGTTATGAAAATTACCTCAATGATATTAAATCTTATCCTTAGCCACATCATCTCTGAGGCACAGTTTGAGTTTCACAAGGATCTTGAGGAGGAACAACTCACTAGACATCTATTTACCCACCCACCCAAATCCCCAGTGAGGAGGAATGAATTACCTAAAATAAGGAAGGTAAGGAGGAATGACTTGAGGGAGAGGAGGAACACAAAAAGAGGATGTAGAGGAAAAATAAAAGAAGGCTTGAAAAATAGACAAGTACATGATGATGTGGCTCAGGCTCAGGCTCTCTTCACTCTATAAAATATTAGAATATTCCAACATTGGTGATGAAGATTCACCTATCAAAATCCCAAGATAGGGTTAGTTATATTTTTATGATAATTTTTCTAATCCAGCTGTGCATGAGTCTTAAAACAATGAAATTCATCATGGGATTTAAATCGTTAATGAATTTTTCAATTCTTATTAATGGGTTCCCTTCCAATTTTTTCAAGGACACAAGGGGTCTTAGGAAAGGATGTCTTCTATCGCCTCTCTCTTCTTAACCATAGTGGAAGCTATGAGAAATATGATTAATAAATCCATATCCTATAAGGAGCTAAAAGTAAGACATATATCTAACCAAGTGACCATATTACACGTCCTATTGATTGAAGATATCCATATCTTTCTTGTTGGAACCTTTTCAAATATTTCAGTCATAACAATAATTCTTTCTCCCTTCGAATTTGTGACATGAATGCTAATAAATGAAATAAAATGATCTATCTCTTACAATAATTTACCTTCTCATGTGAAATATTTTCTCTCTTAGTCTTTTTACTTTCAATATATGGACTTGCATGAAGGTCTTAAATATTTGGGTTTTTATCTTAAGCAAAATGAATACATGGTGGCATATTGTATTTAGCTAATAAAAAAGGTTGAAGCTAGAATCTTTGTTTGGGTTAATAGACTCCTTTCGATAAGTGGTCAACTAGTTTTGGCTAAATCAATCCTTAAGAGAATTCTTGTTTACTAGGAATCAATAGCAGCTTCCCCAAGAACGTCCTAAAGTGAAATCGAAAGATCTGTTTCATTTTTTTATGGGCTGGCAATAGATCATCAAAGGGAATCTTGCTAGTAAAATGACCTTTGATAACAAATCTAAAACACTTAAGAGGTTTGGGCCTACAAATGTAATTTTATTAACCAATCGCTTGCTGCAAAAAACTTGTGGTGACTCTTAAATAAAAAATATCTTTGGGGTATAATAACAAAGGACAAATAATTTGGAGGCAAATAAGAAATTGATTGGATTAGGCATCCTCAGAAATTTGTCACAAATTATTCTATAATATGGATGGCATTGGAAAATTCCTTTACCATTATTGGTGAATGGATCACATGGAAGATTGGGAATGGGTTAAATGTCAGAGTTGGTAATCCATGGGATGGTGTAGGATAAAATTATAAACTATGATAAAATACCATCGCATCTCTTCATGAGGCTCAAGTTTAAACTTTTCCATATGAAAGGTCTCAATAGTCATAAGAATGGGGCATAGGGCTTGGAAATCATCCCTAGAATTATGCCTTGCAAATGAGGAAACCCACAAATGACACACCTGTAATGGTATTCTTGTTTCGACAATGATCCATCTATCAAAGGGTTGATGAATGCTTTATTTAGTCAAAAAAATTGATTTCTAGAGCTTTCACGACCAAATTAGGATCCTAGGCACAGATCGAGTCTTTTTTCAATGGAGAAATATGTTGGTGGTGGAGGTTCCTTTGGAAATATCAAATTCCTTTAAAATGTAAGTTGGCCTTATGGATTACCGTCAATAACAAATTTCTTACTTGGGACACTGGGTAGAAGAATGGATAGATTGGACCTAGTAGATAGCCCATTTGCATATCATAGGAGGAATATGTCAATCATTTATTTGTTTATTGTCCTTTTTATGTCCAATTGTGGACCCTGGTAAAAACTGAGTTTTTTCCTATAGTTGCCTCATGGGAAAAACTCTCTTTGTGTGACTGTGTTCTTGATTGAGCTATGAATCACTCTGTAATATATTTTTTTCCTTGCTTCTTTTGTGCATTTTGTTTGGTGGGCTAGAAACTCAGAAATATTCCAGGAAATAATTATTATAGCTAAGATAGTCTTAGGGATTATAGAATCCACATGTAAACCTTACAAAATAAAAATAAAAAAAATTCTGAGAGTCCCCATTTTTCTTGCCATTAACTCAGAAATTCCATGGGGAATTTTTGTTGGCACGAGCCAAGGTAATCCCCCTCTTTTTGGGGTCAAACCAATCCTATTTATCAACCAACATCACTTCTTATATATAAGGTATTCACAGGGTATGGGATCTAACAAGGTGGAGTTTGCAGCTTTTTTGACCCTAATAAACATGGCAAACACTAAGAATGCCAAAAATATACAGATTCTCTATGATTAAAATTGGTTTTGGATTGGGTATGTAAACGTGTTGGTATTATCGCTCCTCTGGAATATTTTACAAAACAATAAATATGAAATGAGCTCCCTAGAATGGTTTTCTTGCAATCACATCTACATGGAAGTCAACATGAAGGCTAATTAGTTGTCTAAGGAAGCACTACAATGTCCTCTAGAATCATTTGATATCTATGAGTATGTGGATTTCCACAAGACTGTGGTTATGGAGTTTTAGTTTTAGTCTTATTTCAGTAAATTATGGAATATATGCATTGATGTGACATATCTATCACAATTTTTTTTTTTTTCAAATTAGACAGGTTTATGCTTCATCTTTTTGGATAGATCAGACCTTTCAAGATCTTCACCATGTATATTTTTTACATAAATGTAATTTTTTTTGCTTCTTCTTGGAAAAATAAATAAATAAATAAATAAATAAATATATATATATATATATATATATATATATATATATATTAATTGTGTTGAGAGGCTCATTCTAAATCCCATTATTAGAGAGATTTTTGTAATTCCTTCCATACTCAACCTTAAGTTGACACATGTCCCATTTAAAATAAAAATAAAATATTATCGAAATAAAAATAATGTCCATTATAATAATAAAAAAATGAATATACATGTTTGGTTAATTTTAATTAAAAGCATTATAAAACTTTAACAATCCCACTCACATTGTTATTGCTCAATTCATTATTGATATTACAATTTTGTATGAAGAAGATGTGGTAAAAATACTTCACTCTTATTTTCAACCATAAATAAAATATTTGAATACCTATGTGAAATAACATAATCTTATATTAACTTTAGAGAGAGAAAGTAATTACATGTAATAAAATATTATATTTTCATTTTTGAATGTGAAGTAGATATATAATTTAAAAAAAAAAAAATATTAACCATACTAAAATATTTCAATGTTGAAAGTAAAGAAGTAATTGAAAGTAAAAAAATCAGTTACTTTAGGAATATGTGTAATTAATATAATTTTTAATATAAAACTAACATATGACATTTACAAAATATTGATGTAATATGTCTTGGATCCAGTGCTTTGTTAAGGCACTCCTTGATGTGAAGTCATCGGTTCAATTCCCTGTCGTGATCGGGGTGATATATTGGACATGATGAAGATGTAGTCCTGCTATACTAACAAAAAACAAAAACAAAAATAGTGATGTAGGTAATAGATAAAATATTTCAATATAAAATCAAGTAATTTATTAAGTAATATTGATGTGTATTAAAAAACATTTTAATGTAAACAATATGGTTCATAAATAAAATAATTTAATGACCATGTTAAATAAAATATTTTCATTTCAATTATCTATATATTATATATGGTTTTAAAGAAAACTATGTATATATTATATAAAGAAATTGAAAAAAAAAACTTAGGGTTAAAACATTTGAATTATTCTCAGTATTCTACGTTCAAATCTTTTTTCACTTAATTTGTTTAAAATCTAACAAATATTTGTTGGATGGTATAGTTTACATAATCTAAGTGTCCATATACATTAAAAAATGATATATATATATATATAATGTCATATTCTATATAGACTATATATCTATATCTTTATCTTGGATCTAGCAAGCTTTCACAAGGATCAAATATTTTAGGTGCAAATCTCTTTTAGAGTAGAAAGCTTGGCAAAAGATTTGCATCTCAAAGATTTGATTCTATCACTCTATGGGCTTGATAGATCCATAGTTAAGAAGGATGCATTTTGGTTATATATATATATATATAGAATTGGTAATATGTTGGAGTAATTTGGAATTTTTATGTTGTCATTATAATATCACGAGTATATCCAATAGTTTATAATCTAGATATACCAATAACTTATGACTTATCAAGAATTGAGATATAGATATATCAATAACTCATGACTTAGTAAAAGCCAAGATATATAGTGAGTGAGGGCATCTATTCTTTAAACTTTATTACAAGTCAAACATATACCTAGCAAGAGCCAAAATATCTAGTGAATAGGGGCACTTACGCTTAAAACCTTATTAAAAAAGGTCAAAAATATCCCTAGCCAAAGCCAAGATATCTAGTGAGTGAAACCAAATACTCTTCAAACTTTATTACAACAAATCAAACATATCTCTTAAAATTAAATGTGGAAAAAAAAATAAAAAAATAAACAATATTCCCAACCACTAAAACAATTCTATACATTTAAAAATTGATAAATAAACCGCTGACTCCAACCCCAACCCCAACCCTACTTTAAATAGATAAATGAACAGCGACAACTCCTACTCCGACTCTACGTAAACGATAAATATGGCAAAGAAAGCATATTTTGAAACGATAGGACATCGTCAGTGCCGGCCCGCAAAGAGGCGGTTGCAAGTGTTTATTTAGAGGGGCGAATGTGAACACAAGTCACTGAAAATTCGTATGATGCCACATATTACACTTCAAAAAAAATGGGGAATATTGTTTTCATGTCTTTTCTATTTCAACTTGCACTTCGGATTGTCCTAGGGGCATAACTTTAACTTTTCCATATGAGTGGGATATTCCATGGTTTTGCTTTTACATATTATATATGGATGGGGGAATAGAAGAATATATATAAAGATTTCTAATAGAAAATTTAGAATAGTTTAAAAAATTGGATAAGAATTTTGGTATTTTTAATAAGAATGTTTTTTTAATTAGGAGTTGTATGCCACATCATGAACAGATAACTAATTTATTATTAAAAAAAATACATTTGTAATGAAATTTTCAAAAAAGATATAAAATAGATATTCTCCAATAATGCCAAATAATGCATGTCAGCGTAAACTTTCCATCCCAATGAGATTGAGCATGGCCTTCATTATTTCTAAACCATAATAAATGGAACAACCCATAGTAAAACATATTTTCATGAATAGAGCTTTGTAGAGAAGACATTGATAAATTATGAAGCTTCATACGAGCTATTGCCCATAAGCATTGCCAATCACATAAGTGTTTAAATAACCGTAAGCATCAACGAATTACACCTGGTTTAATTCAATCTATAATTCTTGCTTTACTTATACCTTTATACACGTGGGCCCAGCAAAATCGGGTTACGGTTAAATTATGAAATAACGAGAACAAATTATCAATAGCAAGTTCCTAAGACTATTGCAAGACTATTTGCTTTTAACGCATTTCTTAGAACATTACATGCAAGTTTCCTAGATTTATGAAGAAGTGCGGAAATTTTGGAAGAGCAATAAGTGAAATTATTTATTTTTAGCCGACTAATGAATTACACGAAGACAATTTGGAACGAATTTTCAGGATTCTCTCGGTACAAGGGCACAACTTCCTCCAGCGCCATAGATGGTATGTGGGTTTTAATCCTATGAAGGACATCCCCGAACGATGGTATGTGGGTTAAGCTCCTAGGCTTGCCTATTGAGTTTTGGAGAGTTTTGGATCAGGCGAGTTTTAAAGGAAATTGGGGATGCAATTGGCCATTTCATTTATATTGACCTTTGTTGTCTGGGTGCTAATGATAAGAGGGTAACATGGATTTTGGTAGAGCTTGGCTTCTCGGGGGTTTCCCAACACACATTGATTTGGAATGGGAATAGAAACGTATCAGGCAATGGTTGGACTATTGGGACATCCCCTTTAGATGCTTATTGTTGGCTCAAGGGGTCCTGACCCAAGTTCAGAGGTTAAGGTTTGCCAACAAACTCCTATACGACTGGCCCTTTCGGCAGTGACCTATTTGCGCAGGTCAAAGTCTCACCCGAAGTAGTATGGGTAGGTGCTGAAACTAGGTTTCCACACCCTAAGAAAGGATAGGTAAGGCAAGCAGAGCTGCGTCTGGCTTTATGATGACCAGATTGCCTACTACAGAGTCAGATCTATAGGTCTCCTTCGCATCCACGTGCGCAAGGTCAACTATACTACGGTGCTCAATAAATTATATGCTTCTAAGATAGTAGCGCAGTATTGCATAAAACATAATAGAACAGATCCAGATGCAGTAACAACACTTACACAGTGTTTTTGCACCTTAACACAGAATACGCATATTACAGCAATTACCACAGATTTGCATAAATAGTACACATAGATTCAGTTACTCAAACAACCTTTCTTATTCATCAATCCGTCAATGCCTTCTTACAATAACCAACCCGACCTGTGCACACAGCAGCAGGGTCCGCACACAGCAGGACTCTAGATCTCTGCACACACAACCAACATGAGTTCTTTCCCCAAAAACCCAAACAGTTCTACTAAGCCACAATTCGCATCAAGAGCTCATCATCTTCTTACCTTTCAATCCAAAATGTTCCTCTATTTATAACAATCTAGCCTACTCTTTCCTATGGTCTGTAAACCGTGGTTTGCGGATTCCAGATCTACCCTTTAACCCATTACAATGCTTTTCGGGGCCTTGTCCCACCCCAAAACCCCTACGCTAGACTAAATATAATCAAAATTATACAAAATCAGACCAGTTTCGCAGCTTGTAGGCGACCATGTTCCAATACTTATTGTGCCATCACATTGGACACCTCATGGCTCGTTGCCCACGACAGCTCAACAACATTGGCGGCAAAGGCAGACGTTGGGGGTGAACATCGGCATGGTTGACACATCCGGGACAACTCTCATGAAGGGTCAGTTATAGGTATTGATTTTGATCCATACAACTCACCTTTACATTTTGATCTTACCCGCTCCTCCGTCTCCCTATCTCCTCATTCCTCCCCTACTCATATTCTCATTCCCTAAGCCAAGAGGATTCATGTTGAGGCTCATTTGGATGCCCCTCTTTTACCCTATACCGACTCCATCCCACGTTCACATGCCTCTGCCCCCTCATCGATATTCCCTCTGTACATGAACTGCCCGATTATTTCTGATAATCCCTCTCGCCCTTTTGTTCCTATTGAGGAGCTTCAGTGTCATGTTCCACCTTCGGAGGGTTCCCCTCACACTCCAATCCCATCATCCTCCCCTCATCCACCTTAAGATCCAACACGAGATATTTCCCCACATAACTCGTTCAGAAGTGACCTTGAATTTCTGATGGTTAACCATACTCTGGACTTCGTTGCCCTCACTTTACATAGGGGTATGGGGCCCTCTACCTCTTCGACTATCAGTCCAAACTCGGGCCTTAACATTACTTTTCTACGTAGAGGTGGAAAAGGCAACAGACATTTTCGAGGCAGATCAAACTCGAAGTCACTTTCTTCCATGATTCTTCAAATTTACAAGATTTCCCTTTCATTTCTACTTTTGATCCTCGGGCCCTTAGAGAAAATGCACCCAGTCCATGAGATAAATGATTATTTGTCTCTCCCTAAAATTGTGGGGTCTGAGGGACTCCTCTAAACTCCTCTCCCTCAAACATCTTTTCCTTTTTGTTCGTCCTTATATTATTCTTCTGCAAGAAACTATGATGGTCTCACATAAGTTCTTTGAATATTTCTGAAATATTTTCCCAACTTGGCACATGGTGGTTTTTTATTCTAGTTGGCTATATGGAGGCATTGTTGCCCTTTGGGACCCCTGGTGGGTGTCTTTGAATGCATATAAATGCTTTGCTGGCATCTTGTTAACATGACACTACCAAGGAGATTCAGAAAGAATCCATATCCTAAATCTCTATGCTCCATATAAATACAAGGCGACATTTTGGGATCGTCTGGAGGCAAGTGATATAATGAAGATTGGTTCTTTAATTATAGCAAGAGATGTCAATGCCACTCTTTCTCTAAGGTAGTGCTGGGGAGAAATTGGGGGTAGGATCCCTTGAATGATAGACTATAGACACTTTTTGCAGATAATCACCTGATGGACATACACCCCAATCCTCTCTCTCCCACCTGGCATAATAGCATAACGGGGGAAAATTACATTGGGAAAAGATTGGACCATTTTCTGGTACATGAAAACCTGATCAAGCAATGGGGGTATCTGCGGTCCTCGGTGGATAGGACATTCATTTCTGATCACATCCCCATTATATTACAAAGGTGGAACGAACAAGTTCGACTAGGCATTCCCTTCAAATTCAATCGTATATGGCTAGAGGCACTACAAGGAAAAGGCCCTCTAGTGGATGTTTGAGGAAACCCTTATAAAAATACCCCAGACATCCGTTTGTAGCAGAGGTTACTAGAGGAGGTTGGTGGGTGGAGGTTTTTGCAGCTGTTCTTTTGTTCAGTGTGCTTATCATCCTAAACCACACCAGTGCGTCCAACTAAAGAAAGCATCGGTGCATAAAAAAATTGGCACATCGATACACCGTGCGCTCCGTAAAAACCCGCCCGGTGCGTCTTATTGCTATAGCGCACTGGTGATTTACAAATATTCTGCACCGGTGCGTCCTAAAACCCCGCGCCAAAACTGAAACAACCCGGTGTGGTCTTAAGAAACAACACCTATGCGCCTATAAAAACCCGTACACCGGAAAAAGGTTAAATAAATAAATAAATAAAATTACAGCCAAAAAGCCTCATTTTTCACTTTTCAGTGCTCTAGAGCTCTCAAGCACCGGTGCAAATTTTCCTTGTCTGAGGCGCCCTGACATCGGTACTCCCATTGCATGCACTGCTGTTGTGCATTGCCCACCATCTCCATTTTGAATTTTGAAAAACGGTGGGCAAATTTAGTTTTGCAAATTCTACAGCCAATATGCCTCCTTGACAACTAAATGTACAAGGATTTTTCTTGGTTTTCCATAATTAAGCCTTTTAGCTGATTAGAATTGTAAATTAGCTTAAAATTAACCTTTCAAAAAAAAAATTTCTCGTGCGGTGCGCTCGAGCTGTTCGGCTCGCACCAGTTCCTAGTGCTGCCTGTAAATTTACAGGTTGCACCACCACCAGTGCTAACAGTATCCGCACCAACTCCGGGGCAGTATCAAAAGATGCACCGGGATTTTTTAAAATTTTAAAAAAGTGCAGTGCATTCGATTATCCGGTCACACCGTTGACCCTATCGAATAGCGGGAATGCGGTGTGTTAACAGAAATATCTACCCGAGGGCAGGTAATTTTGTCAACGCACTGCATTCCAAAATTTCGACTTGGTCAACGGTGTGGCCTGGTAAAATACCACACCGTTGACTATGTACTGATGTCAGGAGGGCGGGGCACTGACCAAACTATACTTCCTGGGGCGTATAGTTTGGACAGTGCACCGCCCTCCCGACATTGGTCCATAGTCAACATTGCAGGTTGTTATACCACTGCACCATTGACTTTGGAACAATTCCAGGAGGGTGGTGTACTTAAAATTTGCGGGTGCACCGCCTCCGGTGCACTGAAAAGTTTCTGGTGCACCGCCTCCGGTGCGTGACAATAAAAAACACACTGTGACCAGTGCATATTTGTTTTTTGTAGCGCACTGACTTTTTTTTTTTCAAAAAAAAATTATATATGTATATTCATAAATACATGTCTCATTTAATAAAAATATTCTATTTAATATGTCAATCATTTAGAGACGTGAAAGGAGAGAATAAAGGGAACAACAACAACAATAGGTGGACCAATATAACATGGTTTTCCTGTGGGAGGCACGAGAGAGGGAGAGAGATGCGTACCCTCACCCTATTAAAACAGCTACCCAGGGGCTCCTAAGGCATGTAGGCCTCCTTAAGTTCTATGAGGAGGCTACTTCCCTAAAGGGCCATGGTTTTTTTTTGTGACTTCTTATCTACAGGTGGAATGCCCACCTACAGGGTTTCCGGGTTGGTCCTAACCAGTAGTTTGTGCCCACTGAGGAGGACATCTATTTCATTACAGGGCTATCAACGAGAGGGGTGGATTTTCCCTCATTTCCATAGGTTCCAATTGGCTATGTAGCAAGGATTCAATTGGTGTACTTCCATAGATAAATTAGCGCTGATATATTCTCTCCTTCAGATTTTTAGGTCTCCGGAGGTCAGTTACGTATTGTTGCATTTGGCAGTGAGGAGGTGAGGTGTCTCTCACTTCTGATTTAGACCATTTCAGACAACACCAATGACGGGCAACACATTAGTTGCTTGCTTCTATATTATGTTGATTCTTTAGTATAGGAGCCACGACTTGTCAGGTGGTCTGCCATTTTTTTGCAGTAGTTCTGTACAACCTTAGATACATGTCGTGCTCATGCACATGGGAGGGTCAACTTCCCTTTTTCTTTAGAGCTATTTTGTTTATTTTTTGAGAGGTTTCTAGAGATGAGGCCTACTTCTATTCAGCAGCCTTGTAGGCCAATGCTAGATGCATGAATGCACATGTGGGGACAAATGATGCCCAAGAGAGGAGAGACTGAGTTTTCCATGAGGATATCGCATGATGCACTGGAGTTGCTAGCCAGTGTTGACGAGCATCCCTTCGTTATGGTCCCCTGTCCTTATGTTGGTTTGGATTGGAAAGGGTGTGCCAACATCCTCTTCACATATGATGAGCCACTGGATGATAAAGGTAATATTACTGTTTTATTTAAATGTATTCTAACATGTTATTTAACTTGTTTTTATTAAATTGTTTAAGGAAATTTTCTAATTATTGTTGTGTACTTTTATATATTTTGCAGACATTGTGTCTTTTGATGGAGATGACATGCCAGTGCCACCAAATGATCCAGGTGTGGATCCTGATGACGATTAGGATATGGCAAATTCTGAGGATCATGAAGCCAGTGAAGACAGACCTGCTCCTGCTGGTGCGCTGGTACTGCCTTTTGCTAGGCGCGGTAGGCTTGATAGTAGATTGAGGATGGATTTGGGCGACCAACTCTATGCATTGTTTGTTGAGGTGGGAATTAGGCCTGCTAATATGAGAGACATATAGGCCGACGGTAGGCTGATACATATGTGGAGAGGCATGTCGTGTGACATGTACAACCTGATGCGGCATGTTGTAGGAGCTACGACCTTAGTTATGTGGTTGAGGAGGGCCCTTGCTCGTTATAGTCATGGTCGAGATGCAACACGTGATCGATGGTCCATGAGCAACAATGCATCATTTGATGAGCACAATCAAGGGAGTGATCATCGTTCACCTCGGGCCGTGCCAGATGAGCACCCTGCAGCATCGACCAGCAGTCATCATGGAGAGCAGGCTGGACCATGGGCCACGTCGAATTAGCAGCCTACAGCATCCAGTAGTACTCATGATCATGAGTAGACTGGATCATCGACCATGTCGAGTCATCACGATGAGCAGCAGACAGTTGATCCTGATTAGCATGAGGCACCAACACCAGATCAACAGGAACATGATGATCATCATGTATTTGAGCTTTTCGAGGCTGCACCATTGACTGAGTAGGCCTTGACTAGTACTGCTATTGATGGTGTACCACCATCTGATATATGAAATTTATATTACAGTTGTATATTTTTGACATTATACAGTTATATATATATATATATATATATATATATATATATATATATATATATATATATATATATGGTCCATGTATTTTATGTTCAAGTTGTAGTTGTACTTGACTTACATGTTAGTGATCATCATGATGTGTATATTGTTAGGTCATGTTAGATATGTTCATTTAATGTGCATCTTGTAGATAGATGTGTATGTGATAGCAGTTATTTGACATGAGATGTATATTTGATGTTTGTGTTGTGATGATGTTATACAATGATAATTGTGTTTTGTTAGATGATCATGATCACGATTATGTTAGCGAATTTGAATGTGTTTTTTAATCGAATATGATGTTTGTACGATGGTTATCATGATCGTGATGTTTATTAATTAATTTAATATTAAATGATCATGATATTTATTAAATATTATGTCGTGATTGTAATTGAAATTTTAATTGTAAAATTATATGTAAAATATTTGTAAAATTTTAATTGTATTACTGTGAAATTATTGTAATTGCAAATTGTAATTGTAATTGTAATTGTATGTAAAATTCTAAAATTGTAATTGTATGTGAAATTGTAAAATTGTAATTCTAATATTAATTGTAATTGTATGTAAAATATTTGTAAAATTTTAATTGTATTAATGTCAAATGATTTTATTGAACTTTTTAAATTTGTAAATTTGTAACATCTTAAATAATTATAAAATAATAAATCTAGAATAATATGAATTTTTGTAACATAATAAAGTTTAGAAAATAATGCAAATAAATTCATGTACTTTAGAATTATCATTATTTTATTATGATCTTACATACAAAAAAAAAAACTTTATACAATACGTCATTGTTTTTGAGATCAACATAATTGCAAATTATCAAGTGAAATATTGATTTTAACATGAACACAATGCAAATTACCAATTCATTCAAAATACATATTATAATGTTTCGAAAAGCCCATCTTAAAAAGTATAAATATTGATGAAATAACACATGTACCATATCACTCTCGGTTATCATGATCACCCCCATTATCTTCGAGATCGCATGGCATGATAACACTATTGTTCTCAAAAATATGTTTTGATCTAGGGTCATGTCTCAATATGAACCACCAATCCCTATCCAACACATCTAGGTAAAAAAACACCTGGTTGCAGTGTTTGGGGAAAACATAGGGCTCCTTAGCTTCATACCACATCTTTATAGAGTTGATACATATCAGCATACTATCGCGATCTTCCTTTACCTTATTCCGATCAAAGGTGCCCCACCACTTGCACCTAAAAATAACACATTGGAAAGAAGAGAAACCCACTTCAATGATCTCTTGTATCTTTCTAATATAACCTAACGTCCCTCGCACTAGGTTTTGATCACGGTGGCTAGATCGACTAGGTTGATCGAACTCGATTTCCACTCCACGGTCTTGTGTGATGTGTCCATCATCAGCATTTTCTGTGCGAAAATGGTGTCCATATGCCCACATACATGGGAACAAATGCAGCGATAAAAAAGTTAAAAAATCATAGTGTCATGTGTCTTATAATAACCCAACAGTTAAAATATGAAATATAGATGTAATTACATTTTAAAGGTGTATTATTAAGTTTTAAATGTACATATAAATTAAATAGATTATTACCGAGTTGTTGCACCCAATCCCTACGTTTAGTGCATCCTCTTCAGCACACGAGTAACGACCGGTTGCACCGTATTTCTCTTTGAGTTGGTCAGCAACCCAACTGTTGGGGCATATTTTTGGAATATTTTCTTTTAAATGATTGGATAAGGCACACTTCTACCATTCAACCGTTTGAAATCTTTCCTGTCACTATCCCATTTCATCCTCTTTTGTTTGTACAATGTGACCCATGGTTGTATCGCTTTAGAATTGTAAAGAATAAATTTATTGATTGCTTCAATTTCTGCATTCGCTGATGAAATCAAACCGACATTATGTAGTACATAGAGATCAAAATATACATTATATCGAAGTTCAACATGAATATTTACTTTGTGTAAATTTGAAAAATTATAAGTTGCTTACTCTTTATCAAACACTTTTTTCCACTTATTTGGAGCAACTCTCCTTATATTTTGTCTTCATCCCTTTCATCGTCCCAAATCACCATACCTGGTCTGTTGTCGATCTGCTTTATGTACTCACTGGCATAATAGAAAGACTCATACAATATGTACCCCTCTGCCATAGACCCCTTGGGTTTTGCCCTTTGTCGAACAAAACCTTTCAATTTCTTCATGTACCTCTCTAAGAAGAACATCCAACAACAAGAAACCACCCTAACTAATTCGACCTCATCTACTAGGTGGATTAGAAGATGAACCTGCAAGTCCATGAAACTCGTTGGCAGTTCCTTCTCAAACATATAAACAATCTCAAATATCTCTTGATGCCACTGTGGAATGCTAGCCACGTGAATCTCCATTGACGTGATCCAACATACAAAAGAAGATAATTTAGATATGGCACGTCCTAGGCCTTGAGGGAATTCATGTTTCACACACCCATGTACGAACAAAGGATAATGACACTGCAAAGTTATAAACACGTGGAATAATATACAAAATTAGTTATGTAAAATTTATTAATATAACAAATAATAAAATCATGATTTTGACATTATACGTACTTTTAGAAGATTCAAATGGTCATGCGATTTCAACCTTGAAAAACGGTCATCCACGGTGAAGTAGCACCATAGTGAAGACATGTATGAAGATGGCACCCTCACACCCATTATACCGTCCTTTGCCAAAGAAATATCATCTTTTTCAAAATCCATGTGACATCACCTTTTTTGAAATACCATGAATTAGAGTGACCAACGCCTGCCTCTAATCCTGTACTTTCTAATCTTCTTAGCCAATATTTCTTTTTAGTTTTTGAAGTAATAATATCTTTCCTAACAGCCAATGTGTCACTTTTTTTTGATGATATGTTCCTCCATAAATAAGATGAAACATTTTTAAATATATGCATGGGATCTAATAAGTGGGTAATCTTAAGATGCTCCCAATATGGGAGGTTATAAAAGATAGATTTCATTTTCATCCCAATTGGCAATTTCTCAACATAGGTGTCGAATAATTATGGATCATCGAACATAGGCTCCCCATTTGAATCGAACATTTCTATGAACTCCTTCTCCTCTCTCTCATATGCTCTAAGCCATTCAGTTGGTGTCGTTATTCAAGGCCTTTTGGTTCTCTCTTGTTTACCATTGAAAGCAGATGTTGCTCTTCTGTAAGGGTGTTCTTCTAGGAGGAATACCCTGGAGAAATCATACACTAGCTTTCGTAGGTCCTTGGACCATCTAGATTTCAGAGAAGGTCCATAACATTTACATCCAAAATACCCTTTTGTTACAAGAACTGCGAGATTATTGTATATAATTTATATGCATGGCACGTTAAAGAATATCATGAAGATCAGAACAATTACAACGAACTAAATAACTAATATGTGAAAGAATATATTTACGTATATAAACAAATCAATAACATGTAATTTACCAGAGAAAACTCATAAGCCTGGATAATCATGTGTCGTGTAAGCACATATGCCATACAACGTAAAACTCCTCTCTGCTTTGATGGGTTTTAATACATCGTATACATTTATCCCATCCCATAATTCCTTCAATTCATCTACTAGTGGTTGTAAGTGGACATCCATATTCTTCTCTTGTCTTCTACTAGGGACTATGAGAGCCAACATAAGATGTTCATTCTTCATGGACAACCATGGGGGGATATTATTATTGATCACTACTAGAGGCCAAACAAAATATTTGGTGTTCTGCAGGGAATATGGGTTGATGTCATCCATGGGTATGTTGAGTTGTAGACTTCGTACTTCATCCTTGAATTTTTTAGGCCATGTATCCTCTATATGATTCATGGCTATTGAATCAGTTGGGATTCGCATAACTCCCAACTCATTTTTGTGTGAGGCATGTCGTTCTTGCAACATAGCCAATTCTTTGCAATGAAAGAGCCTTTGAATTCTTGGGATTATAGGCATGTGCCTCAATATCTTAAAAGGAGGACCACATGATTTACCCTTATTTTTTTATGTATCATACCTGTTGCTGTATCTTAAGAAACAATCCCTTGACTGTGGTAAGGAATCAGTGCTCAAGACATTTATAAATATATGTCACAAAAATTATTATATCAGATGGTATTTGCTTAATCACCTTCATAAATTAATTATTAAAGCCCTCAAGAATCTGATGTAATATGCTTCACAATGCCATTATCTACTAATATTAATTGGAGTGACAGGAAGAACATGAAGGAAGCTCAAACTGATATGATGTTAAACAGAATCTATCACTTTAAACTTCAGAATGATTTTATGTAAGTGGAATATTTAAAATTAAGGAGCGCCCATTAAGGATATTTAACTCTTATTCACATATGTAAAAAGAGACCCACATCTACATTACTTCATTTTAATCATAGAAGGAAAAAGACATAATGGAAACTGGAAAACATATCAACAACAGATGCAAGAATCTTGATCTTCATTCATTAATCATCAGAAATTGAGTACAAAATTTGCAGTAGTCCAAAGGTCCAAAACTCATAACCTTTTCCTTTCTTCTATTTTTCTTTAAATACAATGTAAAGCAGTTTGTAACTGCTGAAACTACTCTTAACTGCTCAAACTACTTGAAACTGTTTAAAATACCTATTACATATCATCAAAGTATCTCACTACAATTGAACTCTCTTGATAAAGATCAAATAAAACTAAAACTCTAATCTATTTGCTGAATATGAATTGGTTCCGCTACTGTTACATTCTCCTGATTGGCTGACTTGTATTTTTTTGAAGATGAGGGATCATCAGGTAGAGCATCCATCCACGCTCTGCATTTCTTCCATACTTCAATATTTGTCTTAGGAGAGTTGATTATCTTGTGATATTCCAGCCTAAAGGCAGTTATCCTGTTGAATGTTGGTCGCTCTGTAAATAAAGTCTTCACCATCCATAATAACTGAAAATTCCTCTAAAGAAAGTTAATAACTGTTGTTCCTTTCAAGATCTGAGTCTTTTCATGAGTGTTATCCACCTTACTCTTTGCCAATACCAATAATGGTTCATATGAATCCCATGATAAAAGACTGCTTTTAAGGTCCTAGCATGATGGCAATCCTGCTCTAGCTCATTTGTCATACAGATTATCAAATTTGTTCACTGCTTCTTTAATCTCTGTCAATTTCTTTTCAGTGGTCTTCCTGCAAGTATTTTTAACAATTAACTTGTTAATATCTACAACATATAGGATCCTATCTTTAATCTCATTTTCCTATAACTCTTGATCAGTCTTAGAATCAATGAAATCAATAAAATTCTTTGCCCATATGGCTCTGTTAATAGTCTTATGCTTATCTGCCATAACCTTCTCCTCAAAATCTTTGACAATGCTTTTCTCTTCTAATAAAATAGTCAAAGATCCCCAAGTTTCTTTCATTTCTTCAATGATTTCATTCCAGATGATATCTTTAGTTTGTATCAAAGTTATATTTCCCTTCAATTTCTCCTTTAGACTCTTGATTTCAGCATTAGTTGTTTGACAATCCGTCCTGTACTTATCAATTTATCCATCCTTGGCTTGCATTATATTTGTTACTATTTCCATATCATTATGTGCCTTTTTGATATCTTTCTCTGCCATTTTTAGTTCAGTATTTAATTGAGATAACTGTGCTACTGGATCATCATTTCTAGATGGAAAAATGATGGTACAAGAATGGGAATCAATCTCGTTTTACAGTTTTAGTACAGTTTCTTTCAACTTTGAAATTTCTTATTCTTTCTGTAAGAGTTGTTGAAGAAGGCTTTCATTTTCACTTTCCACTTCTGCCACCTCTGATGTTGTCGAATGCTCCCTTGTAGGTAATTTCAACTTTTTATTCAATACAAAAATATTTGACTCTGCACTTTGTAGTAATTTCTGCACAGCAGGCCTATCATTTGGATCTACTCCAATCTTCACAATCATCTTCTTGAGTTCTTCATTTTTAGTTGTTAAAGCCCTGGAGTTGGATTTCTCTAATTTCAATTGTTTGATCACCTTCCCTAGCATATTCTCTGCCTTAAGAGCCATTGCATTAGTTTTGGTCAAATCATTCACTATTAATTGACCTATTTGCATGTGTAAATTGACTTTATCAAGCAAAGGAATATTTCTCACATCAACAGTTAAATTTATAGTATTAAAATTACTTGATGACCCTATAGTCATATCAGAAGGGTGAGAAAGAGAAATTTGAAACTGATCTTTTCTAGATCCATGGCAGTCAACAATCTTGTCTGGTCTGGAGTTATTTGATATTCAACATGTGCCTCCATGCTAGTCTTCATCTTTTGATTTCTTTCAGTAATTTGAGAAAATACTTGTTTAATAAAATGTATTTTCTCTTTAGCATCTCTATGTATTCTTGGTGAGGCTGGAATATTCTGTTCATTTCCTAATTGAAGCAAGAAACCAGGTTGAGCACCTGCTATGTCTTCATTTAATTTTGTTCTCTTTTTGGCTCTCTGCTCCTCATCTTCAGAATCTATAACTGCCTCTTTACTCCTCTTGCTTGATTTCTCATATATGATAGGAGTCTGTTTACTAGAACTAGTAGAACCTGCAAAACCCTTATTGGCTAACTTCTCTATGTCAGGTCTACTGTCATGAAAAAATTTTGAGTAACCATTTTCAACTCTCATGTTTGAAATTACTTTATGAGGATCATAAGCCCATTTATCTCCTAACAACGAGTGCATACCATCTAACATCTTATTAACCTCATCAGTTGCTTGTCTCATGTTGACTATAAATGGACCAACAGACATAGGTAACTTAAACATGTGACCCTTTTTCATTGGAACAAAATGTATCTGGTCAACATTCAAACTCTGCTTAATGAATTCTAAGGCAGAAAATCTCATAGGAACAAATGTGGGAAGCCTATATGGTTTTATCCCAGCCGTATAAATTTTGATCTCTGAAAAATATTCATACACATACCAATCTCCAAATTTACAATTTTTACCCAACTGAAGAAATTCTTGAGCCTTTGGCAAGAAATATGGGGGAGAAATCCCATTCAAAATCTTACATGCAGTAGACATGAAATAATTTGCAATATAAAACAACCCCTCCTCATTTTGTTCCTCCCTTACTACAACAGTCCAAAACACTACTGACTTCCTCTTTGTATTTATATCCATGATGTTCAACCCCAAATGCAAGAATTCTTCTACATTTTGATATAAAAAGAGATAAATGATAAGAGAAGGGAACCTAAATGACCCAGTGAGTGATAAACTCATGAGTTGAGTATTTACGACCTCCTGCCAGTAAGAAGGGATATCTAGCATTACCCCCGACTTCATCATCAATGCAAATAATCCTAGTATTGATTTATCAATTGAGTTGTCGTCCTCTTTTCCCAGTATCTCTAAAATATACCTTAGCACTAGTCGAACTTCTACATCAAAGACTTCTATGGAGAACTCTTTACTATCTGGTGCAAACCTCTTCATGTCTGGCCTCAAGAAGAAGGCGAACTGGGTGAATTATGGTCCTACAATATTATCATAATGCACTATCAATTGTTCGTCAGTGAATTAAACATAATATTCAGACTCTGGGTAACACAAGGCTTGACGAATTAACTGGGCTGAGACTTGTAGAACATTCTCTCCTAGGAAATTCATTGCAAAACATTTACCAGGATACATAACAGATACTGGCCAATGCACAAACTCAGGAAAAATATGAGTTTTAGGGATACATGTAGACAATACACCTGAATTTTCCATGGTAGAGAAAATAGGACATGCTTTGTCATTCAAACATACCTGCTGATAAAATGGAAGGTGTTCTAGATAGCAATGGTATCTCGCATATCCCTCTCAGTGTCCATGAGAGGAATATGACTAGATGAGTCAGAGAGGGATGGATGTTTAGCCATGATAATGCTTAGGGTGGCGAACAACGATGGAAAACACTAATGCAATCAGGGTTGAAAAATAACTTTTAACCTTTGAAAAGAAAAAACAGGCTTAAATAGATGGTGCGAGGTCTCGAAATTAAATTTTGATTTGACCCATAAGAGACCGTTAAACAATATGGTGGCGTGGCTGAAAGCTATCACCAACCAAAAGCTTACGTCCCTACAGGAAGCCTCTAGGTACGTAGTGCTCATCGGGGCCTTGCCCCCGCAGTGAACTAAACCGTCGATCAAGATCGGCTGTCCAGTCAACGGGGTCAATTGCGGAGGCACCCTACCCATTATCCCATGCATGTGTTGATCATATCAGCATCATGCCTAAATTCTGATAATCAGTCCTCTTGAGCCATCCGCAACCCCTCTGTCTGGCTTAATCATCCGTTTTTCTACCTATCGTTACTCTCTCATTAATCCCAAAAGTGCACTAAGGTGACTGAAAATTCGCATTTGAAAACATATTTAGAACCCAGCCCCTTTCAATTATAGCCCCTTTGTTCCGTTCCCCATGTGACTGCAGACCGAGACCAAACGCCAAACCCAAAGGTGCTTACCGCATAAAGCCATCGGGCGTATTCTCAAACGTCCGATCAAACCAGAGATCAACGGTCTGCATCCTGTCTGTGCCTTGTGGTCCCCGCGCCTGCACCCATTGCAAAAACCAGCCTGTTTTTTCCGCACCACTTATCCAGGGCAAGCGGCATTCCTCATTGGGCCAGCGATTCCATACGTTGCGTGACAAGTGTCCCAGAGTACGGCCTCAATACCGCCCGCCCCCGCGCGTTAATGTTCGACTGAAGTCACGCAGCGGAATCCAGCATCGCCGTCAGATCTGGGGGCCTTCATCCAACGGTGGTCGCTTTTCAAAGTTGCACGGATATTAATCTAGGCGTACAGTGTCGCGGGCCCGCCACTCCATCGCTCTCCAACGCTTTTTGGACCGTTCATCTCGTCCTGTGATCGTATGGCCCAGATCATTTATATGACCGGTTGTTGACCAAGTTTCCCCCATGTCACTTACTCCACGTGTTCATCGCATTTTCCTCCACCATGCATACATCCCGTTCATAGGTTATATTGTAATGTTTTACGTTAAAAGCCTCCACCAGCCTGCATCATTCCACCGATCTGCCATGTCTCCAACATCATTTCCATTTGACCCCGCCCCATTTCACCACTTCGACAAGTCTGCACGACCATGTCCATGTATCCCGTCACGCCATCTTCCCTGTGTCCAGTTTTCTTTAACATGTTTGTGGGTTTTGCAGGTTGTAGTGACGAGAAATCGCCATTAATCTCTGCCTCCATTACAGAAGTCGAAGATGCATCTAAGGATCGGCTTGCAGAGGAAGAATTTATGAAGGAAAGCCCTGGGTAGTTGCCATGACCTGACTCTCATTAAAACAACAAGGTTCAAAAACTATCAGACCCTCCGGAGCCATTCAAAACAAATATTTTGCAGATGGGGATATTAATGGTGCAGATAAAGAATATCAGTGGAAGATGGAGAAATTCAATAATCAACATTCAATGTTTCAAGCCCAAATTTAAAGATTAGAAGGCCGAGGGTACCCAGCATAGAAAACAATACCCCCCAGGTTTTATTTCGGCCGAATTTTCTTCAGGAAAGGACAGAATGTTCAGGTGAATTTATCTTTATACCGTGTTCCTAAAGAGATTTTCTACCCAGTGCGTTTATTTTTGCAAGCAGGTTGTCAAGTACAAACAGTATTACCTAGTCATTCAGCAGTATGGGCGTGAATGTTTCCGCCATTTTATTCCAATTAAGCAAATTAAATGTTTTCACCTACTTCTTTATTAGGTCTTTTTCCTTCTTCGTCTATAAAAACACAGAAGAAAGACATTGTAAGGGTCCCAGATTTCATCAGAAAATTATGCAGTGAAAGGCTTTTGTATACATTTTGCAAAAACTTCTGTATGAATGTTCAGTGCCCATAGGGTGTCAGTGAGGAGGAGTTCAATTTGTTTTAGAGGATTATGATCTTTGGTATTTCACACTATGTAACCTTCTCTTATGTGTTTAATACAATATCTCATTGCATCCATCTCTCTTGTATCATGTTTTGGAATGCGAGTGGCTCACTGATTTTTGGTATGGATTCATTCTAGTCGATGCCCACGCTTGGATCAGTCGAGCGCTTTAAATATGGCTCATGCATGATATACTGTTCCATATTCATTTCATCCATATTTCTGCTATATTAGTTTCTTTGGGAGGGTGATTTTAAAATGCCTTTGTCATGTATGGATTCTTAGATTGATAAGCCCATATATGGCTCTGTTGTGTATCTGGGTATCAGTCTAAATTTTACTAGTATCTTCTTAATATTTCTTTCACTGCCCACACCTTTTGATATTTGATTTCTGTGACATATTACTTGAATTGGCCCTCTTTACAGTAAATTGTCTCTTAACTGTCTGATGCTTTTATATTGGAGCTCTGCATCTTGTCTTTGTAATATGACTTTCACTGTAATGCTTTCTGAGGGTCTTGGTTCCATTTGAATCAATATTTCCCTTTTACAGAAGATAGCAAGTGAGCTGAAGCTGACAACTTCACACATTACATTATACACTCCTTGCTATGCTAAGATGTCCTAGGCACTGGTCTATAGCAACTGCATTTTGTCTATAGGACGCCTCTCTATTATCCCATGCATTGAATGTGCTTGCGGGTTGATGACTTATCCTCTGACAAGAAAATATTCGGATCCCACTCACATACTTTCTCAATCATTAATTGAAGCGTTAGGACCCACCTTCTCAAATCCTTTAAAGTATTGAAATTTAAATTTACAAAAAAAAATACAAATTTAGTTAAATTATGAGGAATCTCTACTTTAACAAATATTTTATATATTT
>CM076581.1:492729984-492837454 GCA_034641835.2 Pinus albicaulis
ACCACAACATGTAAGTAACGCTAGTTGTCCCCAACTGGGTAGACTTTGACTGACTGCCGGGTCCAAAGAGAGGGGTGGTGGAAGCAAATTTAAGGCTTTCGAAAAAGGTGTCAGCGATATGAGCATCATCCCCTAGTTGATCATCGTTTTGGAATACATCTAACAACATAGTCTCCATGGCAGTCGTATTCCTTAAGTAATCATCCATACCAACCTCTATTTTATTTCCCCCATTGCCAACTTTTGAAGAACAACTATTGTTTTTTTCATTCCTAATCGGTGAATCTGGACGTAGCGGGAACTGAATCGGTGGTTGATTCAACCATTATTGGTATCGTTCCTCTCCGATTTTTTCTCTAAATTCAGTCTTCCCTCGATTTTACATTGTCGTGGGGTGCAACGGAAGATGGTAGGTAGGTATCTCATCATCACTAGAATCCTAATAATTTGAAAAAAAAATATTTGAACATGATTAGTACAAAATATATGATATCAATTAGTAAGCACGTTGACAATATTGCATGATTAATTGGTTTAATGTTAAAATAATTACATTAATCAATATTCCAAACAATTATAATTATTACCATTATTGTCCCGGGATTGTGGCTAGAAGATGCAATTGTAACACTTAAATAAATTACATTACCACATACATAAAAATAAATATATAAATATTATTTCTTACCATAACAAATTACATAATATATCTATTAACCAAATTACAAAACATAATTATAAACCTTTGTTTTGAACTTACCATATCATTGTTGACTGCCACGTTATTTATTTCATTGTAAAACAGTCATGATTCGTATTAAAGGTAAGTACTTTTAATCATTATAATTTTGATAACATTGCAGACATGGCATATAATTTAATTTCGTATATACACAAAGGTTCCATGATTCTAAGGTTTAAAACCCCGGAACGTTAGTTTTAAACCTCTGATTCTTTTAACATAAATGATCCATAATCTTAATTGGATATTCTTCGTTTTAATGAAAATCTCGTCATGTCCTAGTACTTGTCATTCACTCGTGCCTTACTCAGTTCTCGGGATAACCGTGGTTGTTTTACCAATAATCCACCTGGCCCTCTGTACTTCGTCTGATCGCTTGGAAGACCTACGGTGAGGAATTAACGGCGTGAAAATGCAGGGTAATACCCCGCAACCATAACCGTTTCCCTCATTTCTCTTCTGCTTGTGCGATGATATGGTCTGCAGACCTCCCAAGGATTGACGTCGGGGTTTCGACCCTCCTCTTTGCAGGTTCTGCTATTCATCCATTAGTATTCCACTTTACAATGTTTAAGCCGCTTTCCATTGTTTAACGTTTTAGAATTACCATGAGCTGAGATGGATTTTGTTCTGTGTGCACCCACCACAGAGATGCGGAAATACTACTTCGGCGTCTCTACAACGCGGAAGCTCGTCACTACTCCAAGACAAGGTAATTTTTGTTCTTGGTTGTTTATATTTTTCTTCCGACTGCGATTCTTTTAGCATTCGATCTTCTACCTTAATTTTTATGAAGATTTGTTTTTAATCCCTCATCTTTCTGTCATCATGCTCTTTCAGTTCAATATTCGGCGCTTCGGTTGGAGGAATTTACGATACAGGTAAATAGATCTCTATAACCCTTATTCTGGTTTATTTGCGAAATTGCATTCTGGGTATTTTCTCGTTGGTGCTTTGCCTGAATAATCTTGGTCGACCGATGGTTGCAGGTACCATATACAAGAACCTGATTCTACTCTGATTTTTCCTCATGGTCAAGTGTTTAGGGCCTCTTCTCAGTTGAATTATCACTGCCCTTGTTTAGGTATTCCTATCTTCGATGCACTAAGCTTTACAAAATCCTCTCCCTCTACTCTAGAGAATTTATTTTTGACATATCTCGGCTTAAAAGAGCTGAATTCGTTTTCATGTTTCTTAGTTTTACAGTGACAGAAAAATTGTTTCCTTAGTTCTCCATCGTTTAATGTTCTTCTCTCTAATGAGTTGCTCCCTCCGAACCAGTCCATTTGGTCTCAGGAAATCGGTCTTAGTTGAATGTATTTACTTTGTTTATTGGACAGAACCATTTTCGTTGTAATGTATCTTCTTGAACTCCCTTCGGACTGTACTTATATATATATATATATATATATATATATATCGATTTAACTTCTTGTAAAGGTTAAATCTGAATATTGGTTCCGCGCTATTCCAATGGTTGTAATTTTTCACATCTTTGGGCTTCCCACACATAGTTAACTATTTTCAATTGAATGAATTTAAAAGATATTTACTTGTTTACAGTGGGGTCCGAGCCTCTGGCCAACCCATGATAGTTCTATATTATTCTGCGTATTTTTTTCAATATGTATCAACTCGGATAGAAGTTATTTTCCTGTGTACTATTTTAGCTTTGGAAAATAAATGATGTATCTGTTATCCTTACACAGTTATTTAGAGGGTTTCCACTCTGGAATTTTATCTTTGCTAAGCTTTGTTGACCGGACCACCTTTTTCCTTTTCCAAGTATAGTTAAAGCCGGAGACACGATGTGCCTTCGAACTGGAGGTTCTACCTCATGTCCTAAAAGGTGAAAGCAGTTCTATTTAGGGTAAAACTGGGATTGATTGTGTCTTGGTTTTGTTGTTAAATTTAAACTTGTGTGATGTTTCATTATTTTATGTTGCTCTTTGATGAAGTGATTCATTCATGCAAGACTGTTTGCTCATGTAATGGTTTTATTCATGAAAGTTTTCTTTCACTTTTATAAATACTGTCCTTCTCTTTACTGCAGTCATACAGGTTGTTTTATTTATATTGCAGGTATCTTAAGTTCTTTTAAGTTTTATCTAGAAACATTACTACTATATTTCATCTGACCATAATCTTTCTTTATTGATTAAGTAATAGATACATTAAAGTTTCATATTAATCATTGGTATACATATGTCATCTTGAATTAATCACAAAATTGCCATGAACAAATCTCATTAAATTATTTCATAATTTATTCTGAGTCATTTAGCTGAAGCCATGTTTCTCGTAAAGTGTCTTTAAATAAGTTCCTGTTTATTTGCTAAATATCGAAAGGTTATCCAATTTGATTGTTGGTATCCACCCAACGTCCAAAGAGGCAATTCTAGTCTTACCCTGTGCTCCACCAAAGTATAGTTGTGATATTTTACTTTTGTGAACTGGTTTAAATTAAATGGAATTTTCAAAAAATTTAGGAATGCTAAGAGATTTCCACTAGTCTCTACCAGCTTAGGAAACTTTTCCACTCTCTTCCTCAGCCTCTGAATAGAACCCCTATTCCTCATTGGGATCAGTCCCTTATCATCGGAGGAGCAGGTAACTATTCAAATTGTCCAACCACCTTTTAAATTCTTGGAATACTTTTACCATCAAAATTTTTACTTTTTATGGAACCACTTTCCATAATGAATTTTATTTCCAAATAATAAAAATAAATAACTTTTTCCAGAAATAAAAATTTTCTTAGTTTTCTTTTAAAAGAAATAATAACTAAAATGTCATATTAATAGTTAACAACTAGTTAATGCCAAATTCAGCTGTTACAACTTCCCCCCCTGGAAGTAACACCGTCCTCGGTGCTTTCACTATAGCTAAAAAAATAGCTCAGGGTAAGCCTCACGCAGGAATCCCTCGTCCTCCCAAGTAGCTTCATCCGGGCTGAAGTGCTTCCACTGCACTTTAACCTGGGTGATGACTCGCTTCCAGAGCATATTTTCTCTCCTGTCGAGTATGCATTGAGGCTCAACCAGAAACTCGTCGTCCAGCTCTACCTGCAAACAGAAAAGTTTCCTGTCAAATTTTCATAAAGAATTCATACTTCAAATTATGATTTTCTAATTCTATCCTACCTGAATATTATGCCAATTAATTACGTTCTTCGAATCATGCACATATCACTTTAACAGGGACACATGAAACACATTGTGTACCTGGATGTTGCTGGGTAAAGCCAACTGATATGCCATAGGTCCTACCCTTTCCAAAATTTGGAAGGGTCCACAGAACCTAGGGGCTAACTTGGCACAAGAGGCCCACCTACAGGTACTCTTCTTGGGTTTGTTCCTAACATACACATGATCACCCACTTTTAATTCTCGATATGTCCTCTTCTTATATGCATATATATTCTGCCGATCTTGTGCAGCTTTCAAGCTTTTACTAATCTTCTTTACCTCCCATTCCATTTCAGCCAGCATTTCTGGTCCCAGCATTAATTTAGTTTCGGGGTTTCTCCAATTTATAGGTGTGCGACATTGCCTCCCATATAGAGCTTCGAAAGGACTCATTTAAGGGACTCCTGATAACCATTGTTATAAGCAAATTCAACCAGGTGTAAATAATCTTCCCACTTGATTGGCTGCTGCATCACATACATGCGCAACATGTCTTCCAAAACTTGGTTTACCCGCTCTATTTGACCATCCGTCTAGGGATGGTAAGAAGTGCTAAAGTTTATTTGTGTCCCCAGACCTGTAAACAAAGTTTTCCAGAATGCTAAAGTAAAATTCACATCTCTGTCCGAAATAACAGTTTTTGCAATGCCGTGCAACCTGAATATTTCTCTCATAAATATATCTTCTATCTGTACAATCTTGTAAGTAGACTGTACATGTATAAAATGTGCAGACTTATTCAACCTATCGATTACCACCATGATGGACTCATTATGCCTCTTTGACTGTGGTAAACCCGTAATGAATTCTAGGGATATGACCTCCCACTTCCATTCAAGTACTCGTATGGGCTGCAACAATCCTGTGGGATGTCGATGCTCCACCATGACCTGTTGACACTCCAAACATTTGTTTAAATATTCAACAATGTTTCTACGCATACCAGGCCAGAAATATATTTTTCTAGAAGAATTTAACATTTTATGGTACCCTAGGTGTCTGGCATAATTAATTCGATGATATTCATTCATGATTAGCTCCTTTAGGTCCACACAGTTTGGTACATATAGCTTTCCTCTAAAGGTTAACATTTTTTCTTTATTAACCCCATTTTCAGAAGTGTTTCCTTGCTTCCTAGCCTCTTCCATTTGACGCCATAGGAATTGGTATTCTGGATCCTTTTGTGCTTCCTCCTTCACTTGATCCAAAATTTTTCATTCAATCTGATTATAGTAAAGCTCATAAACACAATGCAAATTCCTACTTAAGGCATTTTCCACCCGATTTTCCTTACCCTTCACGTGCTGAATTTCCATATCAAACTCACTTAGGAAGGCATTCCATATTGCATTTCAGGAGTTTAAATCAGCTTGTTTGAAGTAATTGGTTAGGCTACTATGATCAGTCTTTAATACAAACTTTTTCCCTAGTAGGTTGTCTCTCCATACCCAGAGTGCATGCACTACTATTGTCAACTCCAGGTCATAGGTTGAATATATTTTCTCATGCTCTTTTAACTTTCTTGACTCATAGGCCACTACCTCTCCTTCCTGAGATAAAATTGCCCCAAATACCTCTTTACAAGCGTCTGTACACACTTCAAATTCTTTTTTGGGGTCAGCTACCCTCAACACTGGTGCAATGATCAATAACTGCTTCAACCTCTCGAAACTATTATGGCACTCATTAGTCCACTTAAATACTTTTCCTTTCCTCTACTAGGAGGTGATTGGAAAAGCAATTATGAAAAATCCTCTAATGAATCTTCGATAGTACCCAGTCAATCCCATAAAGGATCGGATATCCGCCACATTTTGGGGTACTCACCATTCCATGATTGTATTTATTTTCTCTGGATCAACAAAAATCCCTTCTACCAAAATAATATGGCCTAAGTACTGGATTTCTGTTTTGAATAAATCATATTTGCTGAATTTAGCGTACAGCTAGTGTTTTCTTAACATTTCCAGCACAATCCTTAGATGTTCTTCATGTTCTTCCTGGTTCTTAGAATAGATTAAAATATCATCAATAAATATGAGTACAAAGTTATCCAGGAAAGGGTGAAATATACCATGCATTAACCTCATAAATTTTGTTGGCGCATTTGTTAACCCAAAGGGTAACACCACAAATTCATAATGCCTGTACCTGGTACGAAAAGCAGTCTTATGAATATCTTCATCCCTAATTCGGATATGATGATATCCATACCTTAAATCTATTTTTGAGAATATTGTGGCCCCCTTTAACTGATTTAACAAATCATCAATCCTTCGTAAAGGATATTTATTTTTAACTGTTAACTTGTTGAGTTGTCTATAGTCCATGCACATTCGCATGGTTCCGTCCTTCTTCTTTACGAACAGCACTGGTGCTCCCCAAGGGAACACACTTGGACGAATGTATCCTTTGTATAGCAGTTCTTGTAACTGCATTTTTAATTCAGTTAATTATGGAACACTCATTCTGTAAGGAACCCTTGACACAGGTGATGCTCCTGGCATTAATTCAATGGTAAAATCAATATCTCTTCTTGGTGGTAATCCGGGTATATCTTCCAGAAAAACATCCATGAAATCGTGTACCACTGGTATGTTCTCCATCATAGGAGACTTCTCCTTGGAATTGACATATCCCACCTGGATAGCATAAATTTGACATCCCTTCCTCATACACTTATTCATTTGGGACGATGTAATAGGACGTAACTGTAGCGGTTTCTTGATTCCCTGAATCTCTTTGCGTGTACCATCTTTCATTCTGTAATAAATAATCTTTTCTATACAGTCCACCAAGGTCCAATGTTTTTCTAGCAAATCCATACCGATAAAAACATCATAGGACCCCAATGGAAATATGTTCAGGTCCATGTTTAACTGTTGGTCTGCAATTTCCAATGCGCAGTTTGGAATTTTGGCAGTTACTTTTCTTTTTGCTCTGGTGGCTAGTTGTACCAGCCAAGGGTTTTTGAATTTATGCCCTTTTAATTTACATACTTCCACTTTTTTGGGATTAACATAACTTAGACTTACACCTGGGTCTACCAAAATAGAAACAGATTGAGACAATTACTTACCTTCCAACTCTATCATTGTTGGCTGATAGTCTGCATGTCGATCCTCCAATGTTGCATTGATTCAAGGTATGTTTCGAGACACATCACCTACTTTAGAAGCCTCCTGCAAGTTTTCAACTGCTTCACTTCTCCCTTGCTCTGGGAAATTTTTATAATAATGTGCCTCACCACACCCCCAACACTATAAAGGTGGCTTGGACACTTTTCCTTGCTCAGCTTTGCTACAAGCCTCTATAGGCCTCTCTTTAGCTAGCCATCAGGTTTGATGATTTTTTCCAAACTGCTTTCTTACAGAACTTCGTGCAGAATTCTTAAAATTATTATTTTTGGCACCTTTGAAGTTTGAGCTGCTTTTCTATCCTTTTCTTGGCTGCAAACTTTTGCCCACTTCCACCTTTTCCTTGGAATGCTGATAGTACATTCGTGCCTTAAAAATGGCTTCGTCCATGGTTCTATGATTTACGAACTCAATTCACTCCTTCATATGAGTTAGCAGACTGCTCAGAAATCTTTGAATCTTAGCCTTTTCATCTCTGAGGTATGGAACATATCTTAACAGGGAGGTGAACTTGGTAATATACTCGTCTATGGTCATCTTCCCCAGCTTCAAGTCATGAAATTCTTTAGATTTCTCATCATAAAAATGTTATGTTAGATACTTATCTTTAAAGTATTGCTAGAATGATTCCCATGTAACATATTGGTCTTCAATGTTGTGGACATTCTTTACTTCCTCCCACCACAGGGTGGCTTTTTCTCTCAAATGATATATGGCCAATCTAGCTTTTAGGTTGCTACTGTACTCATACACTTGAAAATATTTATTCATATTTATCAACCAAGCCTTCGCCACTTCCTCAGCTTCTCCATCAAATATAGGTGGTTTTATTTTTCGAAACTCACCCTGAAGCTCCACTTTTTGCTTCTTAACTTATTGCTGATTCGACACATTACCAGACTTTGCTTCATTATTGTTTTTGTTTTTGTTGCTTCGCTGTGAAGGGCTTCTTTCCACTCTGTCAGTGGTGTGGTCCCTTGTTTGTCGCTCGTTACTTTCCTGCATGTCTCTATCAGTGCTGGGTTGTTCCATTCCCTGATTCTGCTTGTTTGAAAGGCTCTTGAGTATCTTTTCTTTCTCTTGCATCAAGCGCTCATTATCACTCCAAACCCACACCATTTATTCCTGTAGCTTTTGCACTGTATTTAACAGCATGCTAGTTTGGTGTTTTTGTTCCTCCAACAGTCTACTTGTTTGTTGGTGTTGATCCACACCTAGCTAAATCCACATCTCAGGATTCATTTCTGGTCGTGATTGGGGTTCCCCGGTGTTCTAGGGTGGTTGTTGCATTGGCCCCCTTCTCATAACTTCTCCTGTTATGTTTCCTTTCTGTGCATCAGTATACACACAGCTTCAATTGTTAGATGACAGCGCGCGAACACTGCTCTGATACCACTTGTAACACTTAACTAAATTACATTACCACATACGTAAAAAAAAAAAAAAAAAAAAAAAATCTTACCTTAACAAATTACAGAATATATTTATTAACCAAATTACAAAACATAATTATAAACCTTTGTTTTGAACTTACCATATCATTGTTGACTGTCGCATTATTTATTTCATTGTACAACAGTCCTGATTCATATTAAAGTTAAGTACTTTTAATCGTTATGATTGTGATTACATTGCAAACATGGCATATAATTTAATTTTGTATATACACAAAGGTTGCATGATTCTAAGGTTTAAAACCCCAGAACATTAGTTTTAAACCTCTGATTCTTTTAACATAAATGATCTGTAATCTTAATTGGGTTTTCTTCATATTAATGCAAATCTTTTCATGTCCTGGTACTTGTCATTCAGTCATGCCTTGCTCAGTTCTTGGGATAACCGTGGTTGTTTTTACCAATAATCCACCTGGCCCTCTGCACTCCGTCCGATTGCTTGGAAGATCTACGGTGATGAATTAATGGTGGGAAAATGCAGGGTAATACCCGCAACCCTAACCATTTCCCTCATTTATCTTCTGCCTGTGCGATGATATGGTATGGAGACCTCCCAAGGATTGACGTCGGGGTTTTGACCCTCCTCTCTACAGGTTCTGCTATTCATCCATTATTATTCCACTTTACAATGTTTAAACCAATTTCCATTTTTTAACGTTTGGGAATTACCGTGAGGTGAGATGGATTTTGTTCTGTGTGCGCCCAACACTGAGATGCGGAAATACTACTTTGGCATCTCTATGATGCGGAAGCTTCTCACTGCTCCAAGACAAGGTAATTTTTGTTCTTGGTTATTTATATTTTTCTTTCGACTTTTATTCTTTCAGCATTCAATCTTCTACCTTAATTTTTTTGAGGATTTGTTTTTAATCCCTCATCTTTCTGTCGTCATGCTCTTTCAGTTCAGGATTCGACACTTCGGTTGGAGGAATTTCCGATATAGGTAAATAGATCTCTATAACCCTTATTTTGGTTTATTTCCGAATTTTCATTATGGGTATTTTCGCGTTGGTGCTCTACCTTACTAATCTTGGCTGACTGGTGGTTGTAGGTACCATATACAAGAACCTGATTCTACTCTGATTTTTCCTCATGGTCAAGTGTTTAGGGTCTCTTCTCAGTAGAAGTATCACTACCCTTGTTCAGGTATTCCTATCTTCGATGAGCTAAGATATACAACATCCTCTGCCTCTGCTCCAGAAAAATTATTTTTGACATATCTCGGCTTAAAAGAGCTGAATTCGTTTTCATGTTGCTTAGTTTGACAGTGACAGAAAAATTGTTTCCTTACTTCTCCATCGTTTAATGTTCTTCTCTCTAATGAGTTGCTCCCTCCGAACCAGTCCATTCGGTCTCGGGAAAGCAGACTCAGTTGAATGTATTTACTTTGTTTTGTGGATAGAACCATTTTCTTTATAATGTATCTTCTTGTACTCCCTTCGGACTGTATATATATATATATTTATAGATATCGATTTAACTTATTGTAAAGGTTAAATATGAATATTGGTTTCACGTTATTCCAATGGTTGTAATTTTTCACATCTTTGGGCTTCGCACATATAGTTAACTATTTTCAATTGAATGAATTTAAAATATATTTACTTGTTTACAGTGGGGTCCGAGACTCTGGCCGACCCATGATCATTTTATATTATTCTACGTATTTTTTTCAATATGTATCAACTCAGATAGAATTTATTTTCTTGTGTATTTCTTTAGCTTTGGAAAAGAAATTATGTATATGTTATCCTTACATAGTTATTTAGAGGGTTTCCACTCTAGAATTTTATCTTTGTTAAGATTTGGTGACCGAACCACCTTTTTCCTTGTCTGAGTATAGTTAAAGACGGAGACATGATGTGCCTTGGAACTGGAGGTTCTACCTCATGTCCTAAGGTTGACAATTCTCTCCCATTGATTTTAGGATATAGTTCAGTTGTGTGTCTCAAGTTTTTGTTGTTAAGAAGTTTAAACAATAACTTAATATTTCATTTATTTGTTATCTTTACTCTTCCGTCTGAGTAGATTTCATTCATGCAAAATATTTACTTCTGTAATGGTTTACTATTTTCAATAGCAGTTTTTCTTTCACTGTTCTCGTATACTGCAGTAAATTCTGTATTTTACCACAGTCACCACAAAGTTTGTTTTAATTTATAAAACACAGTATACTGGTTCTTTTCCCTTTTCTCTAAGAACAACTACCTACTATATTTCATCAATAGCAATCTTTCCTTTTATTTTCACAGTAAACCAACTCAGAGACACAGTAAAATTTTTCACAATAAATCACCTAACCTGTAAATGTCTTGAATTAATCATAAAGGTACACAGACTCAATCTCATTCAATTGATGCTTCCATAAAAATTTATTTACGGTTTTTGCTTCCAACGAAGCACGTTTCCAGTGGAACATATTTACTAAAAATTAGTTCCTATTTTAAGTTTACTAAATACTCAGAAAATTATCTGAATTTTCAGTTTGTTGTTGATGTCCACCCGAACTTCAAGAGAGGCAATTACGTCTTTCTCTTTCCCCCGTGCTCCACACCTGAAAGGCACAGGTTGATAGTATTTTCTGCTGTGACCTCGAGATCCCAAGTCCAATCAGTACCAAAAAATTTCAGGAATGCTGAGAGATTTCCACTGGTCTCTACCATCTTAGGAAAATTTTCCACTCTCTTCCTCAGTCTTTGAACATAACCCTATTCCTCACCGAGATCAGTCTCTTATCCTTAGAGCAGCATGTAACTATTCAAACTTTCCAACCACCTTTTCAGTTCTTGGAATACTTTTACCATTAGCGTTTTTACTTTTTTTGGAACCACTTTCCATAACAAATTTTATTTACAAATAATAAAAATAAATAACTTTTCCAAAAATAATAATTGTCTTAGTTTTCTTTTAAAATAAATAATAACTACAATGTCAGATTACTAGTTAATGCCAAATTCAGTTGTTACAGAAATATTGTTACAATTGGCAGGGTGAAGTGGCTATCCATTTTCATCTACCAAATGCGCCTTGCGGTATGTTGCTCCTGATAAGAGCTTTCGACGTTTTGGAGCTGTTTGAATATTTTGTGCATCTGAACTCGACTATGAATTTACATGAACCTGCAAGTTTGTATACATTATAAATTTAATTACGTTGTGCATGATTGACATGGATAAAAAACATAAATTCTATTAGATAATGAAAATATAAATAAAATCTGAAGTAAATATTATGTCTCGAGATGGATAGGGAGAACTCCGCGATGGATATAAATATGACATTTTCTCCCTACATTTGAGCAAAATCAACAATAAATTTTGGTGTACACACCTAAAAGTAATTTCAGTGCCTTAAAAATGGACTTTTTGTTATCGGTGCTAATGTACAGATAACCGCACCAGTGCATTTTAGTTATTGCGCCCCAGTGTCATGTTATCAATGGATGCACCAGTGTGGTTCTATTAAGTGATGCACCGGTGATGAATAACCGCAAATAAAAAAAGAGCAACTCTATTTTTTTAAGTAAAAAAAAATGGTAAATTGAAAAATGGGCAGCAAAATATTTTCAAAAATCTAATTTCATAAAACATTTCTTTAAATACTAAACACTTTTCATTATTTCACTATTTTTGCAAAAAAATTTAGCCAGAGATTTTCAAGAGGCATACCTGGAGCAAGAGAGCATGAGAGAACTGTGGAGAAGTGAAATATGTTCGAAGAGAAGTATTCAAACAATCAGAATTCCAAACCTCTGGTGATTCAAACCCTGTAGCATAGAATTTCAAATGATCTCGTGATTAAATTTTATTGTTTTTTTTACTTTTTCTGTAGTTTTTTTTACGTAGTAAGTAAAAAAATTCAATTTGTTGTTCATTTTCAGAAACAAAAAAAAAAAAACTAAAAAATCCATTTTTACTCTTAACCCTTCATTATTTTTGTTTCTGCCCTTTCTTCCCCCTTTTTTTATGATTTCAGAATTAGGGCTTTTCCTTTTAGATTTATAGGGTTTGTATTGCTATATCTAGGCCTATGACATCCAACCCACGGGACAAATTGCATAGTCGGATCCCAATCCATGTCGACCATTGTGTGAATTTAAAAAAAAACAAAAAAAATTTAATCAGTGCACTTGGCGTAACCTAGTGCACCGGTGTGCTGGTCTATCCCAGCGCACCGCGCATGTACTGTTTGTTAAAAATTTTAAAAATAAAAATTAATCCATATGCCATATGTAAAATAGGGCACCAGTGCGCTATTTCATTATGGCGCACCGCGGATGTACTCTTTCGCAAAAACACTTTTTTATTGTGTTAATCGGTGCACCATGTAACATATAACACCCCACACCGGGTCTCCTAGTTGACAGAGAGCACCGTATGGCAGTCCCTTGTTTGCGTGGGGCATTTATAAGAATAGGCCGCACCGCCCCTCCACGACACCATATGCTACAAAAACTAACACTAGACTATTTTTATTATTTTGTCTATGTTAATCGGTGCGGTGGTTAACATGTAACACACCGCTCCTTATTGACATAGAGCACCGTACGGTGTTTTATACTGTTTTTTCGGTGTGTTTATAAGACCAGCACACACTAACGTCGGTGCGTACACCATGAAAAGCGCACCAGTTTCATGATTTTTTTTTTTACCTGAAAAATTGACAATTTATTTATCAATTATATTAATGACTGATATGGTACAGGTTTCATATTGATAAATAAATGGGTGACAAAAGATCAAGTAACAAAAATACTGATAACACATCAAGAAAAACAAAAAAGGCAAGTTCTTTGTAAATTATTTACAAAAAAAATTATTTTTGAATTATATGTAAGTTTAACTAATTTGTATTGTTTACTGTGTATCATGCAGAACCACAAAATGATGAAGATCGATAATATTATTTTTGATCTAGGACCAGAAGAGCGTAAAAGCTTGATGGAAAAATTGCAAAACGATGAATCAGGTGAATGAAAAAATACTATCGATCTAATATGAGTTTCTTTTTTTAATTTTCATTAATAATATGCTCAAAATTATTAGATAACATGTTTCAAAAAATATATTAATTCACATCTGTTTAATGTACTATAAGGACCAAAAACTCAGAAAATGAATGTCGTTCTAAGAAAAGAAAAAAAAAATAGAACATGCAAATGAAAATGAATTTCTCCTTAGCTCATCTGGAGTGGTGTTGGAGGTTAACGAAAAGGGGAAAATTTTTTACAAAAGTTTGAGGGATCTAGTGGAACAAATGTATAGACGTTCTTTCCACTTACAATACAAAATTCAATCCAATGATTCCAAGAACCAAATTTTATCTAAACTATAGGAAGAGTTTCCATAGAATTGGTCAATGAGACACGTCAGACTTTTAATGGCAAAAATGTACAACAACATAAATGAATGAATGAAAAAGTAATTTTCATTTAAATGTTTTTCTAGAATTATTTATAAATATCACTTTTGTTATATTTACTTTTCATATATCAATATAAAAATTAAATAGTTTATTGTCATGTTACATTTTCAGGAAGATTATGAAAATCTCAAAATATGAACGAGTTGATATCAGAAATATGCCAGTAAGAATGTCCAAAAGGGTGTACAAGGAGATGGTCAAAGAAATGGACCAAATTGCATCGCAGGAGGAGCCATCTCAACAACAACGTGCCTCAAATGTAATATGTAATCATTGATTTTTTCGATCATTAGGTACAATAAATAAACAATTTAGCGTTAAATATTAATTTTCAAGTATTTTCTTGCAGAAAAGAAAAGAAAATGGAACCCATTCAACACATAAAACAAGACGACAAGGAAGAAAAGGGTTGATATCTAAGTTTGTGAGTAATTGTTACTTCCTTATAACAACTTAACTAGATTTCATTTTTGTATATTTTAATTTGTTTTATAAAAATCATCATTTAATGTCTTCAAACAGGTGTTAACATACAAAGAAGAACCATCAGACTAATTGATTGACATTGGGTTAAATATGGGTTGTGAGTATATGTTGGCATATCATAAATTAATTGTGGAATTTGTAAGCATCTATCGATCTTGTTTAACTTAGCTCCGTCTATAATTAATACAACAAAAAAATATTTTATATTAAATATATGATTTGTTATGGGGTATAAAACTTGCAGGAAACAAATTATGGAACTGTGCCAACAAATGAAATCTTGAAACATGGAATACTACATGGTTTTTAAATAATGTGTATAGTTCATGAGTCAATTGTTGCTATGGTACGTCATTTCTTTTCGATTTACATTGATGTATATTATTTAATATTGCAATTTTTATTATTCTCACAAATGCATATACACTTATTACAGTTTATTTTTATGTTTGTAGATGGAAGGTGAAGGAGAAGAAAACAATCAATAGCGTGAACAAAACATTCTTGAAAATAACCTAAGTCATGGAAGTAGCTCGAGCAGTGACAACAGTTCAAGCGAAGAATGATGATTATTATGTTTAGATTTCAAAGCAAGGCGTTGTATTTTTTGAAAAATTTGTCTGTGAAATTAGACGTTTTGTTTAATGTAATGGACATAGTGTCCCAATTGAAAGACAGGGATAACAATAACTGTCCCATTTTGTATGAAAAATATTGTCTTATATATATATATAGATATTATGCTTCCATTCTCACTATGAAATGTAACACCACTGATTAAATTTATGTTCTATTAAATATTATAATGAAGAGACGTGAAATTTGATGATATGATATAAAAAATTATTCCAAACATCACATTCAAATGCACTAATAAAAATTTAATTGATATGAATACTGTGATAACATATGTGTTATCTTTTGATGAATAATGAATTTTAGAAAATCACAATAATTATGATATGATATAACAAATTAATCCAAACATCACATTCAAATGCATTAATAAAAAATTAATTAATATGAATAGTGTTATAATGTGTGTCGACTTTTTATGAATAATGAATCTTAAAAAATCACAATAATTTCATTGTCATAGGTCGATGTTTCTAAAAAAATACAAAATGAACACCGATGTGTGTCAGTTACTGTACACAAGTGCGTTTGTATGATACAGCACACCGGTGCATTTCTACGACCTATGGGCACCGCACAAATACCAATACTAATTATAAATCTCGGCATTTGTGATATTGCGCATCACAATTTTGTCTATATGCACCGGTGCATTTGTACGAATTATGGGCACCACACAAATACCAATACGAATTAAAACAGTCGGTGTGTTTGTCTCATACTACGCACCGATGCGCTTCAATAAGACTATGTACCAGTGCGTGGATACGACATATGGGCACTACACAAATCCCAATACGAATTAGAATGGCCTCGTGCACTATATCACCTACAGTGTTCCCGGTGCGGTTTTAAACCTTTATGGCCTGGTGCATGCACCTTCGACCGCCCCGGGCCGACCGTCTATATGACACGCACCAGTGTGTTCACACCTTAGTAGCGCACCAATGAAAAAAACATCCATAATAACCTTTTGCTACCCATGGTTTTTATTTTTGTTGAAATTTCGTTAAAAGCTCCGCCACAACCTCGCTTACCAAAAATAGATGTTGTAGCAAATGTTTTTTTGACAATTTTGGCCAATTTTATAACACTAAAATCCTCCTTTATAACCTCCGCTAGAGGGTCTTTTCCTTGTAGTGAGGATGAATATTTTAATGAATTTATTACTACATCTTGGAATATGGTGGTTTTGGAGCCAGGGATATCCTCTATGCACCACATCACTAAGAAACTACAATTTCTCAAGAGTCGGGTCCAGAAATGGGAATGGCTTAAAAATAAATCTCCCTGTGTGGAATTGAAGACTATTGTTGCGGAGATTGATCAACTTGGTAGGGTTTTGGATATAGGGGGGCCTTCCCTATCATTATTCGAGATGTTGAAGGATCTAGAGGACATAAAAAGACAAATACTATAGATATAGTAGGCCACTTGGTGCTTGAAAATCTGGGCTCTATGGTTAAGTGAGAGGGACCAGAATACCTATTTTTTTCACAAATTCGCAAATCATATGAGAAGAATTAATACTATCTGGCATATAAAGGGAAGAAATGATGTGAATGTTTACACTAAAACTGTGTAACAAGAGGAAGTAACACATTTTTGTGAGTCTTCCTACAGGAAACGATCTAGGGTTAATATTGAGGACCAAATTTGGGGGTCGGGGCAATATCCACTCATGTTTGATGATGAACAAAATGAGGCATTTTTTAGACCGATTGAGTTGGATGAAGTACATAGGGTCTTGAAATCCTTTCCTAAGGACAAATTTCCTAGCCTGGATGGCTGACCAGTTGAGATTTTCCTTCATTTCTTTGAACTCATGGGGAAGGAGCTCCTAAATATGGTTGAAGAATCTAGGACCACTAGGAATGTGTCCAGAGTCATAAATTCAAACTTTATTTCTCTCATTCCAAAGTCTACGGATATCACCACCTTTTTAGACTTCATACCTATTTCACTATGAAATATAACATACAAACTTATATCTAAAATCATAGCGGGGCACTTGAAGTTTACTCTCTCGACCTATATCACTTGAGAAATGTGGTTTCCTACACAACTCTTTGATACATGATGTTGTGGCCACTGCACAATAATGCATATCTTCCATTCACACGAGGAATATGGAGGAATTAGTCATGAAGGTGAATTTGCAAAAAGCATATAATTGTATTGACTAGGCACGTCTCATATTGAAAAGGATTGGACTGGCGATGTGCAATGTAGAATGGATTATGTAATTTGTTACTTTGGTACATTCTGTGGTTCTGATCAATGGATATCCTTCCCATTTTTTCGATGCAAGAAGGGGTTTACGACATGGATTTTCACTAACACCCCTACTCTTTATTCTGGTTATGGACAGGCTCAGCCATAAAATCAGAGAGGCTAGATCATCAGATGTTTTCTGTGGCATTAATCTGGATATGTATGCTGATGTCTCCCATACTTTATTTGTTGATGACATCGTCACTTTCGGGATGGTATCCAGAGCACAGTGGTTGATTATACATTATATCATTATTAGATTTGGTGAGGCATATGGGTTAATGATAAATGGTGGAAAATAAATTCTCCTTTACTCTAGTGGAGACTAAGAGGTGACTGATTTTATTGCTGGTATATTTGGTGTTTCTACAAAGCCCCTGTGCAAGGGCTTCACATATTTGGGATTCAAACTCAAGCCCAAGAATTATAGGTCTAACGATTAACTATGGTTACTTGATAAATTTTGCTATAAATTATATGGTTGGTCTCATAGATGGCATACCCTGGGGGGGAGATTCACCCTTGCACAATCGGTTCTTCAACGGATCTCGGTTTATTGGGCACAATTATATATTCTTCATGCAACTATTATTTCCAAAATTTGGAGTATTCTCGCACATTTCATTTGGGCCGCCACAAGGGAGGGAAGAAAATTCCATCTGATCAAATGGGATAAGATCACTATCCTGAAGGAATATGGTGGATGGGGGATTCTATACGTGAAATTTTTTGGATGGGCCCTGTTCATAAATTCCTTATGACATGCTCTTTTTCGAGAGGGTATCTGGAGGGACATCATCTGGGCGAAGTACCTGAAACACATAAATGTCGCAGATTGGATCAAGGATGGTTCCATAACTAAAATATGTAGTTCTTATATTTGGTCACGTTTCCACAAAATAAAATCATGATTTCTCCAATGACTCCATTGGTCTTTTGGTATTGGTAATAACATACTTATTGGTTTAGATAATATTTTGGGCATTAATCATGCCACTGGTCTCTCGATGAACAAACTACATGCCATGGGATACTTCTATTTGGAATAGGTTATTCAACATTGACGTGGGATGTTTCCCATTTGGAAGACAAAAATGAACATTGGACTGGTTGGACACAGTGTTGAGGTTTGGGATAACCACATTATGGAACTTAAAAGAGCTTGTTTGTTTAGAACAAAGAGGGGCGACTATATCACATGGGGTGGGACTTTCCATAAGCGATCTGTGGAGAGGGAGAAAACTTACAAGTACATTTTGTGTTCAAAAATCTCTTTAAATAATACATGTTGGTTCAGGAAAATCTTGAAATTGAAGGTCCCTATTAAGATCATTCTATATACCCGGTTGGTCTGGAATGAAAAAACACTGACTTGGGAAAATTTGTGAAAGAGGGGTATTCATGGGTTAGGTTGGTGATCGCTATATCAAAATTTATCAAGACAAATGTACATCTTCTACTAGAGTGCCTGATTGCATTATAGGTATGGTGCTTGACTTTACATTTTTATCAACTCCTCTCTATTGAACAATTTCTTTGCTGGTGGAGAGATATGGGGGGGAAACGCCAACCTATTACTCTCTACATCTTCTGGGAAATATGGCGAGCCAGGAACACATACAACTTCTATTGTATCCCCATCAACACCCATAGCATTTGTACCAACATCGTGACTTGGATGGGCACACAAAATATAAGCATGCATAGGAATACATATTTAAATTATCGTCATACAATCCTTGCATTAAGTTTCATGCAAGGTATTTTTATGGTGTGGCATAGGCAAGTATATGTGGATGTGGAGCATGGATTCAAATTTGTAATAGGAAACAATATAAAATATCTTGGCGCGGAGGCACTGACACAAACATGAGGGCTGAGAGCTTGGCTTTATGGGGTCTTCTCTGTTTCACAAAGGAACTCTCTATGAATAATATCCACATATATGGGGACTCCAAGTCCCTCATAGATGGTGTTCTAGGGAAAAATTCATTTTCTCCTCCTCACCTTGAAGGTTGGCTCAACCACATACACAATCTAAAACAAACCCTTGAGCACATCACCTTTCCTCACATATTCAAGGATTATAAAACTATGGATGATAGTCTGTCGAAAAGGGATCTTTATGTGGGCACCGGTTCTATGCACTTCCAATACCTGGTGGACAACACTCTTGTAGAAGATGGCTTGATCCAGCTTCTGTAGTTTTTTATTACAATTTATGTCTATTATTTTAGCTGAAATTTTGAATATATATGACTTTGTACTAAGGAAAATTCACTTAGAGGTACAAAGTCATTATTTTTGGTACTTTTATGAGCTTTGTTTCTAAATCCATATGCCCCATAGTTTTGTACATGGTTATGTACTATTATAGATAGTTTGTTGATGTCAATATGTATGTTTTATTTTTGAAATGTATTGGTACTATATATAAACCAATGTTTTTTCCCTCTAAAAAATAAAATAAATATATTAGTGAATGAACCAACATGAGAAGAAGAGTTATTGTACCGAGATGTGCATTTTATAGCCCAATATGAAGAGGATGTGTGATTCCTTATAAAATATTCTCTTAATTTTTTTAAATAAAAATGAGTAATTTTATTAGTAATTATAAGTTTGGTCGCAGTAAGTATATGGGGAGTACAAATTTCAGATCAACAGAAACATCCTAACCATCATACAGCAGAACATGACTCTTTCTATCAACTTATATACATATATCATGACACTTCCCATAATATAAATACATTGATACAACATTTGGCAGTGATAACCATACTTTACAAAACCTATACATAACTATTCTTTTATAAATTATAGATGAAAAAGGAAACCTTGCATAATTGTAACCCAACACAAAAGACATAAGGATTATTATGACTCAAGAGCTGAATCGTTGAGGTTGATATCAAGTTTGATAAGGGCGTGTATAAGCTGGTCCAAAAGATCAGGCACGACCTTGGTGAGCTCTAGTTCTGTAAGCATTCCTCTTAGAGCATCAACTTCATCCTCCATTATGGCCAATTGCTGCTTGAGAATCAAAGTGTGCTCTTCTTGTCATATCTGTGAATGATACAATTTCCAAAATTTCACTTGTAAATCATATAGTCTTTGTTGCAATGCTTCAACTTCAAAGTTTCAATTAGGACACAAATGATCCTTCATAGAAGCATCATAATTCGAGATAGAGTCCATTGCTAAAAGGGAACTGATGTTCTGGAGTAAACAAGGATGACTCCAACTAACCCATAGGTTAAAATCTTGGACATGCAAGTTGACTGTCCAACAAGCATCCAAATTTACAACCCAAAACCTACTCCTAAGTAGGATTATACAATGTCCCTGAACCAAAGACTTCCCCAAGAAATCCACGAGCATATGAAACAGAGAGAATTTGTGTATGATGATACCATAAACCAAATTGTGATAACTGGCCTTTCCATACAAGTACTGTAAATTTTCTAAATTCAACAAGGGGGACTCGTGGATATCTCTGAGCTTAGCATTAGGAATAACCCAAGTGTTTCAAAGAGTCATGAAGTCGGGTTCAGTAGAAGAACCCTGCGAACCTGAAAGAAATTTTCTCCAAATTTATTGGGTATGTGTTATATTCTTTCCACGACTAAGCACGCGCGGGGGGGCCGATAGCCCAGCGGGTCGGGGTCCAAGAAAGCACCCCAGCGAAAATTTTTGGTCCTTAATTTCCGGTGGGTAGTCCGCACCCATGGTTTTGTGCATGGTTTTGCACATGGATTTGGGGTACGATGGTTTTCAACCACTGGTATTTTTGTAGATCCGGTCAAGGGAACTACGGTTATTTTCTAATCCAGGGTTAATGGATTAGGGTTCATGTATGCTTCGGCATGTATATATATGTGTTGTAACACTAAAAGGAATATAATGAAAAATCAAGTTGGTCGTCCTGATTTGGGATCCACGAGAAAATCTTTGTGTTTATCTATTTTATGTTTTATGCTCTCGCTATTGTTTATTTTATGTTATAAGATTTGTGTGTAGACAATTTCTATTTAGGGTTAAAACCTACATTTGGTATCAGAGTTGTTTCGGCTTCAAGGGGACGCCTTTGCTACTGAGGGTTTTTTTGCTCGGGCCTGAGGTAGACCTTGTTCAGTGGGTGATTTGCGGGATTGATTCTTGCGGTGAAATAAGATGGCGAGCGGCAGGAAGATAGAGATCGAGAAATTTAATGGTAAAAGTTTTGAGTTATGGAAGCTCAAGATGGAGGATCTGCTGGTGGATAAATATTAGTGGATTGCGGTAGATCTAGGTACTAAACCAATGGAAATGTCAGATGAAGACTAGAAGAAACTGGATCGGAAGGCTAAGAGCACAATATGGTTGTGTGTCTCAGATTCAGTATTTTTGAATGTATCTGGGGAAGCTACGATGAAGAATTTGTGGGAAAAACTTGGGACTTTGTACTAATCTAAGTCTCTGGTGAATAAGTTGTTCCTGCGGAAAAAGCTGTATAACCTGAGAATGAAGGATGAATACTCAGTGATAGAGCATCTGAACACCTTCAATATTGTGGTAAGTCAGCTGTCATCTGTTGATATTAAAATCTTAGATGAAGATAAGTGCATCAGTTTGTTGTGTTCTCTACCAGACTCGTGGGAAAGTTTGGTTATTGCAATAGGTAGCAATACAACTACCTTGAATTTTGATGACATTGTCTCAGCCTTGTTGTTGGAGGAAATGAGACGGAGAAATATGGAAGGCCAGAATGGAGATGCCCTATCTATATGAGGAAGGTCCCAAAACAGAAACAAGAATAAGGTTTCGAGTGGGAGATCCAAATCTAGAGGGAGATCTAAATCTCCTAGAAAGTTTGTAAAGGTATGCTGGAAATGCGGAAAGGAAGGGCACTACAAAAGGGAGTGCAGATCTAAAGCTCCTGAGAAAGGAAAGGGATCTAATAATGCTCCTTCTACAGAGGCAAAAACCACCTCGGATGAAGGTGGGGATGTGTATTTGGCTTCTTCTTCAAATACACATGTAGATCATGAGTCATGGTTAATTGACTCGGGTGCATCCTTTCACTTCGCACCCCATAGGGAGTGGTTCTGCGAGTATGAGAAATATGATGGTGGTGATGTCTTCCTAGGGGATGATAGGAAGGCCAGAATCATTGGACGTGGAAAGTTCAAGCTAAAGTTGCAAGGTGGAAGGATTAGAACACTTCTTGGTGTTCTGCATATTCCTACATTGGCCAGAAATCTAATTTCTGTAAGCAAGATGGATGATGCAGGTGTAAAAACAGTGTTCAAGAAAGATGCCTGCAAGATGGTTCGGGGAGCACTGGTGTTAATGCGGGGAGTTCGGAATGGAACTCCGTACAAGCTACAAGGTAGCACTGTGATTGATGGGTGTAACAGTTCTGTGGTTCCCGAAAGTGGAGTGGAAATCCTAGCTGTCTCTGGAGAAAAGACCATGCTATGGCATCAAAGGCTTGGATATATTGGAGAGAAGGGCCTTCAGATACTGCATAGAAATGGTATGGTAGAAGGCATGTCTAATTTCTCTCTGGATTTCAATTTCTATGAACATTGTGTATATGGGAAGCAGAATCGGGTGAGTTTTCCTTCTGGTGCTAAGAGGGCGAACAAGATATTAGAACTTGTGCATAGTGATGTGTTTGGACCTTTGTCAGTTCCATCACTAGGAAAGTCTGTGTACTATGTTTCATTCATAGATAACTTCTCAAGGAATACATGGATATATTTCTTGAGGAAGAAATCTGAAGTCTTTGACAGATTTAAAGAATTTAAGGCTCTGGTGGAAAACCAGACAGAGAAGAAGATAAAGGCGTTGAGGACAGATAATGGTGGGGAGTTCTGCAAGAAGGAATTTGAAGAGTTTTGTAAGAAGTGTGGTATAGCACGGAAAAAGACTACTCCATACACACCTCATAAAAATGGAGTTGCAGAAAGAATGAACAGAACACTAATGGAAAAGGCAAGAAGCATGCTTAGTGGTACCAGGTTAGGACAAGAATTCTGGGCAGAGGCAGTGGATACTGCATGCTATTTGGTTAACAGATCACCTTCATTAGTGTTGGAGGATAAGACTCCACATGAGGTATGGATTGGTAAGAAACCCTCTCTTTCACATCTAAGGGTATTTGGATGTGATGCATATGTACATGTTCCAAAGGAGAAAATGACCAAGTTGGATAATAAATCTGAAAGCTGCATCTTTATTGGGTATAAGGATGGTTTAAAGGGTTACAAGCTTTGGAACCCAGAAACAAGGAAGGTCGTGTACAATCGAGATGTGTTGTTTAGAGAGGTGAAAGATGTTGTTAAACATGGAGTCATACCAAAGGAACCTGAGAAGATAGAGTTTGAGCTAAAGGAGTATGAATCAGACTCTACAGCAGAAGAAGATTCAGATGAGGAAGAGCCACAAACTCCAGCTTTGAGAAGATCAGTTCGGGAAAGAAGGCAACCAGAAAGGTATAGTCCATTTTCTTTTTGTTCAGTTTTTGCCTTAACTATAACTGATGATGATCCCAGAACTGTCAGGGAGGTAGTAGATTCCGAGGATGGAAAACTCTGGAAGGAGGCCATGGTTGATGAAATGGCATCCTTGCACAAAAATGAGGCATGGGATCTGGTGGAGTTGTCGGCTGGAAGGAATCCCATTGGGAGAAAATGGGTGTTTAAGAAGAAGATGAATGTAGAAGGCAAGGTGGAGAAATACAAAGCTCGGTTGGTAGAAAAAGGTTATTCCCAGGTGTCGGGAATTGATTTTGGTGATATTTTTTCTCCTGTTGCCAAAGTTACTTCTATTAGATTACTTTTATCTGTTGTTGCTGCATTTGATTTTGAGATAGAACAAATGTATGTGAAGACAACATTTCTTCACAGGGATCTAGAAGAGGAGATCTACATGAAGCAACCTGAAGGCTTTATGGTGAAGGGTAAGAAAGAACTAGTATGCAGGTTGAAGAAGTCTTTGTATGGGTTAAAACAGTCACCAAGGATGTGGTATCAGAAATTTGATACCTATTTATGGGGACTTGGCTTCACCAGAAGCAAGGAGGATCACTTTGTTTATTTTAAATTAATTGGTGACCGTGTTATTTATTTGGTCTTGTATGTGGATGATATGTTGTTGATTGGAAATGATAAAGAAATTATCCAAGATTTGAAGACCCAACTGTTCTCCAAATTCGACATGAAGGATCTTGGTGCTGCAAACAATTTTTGGGCATGGAAATTAAGAGAGATCGGGCAAAGAGGAAGCTCTGGTTAAACCAGAGGAAGTATGTCGAGACTATATTGCAGAGGTTCAATATGCAGGATAGTAAACCGGTGAGTGTTCCTATTCCTGTAGGTGCAAAGCTGTCTGCTGAACAGTGTCCCAAGACACAAGAAGAAGAGGAGGATATGTCCCGTGTTCCATATGCAAGTGCAGTGGGTAGCCTGATGTATGCAATGGTATGTACTAGAACAGACATTGCACATGCAGTGGGAGTATTGAGCAGGTTTATGTCAAACGCAGGGAATGAGCATTGGACAACAGTGAAGCGGGTGTTCAGATATTTACGTGGCACTAGTGATTATGGCTTGTGCTACCAGGGAAGACCAGGATTGGAAAGAATGTTGGGCATTCGTGGTCTTGTTGATGCAGGCTGGGCTGGAGATCTGGACCAAAGAAGATCTACAAGTGGATATGTCTTTAGCCTATTTGGAGGCGCAGTCAATTGGATGAGTAAAAGACAGTTTGTAGTGGCTCTTTCAACTACAGAGGCAGAATACATAGCAGCCACTCATGCAAGCAAGGAAGCAGTTTGGTTGCAAAGATTATGTTCAAGTATGGGGTTGGTACAGCAAGCTATAAGGATAGACTGTGATAGCCAAAGTGCAATTTTCTTGGCTAAGAACCCTGCTTATCATTCAAAGACAAAGCACATTGATTTTCAATATCACTTTGTTAGAGATATGGTTGAGGCTAAAAGGGTGTTGTTGGTAAAGGTGGACACTTTGAAGAATGTTGCAGATGCATTGACAAAGTCTATGAGCACTCAAAAGTTCTCTTGGTGTAGAGAAACAATAGGTGTTGAAGAACTGGGGCAATGACTAAGCTCTCCTGTGGCCCCCTGCGGAAAGAAAACAACAAGTGGGATAATGTTGGGTATGTGTTATATTCTTTCCACGACTAAGCACGCGCGGGGGGGTAAGAGGGGAAGGCGATAGCCCCCCCTTTGCGTTGGGCGCAACGGGGGGGGTCACAGGGGGGGCGGTAGCCCCCCTTGTCAGGGTCGAGGGCAGCGCCCCCGTGAAAATTTTTGGTCCTTAATTTCCGGTGGGTAGTCTGCGCCCATGGTTTTGTGCATGGTTTTGCACATGGTTTTGGGGTACAATGGTTTTCAGTCCCTGGTATTTTTGTAGATCCGGTCAAGGGAACTACGGTTATGTTCTAATCCAGGGTTAATGGATTAGGGTTCATGTATGCTTCGGCATGTATATATATGTGTTGTAACAATAAAAGGAATATAATGAAAAATAAAGCTGGTCGTCCCAATTTGGGATCGAGGGGAAAATTCTGTGTTTATCTGTTTTATGTTTTATGCTCTCGCTATTGTTTATTTCCTGTTATAAGATTCGTGTGTAGATAATTTCTATTCAGGGTTAAAACCTACAAAATTACCCATGAACATAAGTGACGAGACTTGGAATCCCCTATTGCAAAAAATAGAGCCAGGGTCTTGACCAAAGGCTCTTCACAAGGGATACTAGATGAAGCCCGTATAGACACCATAGTTGAATGCACAAGACAAAAAATTTCCCAATTCCTTGACCAAAGACCAGAGCATAGATTTGATGAGAATTCGAATTGAGTTTGAACTAGGAAGAGATAAATTCTATCATCGATTCACCTAAATTTCCACACAGTTGATTTCATATCACCATTAATTTCGCTCAAACACTCACCCTCGAAAATCCGAAAAATTTTGGAGTGTTGGAGTTTCCAAGGATTTGGCCTTGGATTATCAAAAGTGCGAGCATGTGAGTATGAGTGACCCATCACTACATCGTAGGGGAACACATGAACAACCACATCAAGGACAAAATTGATAATGGACATATTAACTTTCACCATAATGGTGATAGGATAGGAAGGACTGACGTGAAGCCACAAGTTGTGAATGAAATGGGATATAGGGGAATAAGGGAAGAGAGATGCAAGGATATGGGGGGGAAGGATGGGGTTATATTGCAAGGATAAAACGTATCCCAAGAGAGAGAAAGAGGAGGATCTATAGGAACCGTCATTTCAAGCTTGGGGACAAGAAAACTCATAGGGTTAAACTTAGAATGAGGGGAAAAGATAATAGGTCCTTAGGAAATAATATTGAGCTTCAAAGAACCATTTATGTTTAAGATGGCTTCTCCTATTGTACAAGATTTATTTTCCTCCTTATTAACTTCCAGGTTGTTGGTTCTGAGAATGTGGTAAAATTCCTTAGGGAGGGAGAAGTTTGCTAAAAATTTTATTTTGACTAAGAATCTCTGGGAGAGGGAATTTTCCTTTGGACTACCAGGTTTAGAAAGATACAATATTGTTATTAGTGATTCCCCCAAGATGATGATGTCTTTAATACCTTTGTCTTTGGCGACATTGAGTCCTTGAAAGAGAGCATAAAGTTTAGTCTGGTTGTTTGTTTTCCTTCTCAAACCCCAAGCATATCTGACTTCAGCAATTTGAGTGGGATTGTATAAAGTCCATCCCTCTCCTACCACCCCTAGATTTTTATTAGAAGCTCCTTCAAAGTGAAGGATCCATTTTTTTTGACCAATTTTCCATTCTTCCAAGACCTCTGGAGACATGTGAAGTTTCCATATTGAGTCAGGGGCTTTTTGGGTCAAACTGGTGTGATGTTGAGATGAGAATGCACCCATCCACTACTTTTCCATATCATCAAAACCCAGGTCTATATGGAGGGGATTCAAATCACAACAAAAGGAAAGGACCTTAAGGAAAGAATAATTTGTAGAGAAGGGGGGCGAGTTGAAAAAGGTTGATTTTTGGGAGAGCCAGACATGCCAACAAATATATTTGGGAAGGGAGATCCAGAGGGATTTGAAATAGAATTTGAACTCAAGGGAGCCTAAATAATCTTTGTGCCATGAGAAGAACCAGTCTTGCATATTTTTTGACCAACTAAGCATGGGGAAGAGAGGGCCTAAGGAAATTAATCAGAACGATTTGATGTAAGGACAATCTAAAAAAAGGAGATGGGTGGATTCTTCATGGTTTTCACATAGAGGACATCTTGAGGGGCCAGAGATGGCTTTCTTCTTGAAATTTTATGAAGTTAGTATATTTTTTTGGAGAAGTAGCCAACATAATATATTTAATTTAGGGTGAGCATTTGAATACCATACCTTGTTCCGAATCAAGGATTTAGGGGGCACCTATGATCAGAATGACAAGTCTGAATAGCCTTGTGTGACCGTGTAGGAAGAATTTTTCCATCCCAAATTGTCTAAGTGGTGTTGATTGAGAGGATATTTCCAAACCATATTTCTCACTAAATCCTTTTCCATACCTTTCAAGTCACCAAGGAGGTTTCCCGGGCTCCATCCCTTCCATAAACCATCTTGCTACCAACATGATATTTGTGCTAGAGTTGAAATTCCTTGATTACTAAGATGGTCAATCATAGGAAGCAGATTTGAAACCCGAGCTAATGGGGTGGAGTGGAGGGTTAAGTATTCCCATACTCTGATTCTCTCTTCGTTCCTTGGAATCCAACATAGGTGCGGGTTGATAAAAAAATATGTAGTAGATATAAGTTTCCATATGGGAGAGAAATGTTCGTTATGGCGGTTGATCTCAGATCCAAGGAGGTAGTTTTATTTTAAGATTTGAACACACCACACATTTGGTTGAGTCTTCATTTTCCACTCCATTTTAGTTCTGATAGCCATGTTCATTAATTCCAGATCTCTGATACCAAGCCCCGCATGATTTTTTGGAGCTTTTTTTGTGGCCCATTTGAAAAGGTGATTTGTTTTGGTGGAAGACTTCCCACCTTCACAGAGGAATCTATTCAGTATAGTTCCCAACTTGTTTGATATATTCTTTGGAGCTAGCAAGGTCGATAACTGAAACAAAGGGATGGTTGTCAATACCGTTTTAAAGAGAACTATTCTCCCTGCGAGGTTGAGCCAAAGGGCACCCCAATTTTCCATTCTTAACTTGATCTTGTCCAAGATTCCCTACCAAGACCTTGTTGCTAGTTTCTTCAAGAAAATAGGCATTACTAGGTACTTGGAGTCCTCCCATTCCGTTACTGCTTCGAATTTTAAATCTTCCTTGATTTTCGTGAGCCAGACCAAGCTGTTGTTTTAGGAGAAAATTTTAGATTCGGTATCATTGATTTCCCTCTCTGAGAAAAAAAAATGTCCAAGACTTTTTTTTTTATCTTTTGGCCATTATCATAGAGGCTCCTCCTAGAAGAATTGTATCATCAACAACCTGTGCATGGTTAATTCTTTTGACATTTTTAGAGAAGTGAATTCCAAGAAGATGACTTGACCTTCTTTCAAATTCCAATATATTGATCAGAGAGTGCCATTATGATATATAGGAAAGGGGATAAGGGACACCCTTGTGAGAGTCCGCTGGATTCTTTGAAGAAGTGAGAACCTCTCCCATTGACCAAAGGGGCGATCCACGGGGAACCGATACAGAGAGCTATCCATTGGATGAAATTTTCATGAAATCCCATATTCTTCAAACCTAGAAAAGATATTTGTGTCTAACCCTGTCAAATGCATTCACCATATCAAGCTTAATGGCCATGCCTTGATCTTCCCTCCGCCAACTAGATTCAATTTCTTCCTAAACCATAATCACATTGTCAAAGATTTTCCTTCTCGGGAAGAATCCACCCTGATTTTAACTGATAATATTGGGAAGGAAATTCTAATTCTAATTTACATAATTTTAGCAATAACTTATATCAGACATTGCATATTGATATAGGCCAGAATCTTGCAAAGGAAGATGGATTATTTTTTTTAGGGATGAGTTCTAGAAATGATGAGTGGATTTTTCCCCCCATACAAAGATTCTTGACTGAATATCCTATCATTCTAATCATGTATTTATGGATAATGCCCCAAAAGTGTTGGAAGAAAAGAGTTTAGAATCCATCAGGCTGAGGGGCCTTGTCTGAGTGAAAAGAGAAATCGTTATGCTTGATTTCATCACTTGTAGGAGGCACACTTAGGCTCCCATTCATTTATTCGGTTATTGATATAGGAACATGCTCCCACATATGCCTGTCCTCCTCATCATTTTGTTGATCCAGAGCTTGATATATATTGCTAAAATGATATGTTTCTTCCTCTTTGATGAGTTTGAAGTCTTCAATTCTTTGCCCCTGATAATGAATTTCTGCTATGTTTTATTTCACTCTCCATTCTTAGTTTGATTATGGAATAATTTCGTATTTTTCCCCCCAATTTCAGCCATATACTATGAGACTTCAATCTCCATTTTTCTTCCTCTTGATGAAGGAGCGAGTGGTATGATTGGAAGGTACTAAATTCTTGCCACAACAGCTCCATAGATAATAGATCAAATTCCAATTGAGATTGAATTTGTTCTACTTGCCTTTCCAAAGAGTAGAGAGAGGATTGACTGGCATATTTCTCCTTTTTCATCCACTACTTTGTGTCATGTTTGAGCCTTTTGATTTTTGATTCCCATATACAAATGGGACTACCCTCCACCCACTTATTCCATGAAGAAGAAACTGCCTCATGGAAGCCTGGATTATGGAGCCAAAGAGCAGAAAATATGAAGGGAATGGTTCTATAATTTTGCGGGGTGTTCATTTTGAGCATAGATAGGTCTATGATCTAATCCATTCCAAGGAAGAATGGAAGATTGAAACCTCGGGTCAAAATACAGGAGGTTGTCTAAAATCAAGAATTTGTCCAGTTGAGCTGCTACGTGACCAGGACCCGTCCTCCTATTATTCTAGGTTTATTTTAGATTTAAAGGCTTGGTGTCAATCAGATTAAGGGTATTGATCAGATCTTCTTGATGAGGATCTCTAACTATAGTTCCTCCTCTTTTTTTCGTTAAAGTCCTCCAATGATGCAATTTGTTTAGAAAGCATTGTCTTTAAGATCCATTAAAGATTTCTAATAGTCCTTATTTTCCTTAACGTCTAGAAGTTTTATCTTATCAAGATTCCATATCTTACTGTGCTTTGACACAAACTCCTTTTCATCTACTTTAGTTTCGTGAAAGAGGGAAATTATGAGATTTTCTTTTGAAAGCAAATATTTTGCCTCCATTATTCTTTTGTTTGATACCAATCCCCTGCAATTACACGACAGTGTATTCATGATTTACTTTTGGTTTGGGGTGCTCCCTTCATGGGGCATGCCGATGCACCTTTCTTTCCTTCTTTATTTCCCATATCATAAGTTGGTGTGGGATGGTGCTTTAAAACCCCATCTCATTGTCGTTCTCTGCTTGAGCTGTGCGAATTTCCTATTTGTACAACGGGTCCTTTGTTCCATGTCTTTGACTTTCTCGGCGTTTGATTTTTCATCCAAAGAGTAGCCAACTCTAGAAGGTCCTATGGCTTCTTTTGGGAGTGGTAATTCTCCTCTTCATCTTCTGACATGTCAACTGAGTCATTTTGGGAGAAGTCAGAAGTACACATGCCCTCTTTCTCCGCAGGAACATTTAAAAAAAAATTATGGGCCAACATTTAGAAACATATGCGTTGTACATGGAGTACGTTGGGCATTCATTGTCAAAACGAACCTAAATAAATGAAGTACCAGTACCAGGCTCGTTTTTTGTTTCAACTGCATAAGAAACTAGATTTAATGTAACTGTATTTCTTTGCGCCCCACCTGTATTTCATAGTCTTCTGACAAAAAACCACCTGTTTTCCATGGCCATCTACAAAAAAAATGACTGCTTTAATTCAAACTGATTCATCCGATCTAGATTCGTTTGTTTTCAAGTTGGTTGCTATTATCTTGCGGACTTAATATCATTAGTTTCACGTAATTGCTTACATTTTTTTAAAAACTTTCAAAGTTTTCGGATGATCAGTTAAGTATTCTGCTCAATTTTCTTATTGCGGCTACTGTTGCTTTGTTTGAGAGCCTTGAAAAAAAAGTATGGGTTGCATGCAGCTATATCTCAGGCGATTCGAAGGCAAGATTAACGTGTTTTGAAGATCAGATATTAGGGATTGGAAGGAAAGATTCACGCTTTTTGAAGATCAAGGACTAGCCATTCTAGAGCTAGCATTTCTAGGTATGGGTTTTGTATTAAAAACTATGTTTTCTTTTTTGTTTTTCTCCTAAAATTATTTTGTGCGGTTGGAATTGCAAATATATTGTTGTGTATCTCCTTTTACTCTACATTATTTTCTTCGTTGTTTTTAGGTAGAATGTATGGCCGACTATAATATAATATTGCCAGTGTAACCAAATGTATCATGAACAATATGTTTATGATGTATGATATTGTTTTTCAGATTTCCGTTCTATATCAAAATCTAAACATTCAGTCTTAAGATTCACCGACAGCAAAAGCATCAAACTAGATTTTATTATCTTTTAGGAAAATAGAAACCCAACTCAAATCTTCTACAACAATCCTTCGTACAAACAAGACTCATATCCATGTCTTTAATTCATGGCATCTTCAAAACAATATATTAGTTTAGTTGTTTTTTTTTCCATATTTAAAGCACTTATTTAGAGCACTTATGGGGAGTAATGCCAAGATTAGTAACTATGATATAGTGTTATCGATTGGGCTCACTATTACATCAAGGGTATTTTAAGATATTTGTTTAAGACAAAAGAAATCTTTTGTTTTAAAAAGTCACTTTTTATTTTAGTTATTTTATATTAAAATTTAATATCAATTGAATTGTCTTAAATATAAAATTTAAGACAAAAATAGTTTGAGACAAAACTTTATATTTAAGACAAAAGCAATTTGAGACGAAAATATTTTACAAAAACAATTTAAGACAAAAATATTTTAAGACAACTTTATATTTTAGACAAAAATAGTTTAAGACAAAACTTCATATTTAAGACAAATGGAGTTTGAGACAAAAATATTTTAACACAAAACTTTATATTTAAGACAAAAGCACTTTGAGACAAAAATATTTTAATATAAAACTTTATATTTAAGACAACGGCAATTAAGACAAAACCCATTTAAGACAATTAGCAATTAAGACAAAACCATTAGTATTGTGGAAGTTTGCACTGAAATTCTATTAGTAGATAGTAATCATGTCAATTTTATTTCTTTTATATTAGATTTTGCCTTTTCCATTAAACCACATTCTAAAAATATAATAAATAAATAGATTAAAAAAATATTATTTTTTGGTTGGTCACTCAAAGGGATTTAAGTTTGAATCTCATGTTTTTACATTGTACTTCATAACAAGGTGATTTTCAAATGGGTTACATTCCATGAACTAAAATTGTTTATTTTTTTAAATATGTTAACATTTTTAAATTACTTCCACTAAAACTTTGATATAAATTTGAAAGAAATTAAATACAATATAACGATAAAAAGAAAATTAAATATTTTCTCAATTGTTTTCCATATATGCATTTTAAACCTTCACTTTTTTTCTTTCAATATGAAAAATCAAAATTTTGATTCTTGCATATGTCTTATAGTCACATCTAGGTTTTCTTTTCACTATTAAACAAATATATCAAAGAGATAAATAACAATAATTTAATTATTTTTTAGATAAAATTTTAGTATTTAATTTTTATTATTGTAAAAAAACTTTCTACATATATATATATATATATATATATATATATATATATATATATATATATACAAAATGAAATTTAATATTTTTTATATTAATTTATTATTAGGTATTAAGATGGTAAATATTTTCCTCTATAACTAGAAAACCATGAATGCATTATTAAGAAACGAAGTAATATTAGGAATTGATGTCATTTCAAACTAGGGAAGAACGATTATATGATTTATCTTCCTCACTTAATAAAGATATATGTAAATAAATTTTGAAGGAGGTTAAAAGAGTACCTCTAGCATGAACTTTAATTTAACCTAAAAAGCCATTGTCATGCCCCTATAGTCACCCATATTGGAGGCTGACTTAGTGCACCGAGATGGCCCATAAATATAGGTTTGTGGTGCATATGCCTCATTTCATCTCACTGATTTTCTCAATCTGAAACTATGTGATTATATACTACACCTCACTTTTTATATTTCATGGTCATTGAAATTCATAAGTTTAACACTTATTGAAGTATGTAGATAATAATTCCATACAATTATGCTTTAACATAACCAATATGAAAATGATATGAATGAAAGTAATCTTATAGAATCAACAACCTAACTAGCCTAACAATTGTCAAATATTCAAATGTGTTACAATCAAGTGAACTCTAGTCTCGTATAACAAGTTAAATTATAAGAGCACACAATTCATACAAACCTATCACCAAATTTCCTATTTCATTTACAATCATCGATCACAACTTTGCCATAGATCAAAATTGTTTCACTTGATAGAAATAGTAAGTACTCTCGTGTGCATGCAATGTATGAAGAGTTAAATTAACTGAAGGAAAGCAAGTTAAGTATAATTAAGCCTAATATTAGAAGTCAAGTGAGTCAAAGTTAAAGGTAATGCCTTGTCAAGAAAAGCTAAGTGAAGGAAAAGAAAAATGTTTATTTATGTTAAATTGAAGTTCAAAAAGTTTAGTTAAAGCGTCAAGTTGTAGTTTGCATGAAGAAAAGAAAGTTAGAGTTTGCATGATTCCATATTTAGAAAGTTTAGTGCTTATATACTCATGGTTGTGTCATTGTAATGTGAAGTAAGAAGAGAGAATAACAACAAATCGGTGGATATATATGAGAGAATAATTAATGAATAGAAATTATTTATTCAAGAAGAAGTTTGTGTACTTATTTGTCTTGTGTTTTCCTATTTATCTTTGCATCTAAATAACAACTGGTATCAGAGCAAGGTTTAGCAAGGTTTCAAAGAACCAAACAAGTTAATAAGGTCATGAGATACTTCGACTGAGAGCATTAACTATTGTGAGTAGCCTGAAAATCGAAGTTTGCATCCATTGGTCCATAAGTAGAAGCTAGAGCTCGTTGAGAATTTGTAAACCCAACTACTAAAATATTAGGGTGAGTAGCCTATAGATCCACCACCATATCAAGAGGAAATAACCACCACCACTGACCAAATAAGGAGTCTCCACCGTAATTTGTAGCCATGAGCCTCCATAAGAATATGCATAGAAGAGCTTTCGCAAACTTGCTAGTAGTTGTTGGGAGCCACCGTTAAATTGAAGGTTAAAATGTTTATTTTTAAATATAATCAAGTGTATGTGACGTTAATTTCTAGAAGGCTAACACAATAAGGAAAGAAGGTAGAAGAAAAAAGAAAGACTACAACCATGGGTTACAAATGTAGAAATTTGCTGAATAATGAAGATTCAAGCACTGAGATTATCCCGATCATACACAAATTCGATTTGCTGCATAACACATAATCTCTTCTACAAATTAATCATCACATGCGGAAAATAAAACAAGCGACAGAACATCAATTCACACACATAGAACGCAGCATGTATGGGGAAAGCTTATAGTTGAAAACCCCTAGCTATATGTATCATATAAATGGATGAGAAAATGTAACTTTACACAATACAATACTCCTCACAAGTACTCAGTACTGTCTCCAAAAGCTACACACAAAACTAGCTCAGTTTTGAACAAGTCGCGGGTTCAAAACTCCTCCACTAGCTGCCTGCCTCTACTGCGCAATCCAAAGTGTGAATGTAGCTGAACCAAGTTCGAATTCACCTTGATTGAACAGCACAATCATCATTGGCATACTCATCCCACTGATTTTGAAAATCTCATGCACAACTAATGTACAACTGCTGTCGATCTCACCCTTCCATCTACCTCTTCCACTGGTCTTCCACTGAACTGTCCATGCACTGAGTTAACTGATGAGTTATTTAGTTGAATAACGAGTTAATAATTAGTGAATTAAATAATATTTAATTCACCCAACTCATCTCTAGTGTAATCGCCAGTTAAACTGATCACAACTAGTTCAACTAGTCTCAACTCCATCAACTCTTCAATCAACTCCATTAACTCACTTGGGAACTGTCGTGTCCATTAGCCCGTCGGCTACCATGCATTAGCTCACTGACCCTTAGAATGAAAAATAAATCCTTTCACATCGCCCGACTGAATGCCCCACCTCAAGTCCAAGGCGAAGTGCTCGAGTAAGCGGGATTTAAGTCGAGTATTATTAAGGGTAAATAATATTGAACGTTACATTTTAGACAGGCAATCTAAAAATAGATTTCGACCTGTATGTCTAAAAAGAGAGGTCCATCTATTTTTACCAACTCGACCAATCATCCAAGAATAGCATACTGCAACTCCTAGACCATGCTCCATATGTCTAAAAATAGACATAGTCTAAAAATAGACTTTGCGCCAAAAATAACCTGCGGGCCCACTTAGTGAAGGCGACTTCATTTCACTAAGCTCCATCATCTTGCTGAATTTTCAACACTCCCTCTCAGCAAGATATGGATTATCTGCAACCCCTATCCTGCCTCTATGGAATTCGAACTTGCTCCTGGTGAGCGCCTTCGTCAGGATGTCGGCATCTTGATCCTCCGTGGGAACATATGAAAGCATCATGATTCTCCGCTGAACACAATCTCTGATATGATGGTACCTGATGTCGATATGTTTGGACCTATCATGAAATACTGGATTAGCCGAGAGCTTAATGCAGCTCTGGTTATCACAGTAGATCACTGTAGGCTCCAAATGCAACCTGAACAAACCTGCAAGGATCTTCCTCATCCAAATAGCCTCGCATGCAGCCAAACTTGCTGCCATGTACTCGGCCTCTGCTGAACTGAGTGCCACGGATCTCTTCTTCCTGCTGTACCAGGAAACTGCTGTCGACCCAATGCTGAAAACTCCTCCAGAAGTGCTCTTCCGGTCCGTTGGGCTCCCTGCCCAATCTGCATCAGTGAAGCCAGAAAGCTTCGCTCCATCCTCTTGTTTGTACCCACGGTCCATATCTAGATGTCTTTGAGATATCTTAATCATGCTTTTAGCCTTCCAGAAGAGCTTGGTAGGCTTAACCATAGCTTGCGAAAGCTGGTTAACGACATAGCATATATCGGGTTGTGTATTGACCAGATACATAAGTGACCCCACCAATTGTCGATAAACAGTGGCATCCACTACATCCGCTGAAGTAGCATCCTCCTTCCTCCAACCTCCAGGAAGAGGAGTATCAACAGGCTTGCAGTCATGCATGTTGAACTTCTCCAGTATCTCCCGGGCATACTTACCCTGAGAAACAAACATTCCACCACTGCGCTGCCAAATTTCCAATCCCAGGAAATAATGAAGGAGGCCCAGGTCCTTCATCTCAAACTCTCTAGCAAGATCCTCCTTGCATGAAAGTATCAACAGCTCATCACCCGTCAAAATCAGATCATCTACATACAGTACAATGATCAGCAACTTCCCCTCCACCACAATCTGGTACAGGTTAGGATCCGCCTCACTCTTGGAGAATCCAAGCCGGTGAAAGTAACTTGCTCCTTGTCAAATTGTGTACATAAGCACGAGGTGCTTGCTTAAATCACCGGTGCTCTCTTGAGTCGGCGAACATGCGACTCAATCCAGCTGCTTTGAAGATCTCCTAAGCCTTCGGGCTGCTGCATGTACACCTCCTCCTCAGCCCGGCCCTTTCCGTTGAGGAACGCGATCTTCACATCCATCGATGGATGTGCCACCCCATCTCTGGCCCGGGAGAGCAAGGATCGTCCGTATGGAAGAGTACCTTGCGACAGGTGCAAAGGTCTCCTCATAATCAATCCCCTCGATCTGTGAGAAGCCACGGGTGACAAATATCGCCTTGTACTTCTCCACACTCCCGTCAACCGCCTGCTTCACTTTGTAGATCCATCGCGAACCCACCATTGATTTCCCCTCCGGTCTTGGGAAAATCTCCCATGCACTGTTTCTGACGATCGAATCATATTCTTTGATCATGGCATCTACCCATGCGGGTTCCTCCACAGCTTCCTCAAAAGAGGATGGCTCTGTCACAACAAATTGACTCATAAGAGCCATGTATCCAGTGGACCGATCCGGTGACCTACGTAGCTGGCGCAGGTGGTCCTACAATATTCTCTACATCTTGAGCCAGTCGCTCAGCTTCTGTAGTGCGCTTGCGCCCTCTGATGGTTGGCGCTACATGAGTGGTTTCTTCCACTCCATGAACTTCCTCTTGTGGCTGATCCACATCCGGAAGCTCATCCTTAGGAGCTAAAAGCTCCTCATCTGCATGCAAGTGTGGCTCCCTCTCAAGTGAACACTGCATGGCTTTCTCCTCCTAAAATTTGATATCCCATCGCACAACAGTCTTGCAACTGTCTGGCACATACACCCGATAGTTGTGGGGCGTATCAGTGTACCCCACAAATATTCCAACCTCTGCGGTTGGATCCAGCTTCTTTCTGGCATCCTTCGTCACATGCATGTAGACAGGTGAGCCAAAGATCCTCAAATGAGAAATGTCAGGCCTCTTGCCAGAAAACGCCTCCTCCGGTGTACCAATGCCAAGAATCTTGTGAGGACAACGGTTCTGCACATACACTGCAGTATTGCATGCCTCAGCCCACAAGTGAAGGGGTAGGCCCTGATCATGTAACATCGCCCGTGCAACACCCACAATAGTTCTGTTCTTCCGCTCAGCCACCCCGTTCTGCTGTGGGTTATGGGGTGCGATGAGCTCTCTCTGAATGCCTTCTGCACTGCAAAAGTCCTTGAATTCAGCCGAGATGAATTCACCACCATTGTCGCTCCTAAGAGCATTCACCTTCTTCCCCGATTCCTTCTCGACCAGTGCTTTGAACTCACATAACTTAGAGTATGTCTCGCTCTTCTTCTGCATGAAGAAGATCCAGCACTTTCGAGAGAAATCATCAACAAAGATCACGTAGTACTTGTGATTTGTTGTCGAAGCTACTGAGAAAGGACCACACACATCTGTGTGAACTCTCTCAAGGATCGTCGTGGCGCGAATATCCTTCTCGTGAAAGGTGGCTTTCACAAACTTCCCTAAATTACACCCCTTGCACTGATCTGACTGCGCAAGGGTGCCCTTAGGAAGCCCAGTAGAAATCTGCTGCAGGATCTTCAAAGCTCCATGGTGAAGGTGGCCCAATCTCCTGTGCCACAGTTCACCCTCATCATCTCGGCTCACCACTTCTCCCGCCTTGCATGCCATTGCTGCGCAGCCATCTACTTGCAACTGATAAAGGTTCTTGACTCGAACCCCTATCTTCCGGGTCTCTCCAGTTGTCTTACTGTGCAGGAAAGCTTTTCCTTCGCTGAAGACCACATCATACCCCTTGTCTTCCAACATTGCCACAGAGATCAGGTTCTTCATCAATCCTGGAACATGCAAAAATTCCTTCAATATGAAAGGTTTACCAGACTCCCTCTCAAAGGAAATGGTACCGATACCAGTCGCACTGTATCTACCATCATCGCCCATCTCGATGTGCACTCCAAGATCCTTTTCCTCCAGATCTGAAAATAGATCTCGATCTCCGGTCATGTGAAATGACGCACCACTGTCCAAGAACCATACTGATCCCACCACACTTGAAACCAAGCATGCGATCAGTGAAAAATCCAGTTCGAATTGAGAAGCCAATGCCTCTCCCGCTGCAGATCCAACAACCTTCTTATTTTTCTTCTTCCGCGGACAATTTGTGGCATAGTGTCTGTGCTGGTGACAGTGAAAACACTTCACCTTGGACATGTCTTGCTTCTTACCTTTTGCACCAGACTGAGAAGCCTTCTTGCTCTTCCCCTTCTTTTCTTTGGCAGCCAAAGCACAATTTTCTTCATCAGCTACCTTTGACGAAGATCTGTCCCTGGTTGTCCTCGTGATCTCCTCTTGCATGAGATCCGACCACAGTCGCTCCCATCCCGGAAACTTCTCCCGACCATTGACAGAGTCCTGATAGGAGTGCCAACTCTTCGGAAGACCAAGGAGAGCCAGGTCAACCAAGTCCTCATCATCGACAGTCACCCCCACACTTCCTAGCTCATCTCTGCATTGAGTGAACTTCGTGAGGTATATTGCGATGCTGTCGCCTTTCTCCATCTTGATGTTTCTGAGTTTATCTTTGAGCACCAACTTCCTTTGGTTGCTCTTACTCTGGAACATATCTGTTAACTCTTTCCACATTAAATATGGAGAAGCTTTTCCATGCAGGCTGGATACAATGTGATCCTTTATGCCCTCCAACAGAATCCTTCGACATTTTGCTTGTTTCTTTTGCCATGCTTCGACAACAGCAGCATCAGTAGAAGTAGGCTTTGGAACCTCTTTCTCCACAAATTCCAACATCCCATTATCATCTAATACAGCCTCCATGCGGTCTTTCCATGCAACATAATTCGAACTGCCTTCCAAGGCATATTCTAGTCGTAATCCATTGAAAGACATTTTCGCCGCGGCACCAAGAACGCAAATCTGCAAATTCGAATTCCAAGAGCTGATAACTCAACCGCTTCCAATCTACACTTGAGAAAAAATTATTTCCAAATCAGAGATTGACCACACGGGCATTTTCCAGACCTTTCACTTTCCGAAGAAAGATGAATCCGGAAGCTACCTGGCCCGAGTGCAGACTCTGTCCGAGGAAATAATTGCAATCACCGTAATAGATCTTTGACGATTAATTTCGCTTTGATACCATGTAGAAATTTTCTGAATAATGAATATTTATTCGCTGAGATTAACCTGATCATACACAAATTCGATTTGCTGCACAACACATAATCTCTTCTACAAATTAATCATCACACGCGGAAAATAAAACAAGCGGTAGAACATCAATTCGCACACATAGAATGCAGCATGTATGGGGAAAGCTTATAGCTAAAAACCCCCAGCTATATGTATCATATAAATGGATGATAACATGTAACTTTACACAATACAATACTCCTCACAAGTAGTCAGTACTGTCTCCACAAGCTACACACAAACTAGCTCAGTTTTGAACAAGTCGCGGGTTCGAAACTCCTCCACTAGCTGCCTGCCTCTATTGCGCAATCCAAAGTGTGAATGTAGCTGAACCAAGTTCAAATTCACCTTGACTGAACATCACAATCATCATTGGCATACTCATCCCACTGATTGTGCAAATCTCATGCACAACTAATGTACAACTGTTGTCGATCTCACCCTTCCATCTACCTCTTCCACTGGTCTTCCACTGAACTGTCCATGCACTGAGTTAACTGATGAGTTCTTTAGTTGAATAATGAGTTAATAATTAGTGAATTAAATAATATTTAATTCACCCAACTCATCTCTAGTGTAATCGCCAGTTAAACTGATCACAACTAGTTCAACTAGTCTCAACCCCATCAACTCCTCAATCAACTCCACCGAACTCCACCACTTGAGCTCTAACTGAAGTAAACCATGCATTAGCTCACCAAACCCATGGGAATAATGTAAATCCTCATGTCAGCTGCATGCCCCACCTCCGGGGGTCAAACTGAAGTGCTCCAAGAGAGTAAACTGAAGTTTAGAGTCCAAATATTATTAAGGGTAACTAATATTCGACTGTTCTATTTTTAGACAGGCAGTCTAAAAATAGACTTCGACCTATATGTCTAAAAATAGAGGTCCATCTATTTTTACCAACATGACCAATCCTCCAAGAATATCATACTGCAACTCCCAGTCCATGATCTATATGTCTAAAAATAGACATAGTCTAAAAATAGACTTTGCGCCAAAAATAGCCTGCGGGCCCACCTAGTGAAGGCGACTTCATTTCACTAGGCTCCATCATCTTGCTGCATTTTCAACAACAAAGTATGAATGAATCAAACCGAGAAAATAAGTCGAGAGGAAGAGCCAAAGTATTTTGAAGATCTCATAGAGGTTCTCTCCATAGTCGAGGCATCTAAAAGACAATTAGACGAAGTAGAAAAATTCGAGGATGAATGGATCAGGATAAATCCTGTAACACTTCCAAAATTTACTAGTAAAAATTTTAATTTTTGGAAACTGTCAAAATGAAAACTTTTCTTCGATGAAAAGAGTTGATTGAGTATCAGTCTACTAAGCCATATGATGAAGTATGTGATACCTTATTATTAGATCTTATAAAGCATGCATTAGATGAGAAGTCCTTGTGCAAGGTAGCAAAAGCTACACCTTCCCAAGAAGCATGAAAGACCGTGGAAGTAGAATTTGGTATAAAGGAAAGTGACATAAAGAAACACATTATGTTACAATCTGTTGAAGAATCAATAGAAAGTTAACTACAGTTCTAATATTAAATGAGAAAGACTCTAGGACCTTGGTCATGGGACACGTATTCCAAGATGAATGTTGGGCAAAAACATTCTAGTGGGTGTTCATTTCGGTTTATTAATGGTTATGGAAATTGGCAAAGGAAATTGCAAAGGATTTGGAAAGGCATGAGGCATTTATTGGCATTTTATTTATGAAAACAATGGAAAATAGGAGAAAAGAAAGGTGAAAGGTCACATGTTGCATGTGAGGAAGAAAATGAAGGAAAATAATGGAAAAATGAAGAAATTAGAGGCCTTATTGATAAAAAGGCTTATAAGGATCAGTTGGTAGCTTTTGCCCAAAATATTTTCAGTTCCTTTTTGGATCTCTCATACTTTTGGACACTTTTAGTTTTCTAAAGCACTCTTGGAGGAGTGTGGCATACTTGGGATTTGGATCAAGAAGGAACAATAAAAGCAGGAAAGTGCAAGAGGACAACGAGATAAATATATATAACGGGTTTTCTTGCAGGTAATGAGTTTCATGTATGGTTCTCTTACTAGTTTTGGCATGCATGACATATGCATGTGGTTATTTGGTTATGATTTTTCATTGGCATGGGGGATTGCATGGATTCAAAGTAGTTTTTCCTAGCCTTGCTATTTCCTGGATAGCCATGGTGTTGTGGGTTTTACTTTTTCTTTCTAGTTGGTTTTCTCATGCCTTTGGTTGTGGGTTGAGTTATTAGTTCCTAGAAGCCTTGGTTGGAAAAATGCTCTGAAAGCACTTGGTGGGTTGAGTTACTAGTCCTAGAAGCCCTGGTTGGACAAATGCTCTGGAAGCCTGACAACAATTGTGGGTTGAGTTACTAGTCCTGGAAACCCTGGTTGGAACAAACGTGTTGGAGCCATGGACAGCTTGGGTAGAGACCAATATGGTGATAGTTAGTGATGTTAGACCGTGAGGAGGAATCGTCGATTGAGGGTTGAGGTGGTTTGGCCTCTAGAAGCCCTGGTTTGGTTTTGATTGATTTGTCCTATGAGATCCCACATTCATGCTTGGAATATGGCATGGGGGTGATTGGCTGAAAGAGATATTTGGTTCAGCTTAGCCTATGGTCGAGTGGCTCATGGAAGTCCCATAGTTGTTCAACCTATGCTATCATCAATAAGAGCTCTTTCTCCTTGGTATTTTATGGTTAAATATACCTATTTATATGTGGCTTATATCGTTGTTATAACCTTGATATTTCTATTGAGTTTTATGTCAGTGATAATGTATGGCTCTCATCATTTTTGGTTAATCATTTAATGTATAACGACTATATGGCTTAACAGATGGTAATGTAGTTATTGTGATGAGGCATTAATGCTTCTTACTAATTCTCTGATAATTGTGCGACCCTTGTGCTCAGGTCTATTGTTTTAACCTATAGAATGCATATTTTTGATATGTTTGATGAAATGGTTTTCATGGCTAATAGGGGTCCACTCAAGTCCTTGTTCAAGTATTTACATTTTTATCATTGTTTTGATGTTACTTTTCATTTCTGTAAGTTTCATGGAGTTCTAGACAATGGCCTAAGTCCTGGCCCTGAAAAAGTGGCTCAGAATTCGGAGTCGTTGGCACAAACTACCTGGAAATGTCCCTAGTTGCAGGAATTCCTTGTTGTGGGACTGACTGGAGGTCCTAAGTTGCATGCATGCCAATGTCAGGGGAGAGATTAAGGCTTTGATGCAGAAAAATTTCATTTTCTCTCAAGGGTTAGTCACTTGGATGGGTTGGATGGCTTCGGTCACCTAGATGGGTTGGATGGCTCCTAGGGGTTTTGTTGCAAGTGCAGAAGGTTAGGTTGGTTGTTTTATGTCGGTTCCACTTCCTTAACTGATATATAGGGAGTTGAATCATATCATAGTAACTTTTCATCACATGTTTGCCTCAATTGGCCAGTAACTTGGGTAGATGTGGGAGGAGGGTGTTATAGAGTAGTATCATAGCATGGTTCAGTTCTCCTTGGGTGATGTCTGGTTTCCGTTCCACTTGGATGAATGTGTTTTCGTATCTACATGTTGGTTGCATATAGGTCCTTGTACTTGTGATCTATGTGCTTGTTGTTTATCCATGGTATTGGTCATGATTGTAGTGGTGTCGTCCTGTGAAAGTTGATGGTGTCCTTGCTGAATGTATTTTTTGTGTTTATGTCGGTCGTGCATCGATTATGTGTATCGGTGTTTATATGTTGTTATGCATACTTTGACTATATGATGGTCGTTGTGCATGAAGTCATGGTATGTGGTCAGCATAGTCATGCATTGATAAATGGATAATGGTTGAAAAGATGTTTATATGTTGATATGATTATGTTTATATATATGTGTGTGTGTGTGTGTGTGTGTGTGTTTGTGTGTGTATTACGCTAATATGGTCGGTCTTGCAGATGAGATATCCTCTTCGAGCTATACTAAGGTACACTAGTTTGCTTATGATTTGGTTTAACTGACATAATATAACTTGCAGGAAGAAGAGATCAAAGATGAATAACAAGATGGTAGACTACAAAGATTCTCCCTATGAATCAGATGAGTAGTGTGGTGTTGGGAACACTTCTAACTTAGCAGACACATTGAAGAGTTTGACGGAGGAAATAAGGATTTGCAAAGCAGATAATGACAAAATCATGTAGGCATAGGAGAAATAAGTAGAAGTCAATGCAATAATTCTTCAGAGTTTGTCAGAATTGCAGAGACAGGGACCACTTCAAATCAAGTATGGATAAGAGGATATGACTAATGGGGCATGTGGAAGTAGACCTCATAGTGGGCACAGGTTAGATAAAGGTGACACGATTAGGTATGTCAGGTTCTTGGATACTCCGGAAAGGAGGGGTGATGGACACAGGTACTATTCTCGTTCTGGTTCTAAAAGGTATCATGGTCATCATCGTTATAATCCTTAAAGGAGGAGTGATATGAGATATTTTATGGATGATTTCAAGAAAGAAAAGCCACCTACATTCGATGGGGAAATGAATAAATCACATGATGCAAAAGCATGGTTGATTGGAATGAATAAATTCTTCAGATTGCACGATTACTTAGAGAACATGAAGGCCAAGATATCTACATTCAGTCTTAAAGGTAAAGCAGATATTTGGTGTGAATATGTAAAGAACATTAGAGATATTTATGAGGATTTGACTTGGAGTGAATTCGAGAGACTATTCCGGAAGCAGTATCTATCGAAGATGTACTATGATGACAAGGAAAAATAGTTTTATGAGCTAAATATGGACTCTATTATTGATGAGGAGTAAACTAGCAGATTTCTGGAGTTGTTGAGATATGTGCCTTACCTCAAGGAGGAGAAGGCCAAGATTCAATGATTCATCAATGGGTTGTCGATAACATTCAAATACAGGATTGAGTTTGATGAGCCTAGATCATTGGAGGAGGCCATCCAGAAGCTAAAGCATTGTTATGAGCAATCAAAGCGTAGATCTAAGACTTACCAGACTGGAAAGGTAATGCAACGAATAAAGGGAAATGGGATAAGAAGCGAGCAAGGCCTCGAGACACAGGTAAAAAAGATAATGCAACGCCGCACAATAATTTCAATGCATCTAAAAAAGGGTAGGGATTTTAGTTTGAGGAGAAGAACAAGGATCTAGGTTGGAAGCCTATACAATTTTGGACTTGAGGCAAAGATCATCACATGAGAGATTGTACACATCATCAAGGTGGTAGACCGCATATTTACAATGCTCAAGAAGCACAGGCATTGGGGGATGTTGGACAAAGTGTTCCTCAGATCTATGCAGCATTAGATAAATGGCAGGCAGATCACAATGCGTCTATTATCAAGATGGACGGTAAGATTTGTGATCAAGTTGTTTCTATTTTGATTGGCCTAGGATCTAATTACAGTTATGTTAATCCTGACATGGTGGATAAGTGTGGTTTTAATAAATAAGTGCATGTAGAGTCTTGGTTAGTGCAGTTGGATACAGGTACAAAGAAGTGAGTTCATCATTAGCTAAGAGCTTATGCATTTCAGTTGTCTACATCAACACATTTGAATTTATTTTCATTGAGTTCGTATAACATGCTTTTGGGTATGGACTGGTTGTATCTCCATAGGACCAAGGTGGACTGCTATGACAAATCTATTGAGTGCTTGGATGACAATGGAGAAAAAAGAGTCTTGTAAGGTAAGAAGAAGGAAACATCAGTTAGAACGGTGACAACTATGCAGACGAAGTGTAGTCGCAGGAACATGTGTGTTATTTGCAGTACATATTCTACTGACAAAGATAAGGACTCCATAGTTGGTAGAGCTAAAGTTGTAGTTGAAGGAAATGTTGGACAAGAGATACATTAGGACAAGTGTATCACCATGGGGCACACCAGTATTGTTTTTGAAGAAGAAGTATTGTACTCTCAGGTTGTGCATTCATTACATGCAATTGAACAAGGTGACCATTAAGAATAAGTATTCGTTGTCAAGGATTGGTGATTTTTTTGATCAATTGAAGGGAACAACAATGTTCTCGAAGATTGATTTGATATTAGGATATCATCTGAGATTAGACTATTGACTAGTAAAATTTCTCCTAAGGGTTGCAGAACTAGGGTTCATATATCAACTTGTATTCTATGGTTTCAAACCCTTCTCGTCTCCTTCAAGGGGGTTTCTTGAGGTCTTCAAGAATACTTCCTTTTGCTAACTAGATAGATTGTTTCTTTCACACACGTATGGAAATGTACTTTACAAATCATATTGTAATAGATTCATAAGATGATATTATGGGTATTGACTACACCTTATTTGGAGACATCATTTTTATTGTAGGGGTTGGAAACTTTATATTGGATGTGGTTCGTGATGTGAAGACTAATCACCTTCTAGTAAATATTCATACTAACTCTAACAAGCCTATGGATGTTTGTTTACAAAGGGAGACCCATCTCTGCTCAGATCATTGGATTCTTTGTTTTTTCATGCTAATTGTTTTTCTCATATTTCCTTCTCCAAGGGGTTGAGACTATTTTATTCATTTATTTTACATGGCCCAGTGAAAGAAGAAGAATGGAGATTATCTCCACATATTTTCCATTTCGCTAAGTTAAAAATAAAACGAGTTCAATTCTATATGCAATAGACTAATAGCCTATTGATACACCTTTAGTGATTTATTCATAGCTCTCACCTATCACTATAGATCAATGAAATGACATCTAATATATATAGCCTAAAAGAGTTTTATTTTATGCCCAAGACACCGGTATAATGGAGTAGTTTTGAAGGCAATGATATCCATTGGGGATTTCCATTTTTTCAGCAACATACAAGAAAAATCTTGGTGTTGGAGGAAGAGATAAAAGATCTTTGCCAAAAACACAATATCATCACTCTCCTAGTGCCATTTCTGTTAACTCATTAGAATGCAGGTAATGCATAAGGATTCATCAGTAGAAATTTTCTCTCTTTCCAATAACAAAATAGGTTCATCCTAATATTAATATATAAAATATGGTTCATTAATATGTATGGTTCATTTTTTTTTTATGATCCTATTTCTCTAAAGGATATCTAGTTTTAGAATTTTTTTTGGTATAAGATATGGTGATACCTTTAAATATGAGGTAATTTTGGGTAAAATTAGAAGTGGAACAAAAATTTGTGGTTTGAATTTCCTTTGTAGTAGTAGGCTACATGCAATTTCTATCGAAAGGTTTTGTTGTGGCCCAACATGGAATAATCTTTGGGTGAAAAGGTTCATTATGGGTGGTATGTTTTTTATCTCTTCAACTCATTGGATTCTTTTTTGTTCATGGTATTTGTTGTTCTCAACTTAGAATCCCTGAATCACCCTGAAAGGTCATGACAATGTAACTTTTGGAGGCATTGATGGACAACCCCTGCCCACCCTGAAAGGTCATGACAATGTAAATTTTGGAGGCATTGATGGACAACCCCTGCCCCCCCCAAAAAAAATTCATTAGAATAAAACTTTTAGAAGCTTTTGTTAAATGATCGCCTCCAAATGTTCAATCCCCCGCCTCCAAAAAAAATCGCGCGAAGACATATTTCAGAAATCGGGAAGATCAGTAATTAAGAAGACCTCGAACCGATGGTCCTCAAACTTGCAAGAGCAAGGGAATAGCGAACTTGAAAGAGCAGGGGAATATATTGCAGGGATGTTATGCAGGCGAGCAAGTTGACCCTAGTTGAGGCAACCCACCCATCACAGGTGAAGGTGTGTGTTAGGTAAACTTGACTCGGGATAGAGTCAATGTTGACTAGGGTAAATAGTAGTGGTTTTTGGGCACATGGTATTGTGCACCCATGGTTTTCGACCCATGGTATTGCATGTAATGGAGCCTATAAAAGGCTGGGAATAATTCATTGTAATGTAGGCCTAAAGGTGAGTGGTGAAGGCTCACTTGGCCGGATTGGCCAGGGTTTTGGCCAATGGTTAATGAAATTTCATCGGTTGGGTTTTTCCCCATAGTTTGGGGTTTTCTCGGATAAAATTCTATGTTTATGTTTATGATTTGTTGTTGGCCTCTTTAATGTTTATTCCTCTCGGTAAATTGTTTATTATTTCTGCAGTAAATTTCTAACAAATGGTATCAGAGGCTTAATACTTGCAGGATCATAGATATTTTTATTAACCAAGATTGTTCATTCATTATGGAATGAGATTGATTTGATTGGATCTGTCAGATCTGATGTTTGAATATCTAGATCTGTGTGTGAATATGTTGGATCTGATTAGATCTACTTCAGTCAGCAAAATTATGGACTCTATGATGTGGAAAATATCGACAGCCAGCCTACGACATTTTGTTTGTTACATCTTAGATCTCGAAGGAAGAAGCGAGGTGTAGTGGTGTTGGGGCGCATCTAATAAATGAGAACACCGAGTGGAGGGCCGAGCCTTACGCCCTGCAAAAACCATTTGAACGAAGGATCGAGTCACAAACCGGAAAGTGACCATTCAAATTTCATTGTTGTCGAAAATGCTGCGACTGGGAAGGCTTACGGGAGAGTTGGATTTTAGAGTGAGCCTAAAGAGACATACCCTTTCTAATTAAAGGGCTATTAAACCATCGGTTAATCTTGATCGCCTTGAAGGCCATTTTTATGAGGAGCTGGGGACTTTTGGGTTCGCGAGAAGTCCAGATGGATTGATGGCAATTAACGATCAGAGGTGCCAACTGCAAGAATCAGGATTAGAGGAATTTTCTCTGGTGGGTTCTATGCAGCTCATTGCAATTCCCAAGAGAAAATTTTGAGAGCGTTGTAAGGCAACGAGCATCGAAAGCATGGAACTAGTGATTTATAGCGTTGAGAGAAAGGAGCCAGCGAGGATAAATGTTTTTTCCTTTAGAGAGCTCTTATGTTCATCGCAGATGTTATTGAGCAGCTCAAGATAGGAAGGAAAATGGCAGCTGGAAAAGCTTAAGCGTGGGCGTCAAAGCGTAGGTGTGGGCATTATAGCGCATCTGTGGCAATAAAATGAAGGCAGTGATGAGGGGAGAATCACCGAGGAAATGATGTTGCACAGAGAATGATTTCGATCAGAAAATGAAGGTGTGTACGTCTGCAAAAGAGAGGTCAGGGATATGGACATTATTCATGTTTATGGCAGAGGAAATGTCTACATCGAAGCTGAAGCTTTAACTGAAGTCGAGGTTAAATTTTCTTCGGATCATGGTAACCTGAAAATACTCAAAATACCAAATACCCATAGTGTTGAAAGCTCCAGAATTGAGTGTTTTAGAAGGTCTCGACTAAGATCGATTCCTGCTTGGTTGGATGTAAATTGCATGGTCATATCCTTTGCTCACAGCACAGGAGCTATGGTGGCAGAGGATGAGTTGAATCATAACAGTGAGGAAATTGGCATGCATGTGGACTCACGAAGGCAAAGGCATTGATAATGATCTCATTGGAAGCTCACAAACCGGTCAAGGAGAATGCTAAGGCCAACATCGATTTAGTGCCGAAGGGTTAATTATTTCGGCAGTATACATGTGAGGACCTGGCCGGAACAAGAAATACTCATTAAGTCATGTGCGCAAGCAAGAAGATGATGAAGTCACCACATTTTGAAAAGGGAAGCCATCGAATTTTGCTGCGGTAGGAGAGAAAAGTCTGAGAGGATATGTGCATGTGGATTAATTAATTGATGAACCATGTATTTGAAGAGAACTCCTAGAATACTGGCGGTTACGACCCATGTAATCCGGTAGATGGGTTTTTTTTAAATGGACATTGATGTCATATGTGCAAAGACAGTAACAATGAAACAAAAAAAATTATTATTATTATAATGGATTTAATTTTTTACATGTAAATGGGCATATCATTGTAAGACCTGGCATGGCATGCGTACCCTTGGGTAATCACTAGTAAAGTCTGGGTTAGACCTAGGTGATAGGGGGGATGTCAAGTTAACAATTACCCTGGGTAAAAATTTGAGGGGGGAAGAGCTAGAGTGAGCGGGGTTGTCTCACTTAGCAATTTTCGCTGGATTTAGTCAAGAATTCCCAATTCAAGTTTAAGGGGGGAATTGTTAGGCAAACTTGACTCGGGATAGAGTCAATGTTGACTAGGGTAAATAGTAGTGGTTTTTTGGCACATGGTATTATGCACCCATGGTTTTCGACCCATGGTATTGCATGTAATGGAGCCTATAAAAGGCTGGGAATACTTCATTGTAATGTAGGCCTAGAGGTGAGCGGTGAAGGCTCACTTGGCCAGATTGGCCAGGGTTTTGGCCAATGGTTAATGAAATTTCATCGGTTGGGTTTTTCCCCGGAGTTTGAGGTTTTCCCGAATAAACATCTGTGTTTATGTTTATGATTTGTTGCTGGCCTCTTTAATGTTTATTCCTCTCAATAAATTGTTTATTATTTCTGCAGTAAATTTCTAACAGTGTGGTTATATCCTAATTCAAAATCCCTATCCCTGGCCTTGATGATTTCGAATTCATCACCTTCTGTATTTTTTGAAGTCTCCATCTTCTACAAAAACCCAAATATCTGCTCCCACATCAGAGGCGTGTTTTCTGCGCCTCATAAAGCCCCGGACAGCCAACAGGCCAAAAAAAGTTGCAGGAGCCGTCATTTTTTATATCCGAAATTCCCAATCACGTTGGATCCTGCAAGGTTCTGAGGGCCTGACTGGTGTGACAGAGCTTCGTTTCAAATCAAAGTTCGACTTTGGGTTTTAGCTGTGCGGGTATCGAGGTGAGGGCTTCCAAAGGATCTGAGGGTTTAACAAAACTTAGGATTGTGGAATTGGTACACAAATATTCGATGAAGATCACGATGTCTCAGCTTCTGAAGGGAAAATATGGGTCATGGCTGCCAAGCTCAAGGACGAGCAAGGGACTTTGAAATTGAAGGGTGAGGGTTTTGAACCTAGGAATCTAGTATGTATTAGTTTGATTAAGTGTTGTGTCGTTGATTGCAATGTTTTCATTTAGTCAATTCAGCTTTCTCTTCAACATATGTTATTGGGGCAGGACAACGGGGTCAGGGTTTAACCGCTTCAACATATGTTTTTGGGGCAGGACAATGGGGTCAGGGTTTGTCCAGCTTCTATTACTTGTTTGGCATCTCCAAAAACCTACGTTGGGGCAGGACAATGGGGTCAGGGTTTGGCCATATTCTATTGCTTGTCTGGAATCTCCAAAAATCCTTGAAGATTTCTTGGTAGTATTTATATGCTCTGCCATCTTCTATTGCTTGTCTGGTATCTCCAAAAGCCTTGGGATCCATTCCAATTACTAAATTGGTTGGGGTTTAACCACCATGAGATATAGTAATGTAAGATATTTGTGGCTAGGGTTTCACTACCACCTCTGTGGATTCCTTAATCGGCCCATATCCTTGTCCAATCCCACCATGTTGTTGTCCATCTAACAACATCTCTAGGACGAGAGTTTTATAACTCTAGGATGAGAGTTTTATAAACTCTAGGACGATAGTTTTATAACTCTAGGGTGAGAGTTTTATAAACTCTAGGACGATAGTTTTATAAACTCTAGGACAAGAGTTTACCCGAGATTTTATGTCAATAAAACTCTCAGACGAGAAAATACTTAACTCTCATCTGAGATTATTTTAACTTCGGTCAAGCCCAATCAAACTCTCGGGTGAAACATTAAAAATATCTCAGACGAGAGTTTTAAAAACTCTTAGTCGAGAAATTGAGTTGACTATTTTCTTGGACGAGAAATTAAAAATTTCACCCAAATTCTAGCCATCCGCCAAAAAGTGTTTCCCAACTTTGGGATTGCAGCTGTAGGTCACCTTCGACCACCACTTCCCTCCCCAATTTTTCCTCCAGTTTTGATGTTGATTCTCTTGTCCCCATCTTGATTTTATCATGTAAGCTTCTTTGACTGTAAACAATCCTTTCGTAGCATAGCCCCATATCAATATGTCTAACCCTTCCTCGAAGATGATACTTCTCTATTCTAGCTCCTTCAAATGTATCCATTGATCTGAATTCGTCGCATTTGGCCAATCTGTCATGATTTCCATCTTCTCCATCCACCGTTAATGGTCTCTTCCCTCCAGTATTCGTTTACCGTTTTATAATTGGTGTTCATAGCATAAGTGAACCATTCACTCAACTCTTGTCTAGGGAATAATTTTCCCCTCTGTTGCTAGGATTCATTCCAAAAGAGAGTTGTTTTTCCATTCATTATTTCCTAGAATAAATGTTACAAAATAGGATTTCTGTTTTGGGCTGCTAGATTCTAGATGGTCGATCCTTTAGGGGGATCTCGTTATCTTAAAATATCCTTTGTACGGTTGGTCATGCCGTATTTCCTCGTCCATATATGCTTCCACATTCCCATTCCTCCCTATGCTCATATCCACCATAATTTCACCCCCAATACCTGGTTGAGAATAAATGGGTCTCTAAGGCCTAGTCCCCCTTCCATCTTAGGTTTGATGAGGTTTGACCATGCTACCAAGGACCATTTTTTCAACTCTTGGACCCCTCCCCAAAGGAATTTCTTAAATATTTCCTCCATTTTGCTGCAGATTGTTTTGGGCGTGGCCATTCCAGACAGCTGGTAAATGGGGATGGATTGTAGGACGAATTTAAGAAGGATGGTGCAGGGAGCCATATTGAGGCCTCTAAAAGTCCAATTTTTGAGCTTGCTTTGAATTTTGTGGATAAGATGACTCCAGCAAGCAATTTTCAGAGAGCTTTCAGCAAGGGGCATGCCCAAATATTTAGTGGGAAGATATCTGATACCAAACCCCAACACTCTCACCATAAAGGTTTTGATATTTCTAGCCTTATTAAAGAAGAAGATGCATAATTTTTCATTATTAATAAGGCTGCCACAGGCTTCCATAAACACATGGAGTATATCTTTAATGTTTTTTTCTTCCTTCAACGAGACATGACAAAAGAGCATAATGTCGTCAACAAATTGATGGTGGGTAAGAGGGAGGTAATTTCCCCAGAGCCTAAGGCCACAGATCTTGAGATTACGAGCTTCCTTATTTAGGAGTTGATGGGGTTTAAATAAGGTTTTGATGTTCATTTTAGATATAATTCTGGAAAAGTGATCAGTAACACCTTGAATATAAGGAAGGGTTACCTTGGCTAAGGGAGGGGTGCAAGGATGGGTTTTGGGGCAGGGATGGAGGCAAATAGATATTTAGTTGATCCTTAAGTTGCATCATAAATTAATCCTAATTAACCGAGTAGTGACACATTAAAAATGCCTAATTAATCATGAAATTAAACAAATATGGATATGAGAGGGAAACATCTAAACCCCTAACCCATTTAACCCCCTAAACCCTAAGCCTCTAACCCCTAGCCCCTTAAACCCTAATTCCCAACCTCTAACCCATTTATCCCCCTAAACTCCTAACCCATTTAACCCCCTAAACCCCTAAAACCTTAACCCATTTAACCCCTAAACCCTAAACCTCTAAACCCTTAAACCCCTAAACCCCTAACACCTAAACCCCTAACCCCTAAACCCCTAAATCGTTAACGCTTAATCCATAACTCATTAAGCCCTAAAATCCTTAATTGTTAAATCCCCTAACCCCTAAGCCCCTAATCCCTAATCCCTTAACCACTAATTCATTATTCACCTAACCCCTAACAATGCCTAAATCCCCTAACCCCTAAGCCCCCAATCCCTAATCCCTTAACCATTATCTCATTATTCCTCTAACCCCTAAATGCGCCTAAATCCCCTAACCCCTATCTCCCCCCAATCCCTAACCCCTTAACCACTAACTCATTATTCCCCTAACCCCAATCCTAATCCCTTAACCACTAACTCATTATTCCCCTAACCCCTAAATGCGCTTAAATCCCCTAACCCCTAAGCCCCCAATCCATATCCCCTTAACCACTAACTCATTATTCCCCTAACCCCTAAACCCTAAACCTCTAACCCCTAAGCCCCTATTCCTCGAACCCCTAAGCCCCTAATCCCTAATCCCTTAACCACTAACTCATTATTCCCTAACCCTTATAACAATCCTTAAAACTCATTGGGATTAGCCATTCCAAACGAAAGCTGGTCTAGTTGGGACCTACGATCGAGTTAATTCCCCCTTGTTGGCAAGGTGGAATTTTTGCCCTGTCAACAACCCTATAATCCTTAATCCCTCTAACATATAATCTATATTATTGTTAATTCATATGAACTTTAATCCTAAGCCCTAATTCCTCTAAAACTTATAAGACCCAATCTTTATAACCCTTGCCACACTTAATACCTAAAGATTACAACCCTTATCCTCTAAAAGAATTTACCTCTCTAACACGTAATACATATAATCATTGACACCTGACTACTATACTCCTTAACACATATAAACCATAACCATAATACTATAACCATTATATCTCTTTACATTTTACCATCATAAACCCTAAATTTTATAACCTTTAATCACTATCTATTTTTAAACCCTAAAACCCCTAATATAACCTTATCACCCATATTTCAAATAATCCCTAATATTTACAAACTTAGTCCTTATAATCCTTGCATTAAAACCCCTAACCTTATAATCCATATTTCCAACAATACTTAGCCTTCACAGCCCTTAGTCCTTATAAATCTTGCATTATAACACCAAAACCTTATCCTTGGAACTACAACCATCACTTAGTGACTATAAGCACCTTATCTTAAGCACAATGTACAAACTTGATCACCACTTTCATAGGGGTTTTAAGAATGGCTAAAGGTGCAACTCATTAGTGTTCATGGAGTCAATGAAATACTTTTGACACACTAATGAGTTGCACCTATAGCGATCCTAAAGATTTTTTGGTGAACTGCACTTAGCAAGCTGATGCTTCTTTAATTCATTAGGGTTTTAAAAATGAGCCCATGGTAATTGAGTCAAACATTGGTGATCAGAAACACTTTTAATAATGAAGCACGTCTTTGTAAGAAGATCCCAAACATAGAACAAAGCATTGTGTATGCAATGTGTGTATTATGTGTTATATAGAATGAGGCTATGCCTAACCAATATATAGTCTTATTTACCGCTAAGACTGAAAGGTGTGTGATCGTAATAATGGCAATAACCTTTTAAGATCAGAGACTAGCCATTGTAGAGCTAGCAGTTATGGGTACGAGTTATCTGTTAAATACCAGGTTTTCTTTATTATTTTTCCCTTGAATTTGCATGTCTGGGTAGCAGTTATTCGTTAAAAACTAGGTTTTCATTTTTATTTTCCCCTTGAATTTTTTGTGGGCGATTGACATTGCGAATAAATTTTTGTGTATGCTTCAAGTAGGAAGTTGTATACAACCTGTCAACTGAGATTTTTTTGATTGGGGCTCGAATGGGTTGTATAGATAGCCCTGCCTATTCTTGTCTCGTGCCACTATCTAAATTACTGTGTATCGGTTGTCTCGTGCCACTATATAATATTAGTCTAATCTTAAATTACTGCTAGCTAACGATATGCAGTTTTGAACAGAATATTGAAGTGGCAGGTTGTTTGTCGACTTTTGGGATTTGCAAATGTGTAATACATGAGGTAGCAACTTGACATCTCAGGTTCTAGGTAAGTTTGATGTTAGTGATTTATACGCATATGGTTGTGTTGTTTATACACAAATAACTGTCATGTTTGTTTTGAAACTTTATTAACTGGTTTAACAGGATCAAAATTCCACTGACAAATCTCGATGTAAGTTGTTTGCCCATACCTTGTTAAAAATAACAAATCAAATCGATTCCAAGCCGCTGACTGCATTTCCATAGCTTGCATAACGACATAGCAAATATTTAGAAATATTGCGTTTCTGTCTTTCTCCCAAGTTGAGAACTATTCGGCACAATTTTTCACTGGAACTTTTAGTCCAGGTCCTTGTTGTGGCTTCATTGCAAAAGTGCGAGCAACAACTTAAATTCAAGCTAAATGAATAACTCTATTATTATTATAACATTATTTCAAATGTTTACATTAGAATATTTCCATGTGATAGATTGTAAGGAAGTAATCTAGATTATTTTTTTTTTTCTTAAATTTGGTTATAAAAATTTATAGAGTAATGTTTTTATTGTTTAAAAAGTTTTTATCTACACATCAATTTAATAATTTTAAAAGTTATTTTAGTATTAAAAACTCAAATGAATTTAATGAATTTTTGACAAAATTAATTAAACAAAAAACATAATTAAACTATGCAAATTGTTCACAAATAAACCATACAAATTGTTAGTACAACTTATAACTTATTAAAAAAACCTAAAATCCCTCCATTGAATATATGGTATGTTCTTGTTATGGTTGAAGAAGACGGTCTAGCCATTAAAGACTATATGACATCTTATTATTGAGTTACAAAGTGTTTTAAACAAGTGTTATTTGTGTGAGTGCAGATAGAAATGATTTAGGTTGTCTTCATGGTGCACAGGGGTTTCACTCAATAAATCTCTCACATATCGCTTGGGTTCATGACATACTAAACAATACTCCTAATTTGACTACATATTGGAAAATACTTCTAAAAGTCACATTATTTATCCCCCTACAAATATGAACCCAATACACCTCCCTAATTTAAAAAACCCCTACTTTCACTAGATATTGTAGGTATCAATTTTTTCATTAACATTTTTTATACCCATTTATATTTTTCATTAACTTTGAGCTCCATTTTTATTTAAGTTGGTAAGAGACTGTATTTGATACATGTATATATTTTTGATAAAGCTTATTTAACAAAAAATAAAATAAAAAAATAGAGTTTTAATTTTTTTTGCCAATAAAATTTTGGAAACATTATTAAAAGAATATTCAATATATAAAATTATAAATTATTAGATTGGTTTGTAATAATGTAGATTTGAATGGACGTTTCAGACCTTCAACAGAGGGATAAGATATATCTTAATCTTTATTTACTTAGTATATTAAAAAATGACATGTAAATAAGGAGAATATTGATGCATAACATTCCATGTCCACAAACAAATCACATGTTAACCAATGTTATAATTCATTTATGCAAAAATAATTTGACAACTAGGTTGTTAACTATTTATTGTTTGATCTTTATATACTATGGTGATAGTTTTGTCCTCTTGCTTAAGGACATTGGCAACCTTTCATTTGTCATCTAAGGATTATGTAGTCCCCTCTTCATCATGGTGACAATTTTATCCTTTTGTTAAGATGTTTAGTGATGTGTTAGCCATAAATCATTTAGTTATTTATTATGAGGTCATCAATCTTTGATTTAATGTCCATAGATCGTTTAGTTCTATGTTCAAGAAAGATTCAATTTTATCTTAAATTATTTTATGTCTTGAACCTACTAATGCTAAAGTGCAGACATAGGTTTAGGCCTTCAATATATATATATATAATTATTAGATAGAGAAAAATTGAAACTATAAACATCACTAGGGGTACAAATATAGATAATAGACTATAACAAGCTTTTAAGAAATAGATGAACCAAACCTATATATATTTGGAAAGCACTCGAGATCCCTAGGGCATGGGCAGTTCCTAATGGTATTGAAAAACAGTAATTAGGTCCACTATTCAACAACTCCTACCACATTATCAAAAGTAATTTTGAAGTAATGACAAATGCATACCCTCATCCCCCCACCTTTGTTAGACTTCAAATAAGCAAGGAAATCCGCTATTTAGGAGTCGTAGTAAATCATATGTTGGCGATACATTACTTCTCTCAAGTTATGTTCCCTTTGGATTATCCCAATATGTACCAAAACATTGGAGGATTTTTGAAAATATAACAGATACAAATGACACAACTTTTTGTATATAATATTAAGTCAAGTATACAAGGAAAATGAACATTTCATAAAGTAATAATAGTTTCAAAAAAACAAAAACCAAAATACTCTAACACATTGTTCATAATATTATTTCCAACCAATCAACACATTGATGCCATGCATACAAACATATTTATATCAGTTAAAATTATGTGAGTTGGTGCACTCAATCCAAAATAGCTTTTCCTATTTAACAGGTTGGTTTGTACATATATTAAGTTCTATAATTTTTTATATAGTGTATGCTTAGATAAAACTAAAAATATACATTATTATTATTTAAACATACTTAGAAAAAAATTTGAACTAGATGTTGCCTACATTCATCTTGCATTGAAGCTACACAAAAACCTTCTCACTAAAGCGTCCATAGCAACACAAGTCTATGAAACATACTATTTATATAAAAGTCTCCACTTATACAACTCTCTTTACCCAAATACTCGAAACGATAATGGCAATAATCCCTTAACACTCATTCTTATGAACATTGTTTCTTACCTAATGATAGACCAGGGAAAGAAGTGTAAGTACATTGCACCCCTGAGGATATTGTCTTTTACCTCATCAAGTTTACTTGTATTGCTAGAATGGAACTTGAATTTGTTCTTTTTCTTAAATATTCATTGCTTATGTCGAACACGTTATTTTACATGTTTTTCAATATATCATTTTTCATTGGAGAACATCTCTTTGCTAAGAGACTCATAAATTCAATTGCATGGCGAGCCTTCTATTTTTTTCTTTCCTAAAAAGAATAGTAGGTTGAGAGTTTATTCCTTTATGAAGTCCTTTATTCCTAGTATGCAATGTTCTTTTTAAATCAATGTTTCCTTTTTGTCTAGATTTTTTTTCCTTTTTAGTTGAATACTTTGCGAATTTTGTGCTTGTCAAATTCTAGAGAAGATTTGGGTTAGGCAACTTGCCATATCCGCTCACTAGACTAGAGACTATTAATAACATCTTCACCTAAAAGTAACAATCTATTATATTTTCATATTTTGTTTATCTTTGACTTTGATGTGTTCATGGAGTCAATGAAATACTTTTGACACACTAATGAGTTGCACCTATCCTAAAGATTTTTTTGGTGAATTGCACTTAGCTAGCTAATAATTCTTTAATTCATTAGGGTTTTAAAAATGAGCCAATGGTAATTGAGTCAGAGAGTGGTGTTCATAAATGTTGGAATATGTAATTCCTACTTGTCTTCAGTTGTGATTTTTTCTATGTATAGAGTCTGTTCCTATTCTATAGGTTAGTTCCTAGTTTGGTGTGAGGTTGAGATATTCTCTCAACCAAATTATTGTGGGTCTAATATAGCTTCTCTATCTTGAGACTGTACCTCATGTATATATATATATATATAACTCTATTTGTTTGATTTACGATATACAAATTGTATGCTCAGTTTTTAAGTTGGTATCAAAGCTCGTTTAGGCCTGGGCCTAGATCTCGGCCCCTCCTAGGCTGAGGGAAATGAGCGAAATAAAGAGTTCGATTAGTATTTTGTGTGTTTTCCATCCTATGTTGTTGGTGCATGACTGCAGATCAAAGCATGTCCATTGAGGCTCGTTGGACGCTACCATATAAGGTTGCATGAGTCTATCCTCTACGTGGAGATGGACGATGCCCGAGCCTGAACGATCTGAGCAGTGCGATTGCAGTGGGTAGTAAAGGAGTGTCGTGGAAGGAGCGTTGGAAAGCTGGTTATATTGCTGCTGGAAATGGATCAGTGTTAAGCACCGGATTGTGATGAAGAGCGAGTGACTGAAATTGACTGTAATTGATCACTGAAACGAGAATAGACTTCATATTGTGAGAGTCTGTTCAAGGATCCAGTTCAAGGATTTTTTGTTTGTGGATCTTCATTTTATTGTGCGATGGTCTACCTATGGTGGAAGTGACCTGAGCTGACGGGATGACCCGAGTGCAATGGCATACGTAGCAGTAATGTCTTCCAGCGAGGTCTTGATCTGGTTTCTTCAAATTCACCTGCCTCCCAAATTCACTCCACGGACCACCTATTTGCAAGTGCATGGAAGCGTGTATGCTCAAACTGCGTGTGAGCCAGGCATTATATGGTTCATCCACTGATCAAAGGTGGATTTGGTACCTTGCTGCCATCGTCTTCTATCTTGGACCATTGTTGCCTGCAGAGATGAATAATTGGTATGAGATCTCTTGAAATCTCTAGTATGCAGAGATCGCGTGGTGTCTTCACGCAGGAGGCCAAGTAAGTGTAGCAAGGGAGGCCGAGCAGAGGGAGTTTGAAATCTGCGTAGTGGAGCTGGGGAAGCTGCAGTGGTTTCCGAAAAACCGCTTGCTGCTCGCTGCCACGCTATATCCACTCTGCGACTATAGTTTCATAGGCCTGCTTGATTTCCAAGACAGAAAGGTCGTCTGGTCCTGGACGAATTCGGAGGTTCCCCGAATTGCAGGGGACGACAAATTTTTTTTTGGGTGATCGAGGGCGAGGTGCTTCTGGGCATGGTGGTTCTAAAGGATACCAAAGGAATGATCAATTTGGAAATGGTAAGCTATGTTGTTGGAGAATATGTTGGCACAGGAAGTGGAGGTAGCTTTCATGTCATGGGTGGCAACAAGGAGGATTGTCACGAGCCTGGTTTAGAGCAATGGAGTATTGTTGTCAAAGATGTTAAATCCTTAGAGTCAGAATGGCACCCAGAGATACATATTCCTCATGGTGGACCTCACAAGACATGTGTTGTGGTAAATGATCGACTCTATGTTATTGGGGGCCAAGAGGGAGATTTTATGGCTAAACCGAGATCACCTATTTTTAAATTTTCTAGAAGGAAGGAGGTGCCAGGTCTATGGTGATGTTTACATGCTTGGAGATGGACCTGGGTGGAAGCAGTTGTCTCCAATGCCTCTTCCAAATTCTCATATAGAGTTTGCATGGGTGGTTGTAAAAAATTCTATTGTTGTTGTAGGAGGCACAACAGAAAAAAAAATCCTGTTACAAAATGAATGGTTTTGGTTGGGGATGTGTTTCAGTTTGATTTAAATGTCACGGAATGGAGAATAATTGGCAAGATGCCTTTCCGCGTGAAAACAACCCTTGTTGCATTTTGGGATGGTTGGCTTTATTTCAATTCCAGTCAACGTGATAGAGGAGTCGATGATCCATCCCCTAAAAAAGTTATTGGTCAAACTTTTAGAACAAATTTTACTCTATTACACTAGTGATTTTGATAAGCTTGATGTATTATGATTCCATTGATATATCACTGCATTTTTTTTTCCCATCATTTTTCTTAATATTCATAACCATTAGTTTTTCCCTGTCGCATTTCATTGGAATTTAGTTTTCTCAAGGAAACTAAAAATTTATTCTTTTTTACTTCAATTCAGCTGGAATGGGATTACCTTGCCCGTTTCCATGACAAGTATCTGTAAATCTGACATTGCGATTGCTCCGTTTTTTTTTGAGATAATGAGATACTGTTTCTGGCAGTGGCATTGGTTTTCCTCATTAGTGTTCGACATGGATCAGCGCAGTTGGCTGATAGTGGAAGAATGGATGTTTCAGAGTACAGGTCAGTGAAACAAGTGGGAACTTCCAAGTCCGAAATGTCTCGAAGTGCTAATTATGAAGAATATGTTTCACTTGAGGAACTGGCCCCTCTGGAAATGGACAAGATGGAAGCTTTGTCAATTGAAGGATTGAAAGTATAGTCAGATATGGCGGATCATGATGCACCTTCAAATATCAATGCAACGTCATGGGAAGAGTTGCAGCTTTTGAAGGAATGAGGGCTGTGAAAAGTGGTACCTTGGGGTTGGAAGGTACTACCGGCTTGCAGTTATTAGATAGAAAGGGAGGTAGTATAAGATCTGAGCACTCTGTTGTTGTATAGAGAGAAGGTGGATGAGGCCACTGAGAAGGGCCGAGTCCTGATATGCTGGTTTTTTGTTTTTTGGTTTCAAGTCATCTTAATTTCTCATTGGAACCAATCAGTGGTGGCTTCACCCACATACTCGAGTTAAACAATGCAGCTTTCAGGTGTCAGAAGAGGTGCGGAAGCACGCGAAATTTTTGGGAGGCTTCCAACTTCCTTTGTTTGGGATCGACCTCATTGAAGGTTGAACACATTTCTAGCATGGTCTCATGGTGCAACAGTGAAGTGAGCCGAGGGCAGTGTGGTGAGCTGCTTGGACGTGATTATGTTTCTCTACAGGGTAAAGTTGAAACTAAAAGTTCCAACATATTTTCTTTGATGAAACAAATTGTCTTTGTGAATTATTCTGCTTTCATGTTGAGATCGGTCAAATTAACATGTAAATGCATTTGTGTAAATCTGTTTGAAATAATTGAGTTATTTATTGTGACATTTAGTTTGGCCAACTAATGTCATGAGTTTGAGTCTATGTTGGAATTGGCCATTCCAACAATAGACAAATTTATTTGCAGGAATGAGTTACTACCAGATATGATGAAGACATGACAATGAAATGGAATCTAAGGATAGTGGTTGGAGCTACATCAAAGATTGGACGATGATCGAGTTTTGTGTGTGCCCAGTGTGATGGAAACATACCTGAATGTTCAATTGTGAGGATATTAGCTTGATAATGGGTATTCATTGTTGCAGCCTGTCAGCGAGCATGAGGAGGCATGCTTGGATGTAGTTACCCTGCCTTGATACTATGAATAGGGGAAGTGGCATTACGTTGCGATTCCAGGGGAATTGGATACTGAAATGAGAACTTTTTGTGTATAAAACTGTTGAATTTTATGCATGTTGACAGTGAATTTGTGGATGACGCGGGATTGGACCATGGAGTCGTGGCTGTGATAAGCCTTTGTGGCTGTGATAAGCCTTCATGGCTGTGTTAAGCCTTTGTGGCTATGATAAGCCTTCATGGCTGTGTTGAGCCTTTGTGGCTAAGTTGAGCCTTCGTGGCTATGTTGAGCCTTCGTGGCTGAGTTGAGCCTTCGTGGCTGAGTTGAGCCTGGGTGGCTATGTTAAGCCTTGGTGGCTGAGTTGAGCCTTAGTGACTACATTGTATCTCCTCAAGGCTGAGCGCCTGAGTGGTGGAGGTGAATTACTGCTTGTCGAAATGTAAACTAGAAAGCAGGTGAAAGGGTGTTTATAGTGCCTGTTCATGAAGAAATGTGGAGCGATCAGTTGTCAGTGATCTGATAGGGATCATATCGAAGACAACATGTTGTGTATGATCTTGGATCTGCTCACAACAACAGTGTGGGCAGTGTTCTGGTGAACTGAAATTCAGGGAAGTTTGTCCGCAGCAGTGAATGGCATGGCCATGTGTTGTATTACTATCATGGTTATCGATTGTGCTTATAGTGTCATTTGGTATTGTTTTTTTTTTGTATGGGTAAATGTGGACAAGTCTTGGAAATTTGTATAAATATTGAGATTTGCGACCTCAATATGATGTCACCCTGTTAGAATTCGCAACTCTAATTGATGACAGGTAAAATATGGAGACCAAGAGAAGCTTGCCAAAGTAAAATGAAGATGCCAAAGACTCAAAAGTAAAAAGCCAAAGTAATGGTGTGTTCCAGCATATGAATAGTGCGGTGTTTTTGGAGTTGAATGGTATGGTGAGCGGCAAAGGAGGATGGACGATCAAGTTTGTGAGCGTTTGTTTTGTGTGAGTTTCTTGGAATAGACTCATGACCATGGTAGAGTATGAGTCACAGTTTGTAATTAGAAGCAAATCTACATGTCATTTATTGTTTGTACGTGTTGTAAGACCCAGAGAGGCATGCATACCCCTTTGTTATATGTTCTCTCTGTCAGAGAATTTACCCTGGAAGAGTGTGTCATGCGGGATGGATACACTTGGGTGGCCGTATTGGTTTCAGACTCCATAAGGTGAAATTTTATATCAAGGGCGATTTAATCGAGAGGTTGGATGAACCATGTATGTGAAGGACTTCCTAGTAGACTGGCGGTTGCAGTGGTTGGAACCCATGCATTTCGGTAGATGGTTGTTCCTTTATATGGACATCAAAAATAGCATGAACATGATACAAAGTGTAATTACCAAACAAAACTAGTGTAATTACCAAACAGGACCAGTTGTATATTTTGCAGATAGATATTGAGACAAGTAGTCATTAAGGGGGAGTGTTGGAATATGTAATTCCTACTTGTCTTCAGTTGTGATTCTCTCTATGTATAGAGTCTATTCCTATTCTATAGGTTAGTTCCTATTTTTGTGTGAGGTTGAGATATTCTCTCAACCAAATTATTTTTCATCTAAGATAGCTTCTCTATCTTGAGATTGTACCTCATGTATATATATGTAATTCTATTTGTTTGATTTACAATATACAGCTTGTATGCTCAGTTTCTAAGTATAAACACTTTTAATAATTAAAGTACACCTTTGTAAAAATATACCAAAGATAGCACAAAGCATTGTTTGTATGCAATGTTTGTATAATGTGTTATATAGAATGATGCTAGACCTCACTAAACAATCGATACATTTGGGCATGTAGTCCCACAATATTCAATATCCACCTATCTCTTTGTGCTCGTGGAAACCTGTCAACTAAGATTTTTTTGATTGGGGCTCGAATGGATTCTATATATGGCCCTGCCTACTTTTGTGTAGTGCCACTATATAAATTATTGTGTATCGGCTGTCTCGTGCCACTATACAATATTAGTCGAATCTTAAATTACTGCTAGCTAGCGATATGCAGTTTTGAATAGGATATTGAAGTGGCAGGTTGTTTTTCGTGAATAGAATATTGAAGTGGCAGGTTGTTTGTCGACTTTTGGGCTTTTGCAAATGTGTAAGATTTGAGGTAACAACTTAGAACATGCTAGTGATTTATACGCAGATAGTTGTGTTGTTTATACACAAATAACTATCATGTTTGTTCTGAAACTTAATTAACCAGTTTAACAACAAAATTCCACTCACAAATCTGGTTGTAATTTGCTTGCAAATACATTATTAAAAAAATAATGAATCAAAGTGGTTCCAAGTCATTTATCACTTTTCCATAGCTTGCATCACAATGTAGCAAATATTCATAAATATTGCGTTAATTCTATTTGTCTTCCAAGTTAAGAATGATTGGGCAAAATTTTGCACTCGAACTTTTAGTCCAAATCCTTGTTGTCGCTTCAATGCAAAAGTGTAGACAATAACTTAAATCCACCAATTATATGATTGATGAGCCATCCTCGTCCCAGCGTGTTTCACCCTGATCGGAATCTCCTTTGGACCTTGATAGCCCATGCACTCAATTTGATCCCGGCAACTTGTACGAATCATCTAGAAACACTGTTGGGAGCGATATTGAATCCCTTATGGAAAATCCCAATATTGACTTAGCCGCTCTCACAGTTTTTGATAAACCTTCCACGACCTCCTCTGATGTTATTCCTCTGAATCCTTTATCCAACATCACGATTTGGAAGAAGACAAAAGTGGACACAAGATGGTTAAAGGGTAAGATGAAATCCATTGCTCTTTTTTCTGATGAGGAGGATAATCTCACGGATATTCCCATTGCCATGGCTGGCAACATAGACGAATCCCATAGGGCGCTTAGAGCAAGCAACCCTGAAGAGGTTTCCCCATGACTCAAATGCTCTCTCTGACAATTCGGGGGTTGGGCGATGCCTCTAAAATTCATTGCCTAAGGGATCTTTTGCTATATGTTCGGCCTATTCTATTTTTTGGACAAGAAACTCTATGCTGTAGGGTGAAAGCTATCAATACTCTTTTAAGTATTAATTGGGGTTGGAATACAGTGGCTGTCGATGCTTCTGTTCATTCGGGTGGAACTATTGCCTGTTGGAACCCGGACTTGGCCAATTTTAAAGCATACAGATTTTTTGCCGGTATTATGTTAGTTAGTCATATCAGGGGTATTGATGGCATCTTCAACATCATCAATATACACGCTCCTTTTCAAGATCGGTTTTATTTTTGGAACTGTATTATGGCCTTCAAGATTCTTACATTGAAAAATCTGATCATTCTGGGTGATTTTAATATCACTTTGCAAGCTGATGAAATGTGGGGTCTTAGAGCCAGATCGGCTGCTATCTCAAATTTCTTGAACGATATGTTCAATCATCACCATATTATTGACATTTGGCCATGTCCTTTATTTCCTACTTGGACAAATAAACGGGCAGGGGACATGTATATTAGTAAAATATTGGATCGTGCTATGGTTAAAGACACCCTGTTGGACTCTTTGGGAGTTCCTAGATCTTCGGTGCTGCTATCTGATATCTCCGACCATATGTCGATTCTCTTAACTTGGAATATTGGGGATGTGTGAAAAGGCAGACCTTATAAATTTAACCAGGCCTAGCTGGAGGATGATGGATATTTTAATATCATTAAAAAGTTGTGGACAGAGGCATCGAATGATAGGTCTCTATCGGGATGGGAACGTCTTCACCACAAATTACAAAAGCTAAAATGTGCTTCTAAAGAATGGGAAATAAAGAAGAAGTTAGCTCTTAAGGCAGAGCTTAGATCCATAATGGAAAATATCAGCAATATACTTTCAAGTTTCTCTTCTCAAGTGCCTAATGAACAAACATATGAAATTCTCAAAAATTTGGGGGATAGAAAGAAGGAAATTCATAAAATTGATGAGATTTCATGGAAGCTTAAGAGCAGGATTACGTGGCTAAAGGAGGGGGATTCAAACACAAAATTCTTCCATAAATGTGAAGATGACAGAAATAACAGAAATGAAATATGGAGCATTAAAAAATCGGATGGTGGGACGGCAAAAACTACTCTGGAGATTCAGAATGAGGCTTTCCTTCATTTCCAATCTTTTTATCAAAAGAATGCCAATGTTGATATCCAAAATCAGTCATGGTTGCTCCATCATATTCACAGAAGTTTTGATGAGGATACTATTCGTGCCATTGACAAAGTGATATCGGAGGATGAAGTGTTGGCGGTGCTCAAGTCTTTCCCCCATGACAAATGTCCAGGGCCTGATGGGTGGCTTGAAGAATTCTTTCTGTTCTTCTTCGATATCATGGGCTCTGAAATTACTAAGGTGGTGGAACTGTTCAGGGTTTGTGGTTATATGCCTGCAAAACTTAATTCAACTTTTATATCTCTTATCCCTAAAATTTCTAATCCATCATCTTTCGGGGATTTCAGAACGATCTCTCTGTGTAATCCGATTTACAAAATTTCTTCCAAGATCATAGCAAATCAATTAAAGGAAACCTTATCGAGCCATATCTTGCTGGAGCAATATGTATTCCTAAAAGGGCGGTCCATTCATGATGCCATTGCTATTGCTCAGGAAGTATTGCACACAATGCATGTTAGGAAAAAAGAGGCGGCTGTTATGAAAATTGATCTTTGTAAAGTGTATGATTCTTTGGATTGGTCTTATATTCGAATTGTATTGTTGAAGATTGGGCTGCCTATAAATGTCATCCGCTGGATTATGTCTTGTATCTCATCCGTGAGATATGCTGTGCTCATTAATGGTCTGCCTACTCCCTTTTTTGAAGCGGCCAGGGGGCTTCGTCAAGGTTGTGCTCTTTCCCCACTTATCTTCATTTTGATTATGGATGGATTTAGTAAGGTGATGCATAGGACAATACTTAATGGTTATATTGAGGTATTTTCTTTTTCTGGGTCGGTATCATCCTCTCATTCTTTATTTGTGGATGATATGCTTCTTTTTGGGTCTCTTAAGCGGAACCATTGGTTTTACATCCACTATAGATTGATTAGATTTGGTAATGCAACGGGCCTGCGCATGAATTCCAACAAGTCTTTCCTCATTTATGAATATGGTGATATGGATGAAATCACATTCATTGCTGCTTTCCTTTGTGTTAGTGTCAAGAGGGCTTCTGATGGTTTCAAATATCTTGATTTTTATATTAAACCCTGTGGATATAGAATCAAGGATTGGATGTGGTTGGTAGACAGGATCAGAAGAAAAATCAACAAATGGACTCATCGATGGTTGTCCATGGGTGGATGTCTTATCATGATTCAGGCAGTGCTATCCTAGCTTTTTGTGTTTTGGTGTCATCTATACTATTTGGCTGAAAGCATTATATCGTCGATTAACAAAATCATGGCTCAGTTTTTATGGGGTGGTTCCAATTTGACTAAGAAACTCCATCTTGTTCGATTGGAGGTGCTTTGTCATCCAAAGTCTCATGATGGCTGGGGTATCTTAAACTTGCGGATTTTCAATTCGGCCTTGTTGATTAAATATTTTTGGAGAGCTATTAAGGGAAATGGAATTTGGAATGATATTATCAGATGTAAGTACTTGGAAGGGGATCCTCTTCATCATCTAATCTGCCACAGTCTCCCTTGCCCGCGAGATATATCTGCAATTTGGAGGAGTTTTAAAATGATTCTGATTAATCTGGTTGATTGATTGACATGGTTTTTTGGCGATGGATGCCGCATCCATTTGGGATTCGGCTATTTACTTGGCTATTCAGCTCATCTGAGGCCCTCTCCCAGACTCCTCCATGATTTTGCTCAACGTGGCATTTTCTTTATCTCCAGCACTATATCACATTGGTCTTTTCAAGCTCCGATCTTTAAATTGGCTGAGCAATTGGGATTAGAAAGTGATGTTGGGACTAAATGGAATCGATTTATAAATTATATGAGGGAGGCTGGTTTATGCTATAACAGAGGAGGTGATCGGATCACATGGGATGGTCATCTTTGTGACAATGCCTTGATTATGAAGGATGCTTATATGCATATCAATTTTTCTCTATACGGAGGACAATACACCAAGACCTTCTATCCATTATGGGATCGAAACATACAATCTAAAATAACTCTCTTTGGTTGGTTAGTTTTGCGTGGTAAGGTATTGACATGGGATACTCTTACCAGAAGAGGTTTTCACGGCCCTGGCAGATGTGCTATATGCTGCGCACAGGTGGAATCGATTGCTCATTTATTTTTTCAGTGCCCACCTATTTTTTTTTTAATGGAAGCTATTCAGCTCTCACTTCCTTGGTCCCTCTTGGACTCCAAAGGATTTTATATCCACTGCACTGGAATGGAACAAGTTGCGCAGTAAATTCAGATCTCTTCCATGTTTCCTCATTTGGGAGGTATGGCTGGCCCGTAACCAACTTGTATTTGATAACAAGCCTTTCCATGTTCCTTTCATTTATGCTGCTATAATGAGATGGATTGATCTCCGCATACTTCCTAAGGTGAAAGTGATTGATTGCTCTCATCAGTGTAGACCTCATGAGATTTCCTTACCTGCACTCTTTTTTGATGGGGCACGAGTGGAGGGCAAGATTGGATGTGGCACTTGGATTAAATTATCTCATAGGGAGAGAATTCACATATTTTGGAACGGGGGCTCTGGATCTAACAACAAAGCAAAAATTATTGCTTTATGGGGTGGTCTGCTAGCAGCTATTAATTTAAAATTGCTCAATCTTAGTATCTATGGTGATTCCAAGTTGGTTGTTGATTGTATTGCTGGCCATATCAATCTCAATTTACCGGATTTGCAAGGATGGATACAAATAACTATATCATTATGGCAGAAATTGAATCGGCCTCCTATTGTCCATATCTATCGTGAAAACAACACAAGAGCTGACAGGTTATCCAAAAAAGGTTTGGCTGCTAACTTTGGTTTTTTGCAGGTTCAACACTATAGAGATGGGGATCTTGTTTGGAGTAACTTAATCCCATTTTCTTAGTTTTATCTATTAGCTCTTCAAGCGAGCCAGTTTCTCTTCACATTTACAATGCTCACATCTATTTGAAGATATTTTTTGCTGTGCGGATGTATTTCTTTTCAAGCGAGCCTGTATCTTTTTTGCATATAAAAGATGGCCAAGTTATTAAATTCAATTTATTCGAGCAGGCATGTTCTTTTATTGTTCAAGCGAGCCGGATTACTTAACAAGCGAGCATGATTCTGCATTTTTCATGTGTGCACAATGTTGTTTATTACAAGCGTGCCTGAAGTTTTAATTTCAATGCACATGTCAGATGCGCATCATTATCAGACGAGCCTGTTTTTCTGGTTTATATATATCCTTTTCTGGGCGTTTTTCTACATCCTTAAGCTTTGTAACCCCCGCACACACAGTTATTTCTCTTTCACTGCAGGTTTATAGGGACAAGACTATAAGGAATCTTGGAAGCTAGATAAAAATAGCTGAAATTTTGTATGGTGCGGCTTTGTGCTCGCCAGTAATTCTCGCACATGCCATAGTTATTATTGGGCTCTCATATTCCTTAGAAAAGAGTCTCTATCATATTGTGGCTATGTTGTCATCAGGATTTTCTCGTTGATTTCAACTGAGAATGTAATGTCTGTCTTATGTACTGTTTTAAATATCAATATAACAGTGTTTTTTTTCCTTCTGAAAATAAATAAATAAATAAAATTAACTTTATTGTTATTATAACATTATTTCAAATGTTTACATTAAAACTCTTGCATTAGATATGCCGTAAGGAAGTAATTTGGATATGTTTTTTTTATAAAAAATTTATCATAGATTTAGTTATAAATACTTATATGATAGATTTTTGTTGTTTGAAAAGTTTTTTTACAAATAAATTTAACAATTTTAAAAATTATTTGGGCATACATCAAATAAATTTAATGAATTTTAAACAAAAATTAATAAATGTAAAAATCACAATCAAACTATGCAAATTTTTGAGTTTAACTAGTAGACCATACAAATTGTTAGTACAACTAGTAACTTATAAAGAAACCTAAAATCCAAATCAATCATCAAAAACATCGTTTACACTTACGAGTTCAATAAATGCAAAGACAACACTAATTGAATATAAGAGTTTCATTGAATATATCCTATATTAATTGAATATATCGTATGTTCTTGTTATCTCGCAGTTGTAGACTATATGACATCTCAATAAGTTATAAAGTGTTTGAACGAGTAATGAAGTGTTACATGTTTGAGTGTAGATAGCAAATGATGTAGGTTGTCTTCATGGTGCCACGATGTTTAGCGCAGATGGCAAGATGTTTTATGAAACCAGAGTTAAATCAATCAATGCTGTAGATTTATTTAAGTTGGTGAGAGGTTGATCACTAAGGTAATGGATCTATTTTGATTTAAGTTGGTGACAAACTGTACTTATGCATGTATAAATTTTTGACATATTGTATGTAACAAAAAAATTCATTTCATTCATATAGTTTTAGTTTTTTTTTTTTTTTTGTTTCCAATAAAATTTGGAAATATCGTTAAAATTATATTTAATATATATCGTTAAAATAATATTTTAATATATAAAATTATAAATTATTAGATTTATTTTTTATTTATTGTAAATATTATTTAAAATAAAATTTATAAAAAAAGAATTAATAAAAATTTATAAAATTAAAAATTAAAAATTATAAAATATTTAAAAATAAAGACATAAATAATAACAATAAGTTATAAGTTATAATAATTATAATGAAAAAAAAAACAATTACATAATATAATAGGTTAAAAAGTTATGAATAATCAATTAAAAATTAAGCATACAAAATAATAATAAGTTATTATTATTATTAGAAGAATGATAAGATCCAAATTTATATTTTAAGATTGATTTAGGAGAGACATATCTTAATTTTTATTTACTACATATACTCAAAGATGACATGTAAATTAAGAGAATATTTGTACACATCATACTACATTCAAAGATTTATTTAAGATGGTAAGAGGATGTACTTATGTATGTATAATTTTTTGATAGATTGTATTTAACAAAAAATCGGTTCTATAATTATGCGTGGTTGATGAGCAATAAAGCTTCAACATTTTTGCCAATAAAAAAAATATATATATATATATAAAAGGTTTATCTGTAGCGATGATAGGAAGAAGAGAGATATGAGGCGATCGAGGGTTTGAATGAGGCGATCGAGGGTTCAAGATAACAGCTACAGAAGAGCATCACGGTTCTGAAACAAATCGCAGCGACTGACGGGCCGCTCCATGGCTGCGACCTCGGGAGGAGGGCAGCCACCTTCCTACCGTGACATAACAAGCGGAGATCAAACGCAGAGGCCATCCCATCCAGCATCATCACAACAAAAGGCCGCTCCAGTCCTAGGTGCAGAATGGCAAGCCAAGATGAAAGGTCAATGCCTGCCAAGGGCAGTGAAGAAACCAAGATTTGTCATACCAGCAACAAAGCTGGATGAATATCGAGGATATATGAAGAACCATGCATTAATCTGTAAGTTTATAGGTATATGGCCTTCAGAAAAGGATTTATTGAAATGGATTCAATCAAAATGGCAACCTAAAGGTCACATTGATCTGAAACTAGGAGCCAAGGGTTTTTTTACAGTTATTTTTTCAAATTTACAAGATAAAGAACACATTTTTGAGGGAGGACCCTATTTTTATAGCAATGCAGGGCTCTTTCTCAGATAATGGGAGGAATGTTATAACCCTGAAAAAGAGCAATTTCTGGCTGCTCCAGTATGGGTTCGGCTCTTTGGGCTTCCAATGGATTTCTGGGACCCTGAAATTTTGGAAGGAATAGGAAATGCAGTAGGTACATTTGTCAAAATTGCAGATACCACTGTCTGGGGGCGCTACACCTCCTTTGCAAGAATTTGTGTGTACATGAACATCTCTAAACCTTTACCAGAGCTGATAGAACTTGAATATGAAGGAAAAATCTAGTCCCAGTTAATCGACTATGAACATATACCCTTTAGATGTCAACGCTGCCATGAGTATGGACATTTGTATAAATTGCGCCCCTTAAACGTTCCAGACAACCAAAAACTCCGGGACAATGGCCCAGATATACCACCACGGCAGGATGAAGAAGGTTTTGTAACAATCCCCGCAAAAAAAAGGCAACAGAGAACAGTGAACCAAAGTTCTGGGTCAAATATAAAACAACATCTTCCCGGATCGACAAAAAACGCCAATAGGTATGAGGTGCTGCAAGAGGAAGGGGAACAGTCGGGGGCAGAGATAGTAGTGGAAATCCCAGTAGAAAGAAATGCGGAGATAACACAGAAAAATCAAAACTCAAAGAGGAAAGCAGGGCCGGAATTAGAAGCAACTGAAGACAATACGCAACAAGAACAAACCCCAATGGAGATTGAACATCCCAAAGAAGATCTGAGCACAGAGGAAAAATTGTTGAAACGTCTTCTGTTCGAATGGCGAAATATGGACGACCGCTTCATCCCGCAAGACCAGAAGACCCTGTATAAAGAAACCTTTGAGACTTACCTGACAAATCAAGCTCAGAAAGAAGCCAAAGACCGAGAAGAAGCAGCAGGCAAAAAGAAACTTCCTCCAAATAAACCGGCCAAAAAGAGAGGACGACCAACCCTGCAAGAATCAATACAGTTAGTAGGAGAAATGCTGATTAATACGGGCAAGATAATACCGTTAACAACGGTATTCCAACAACTACCCAAAAACCCCTAATGAAAGTGCTCTCCTGGAACATAAGGGGACTGAATAGCAAAGGTAAGCAGAGATATCTGAAAGAAAAACTACAAACTGAGAAACCTCAAGTAATGATGCTTTAAGAAACAAAGGTCACAGGGCAGAAACTCGATTCAATACTGAAATATTTCAAAATGCAATATGAGGTCATGGAAATTGATGCAAGGGGAACGTCAAGAGGAATAGCTGTCCTCTGGAATGGAGCAGAAATCATAATAGAGGGATGGATAGGCTTGCCCCGTATTTTAACAGCAACATTCAGACAGATTGGAGCAGAGGATAGGATTCTTATATCAGCGGTATATGGACCCCCTATACCAGGATAGCGTGCAGCATTTCTACAGAACATTCGTAACTTGAGTACAATGCATACAGAAAAATATTGGTTGATAGGCGGAGATTTCAATATTATTCTAAATCTTCTGGAAAAAAAGGATGGATACGAAGAGAAGAACCGGAAATGACTCTTTTTCAAGAAGTCCTTCAAGATCTCCATCTAGTAGATATTCCAACAGTTAATGGCAAATTTACCTGGAATAACCGCAGAGGAGAAAGACATCAAATCGCGTCCAGGTTGGATCGTTTCTTAGCATCTGAAGCTTTAGTGAGCCGGGATATATACTATGAAGCTGCGATTCTCCCAGCACTGGGCTCAGACCACTGGCCGATTAGACTGGAGATTGAGGTGAAAGCAAGCTGCCAAAATCGGCCTTTTAGGTTCGAACTGTTTTGGCTAAGGGATCCAAGATTCATGGAGAAAGTTAAAAATTGGTGGAATGCAAATCCTGTTAGAGGTCACAATAAGATGCACTCCTTCCAATTACGCCTAAAGCATCTAAAAGTGGAAATTAAAAGGTGGAATCAGCAGGAATTCGGCAATATACACCAAGACCAAATCCGTTTAAATGAAAGAATGAAGCAGATTCAACAACAAATCATTCTTCAAGGTAGAACAGAGGAACTGGCCTTGGAGGAAGGTCGTACCCTGAGTCAGCAAGAAGAAAGAAGGAAACAAGAGGAGATACTGTGGAAACAGAAATCTCGTTTCAATTGGCTCAAAGAGGGAGATCGTAACACGAAATTCTTCCATCGAGCAATGATCCAGAGACGCCAACAGAACCGAATATTCTCTTTAAAAGCAGAGAATGGAGAACGAGTAATCAAACACGAAGATATGGAACGAGAACTGGTTCAGCATTTCCAGGACCTCCTAACTGAACCCATCCCAGATCGCCAGGAAGCTATTCAGAAGATCACAGAGCACATCCCTCAAGTGATCACTCGAGAACAAAACCTTGCGCTGGTAAGAGCTGTTACACTACAAGAAGTTGAAGAAGTGGTAATGCAGTTACCACAGAACAAAGCCCCGAGGCTAGATGGATTCACCAGTGAATTTTTTAAAGCAGCATGGCCATTTATGGGTCAGGATATCTTAGAAGTTGTGGAGGAATCCCGGAGAAACAAAAAGGTATCCCCAGCTCTAAATGCAACCTTTCTGACACTTATCCCTAAGCAACAAAATGCAGATACTCCAGTTGGCTTTCGACCGATTGCACTCTGCAATGTTATCTATAAAATCCTCTCAACAATTATGGTTAACCGACTCAAGCCCTTGATGCCAGTGCTAATAGCCTCGGAACAAACAGGTTTTGTGCAAGGGAGGCAAATCTTGGATGGGATAGTAGTGGCACAGGAAGCTATACATACTTTAAAGAAGGATAAAAAGAGAGGATTGCTAATTAAATTGGATTTATCAAAAGCATACGACCACATCAGTCGGCAATACCTCAGAGAAGTGATGCGTGCTTTGGGTTCGAAGAAAGATGGTTGCAATGGTTACACTCATTCATCTCGTCTCCACATTTCTCAATACTCTTGAATGGTAGTCCATCAATGCCATTTAACAGCTCCAGAGGCCTAAGACAAGGAGACCCCCTGTCCCCTTTTCTCTTCATCATTGCAGCAGAAGGATTAGGAAGATTAATTAAAGCTAAAGTCGCAGAAGGACAACTACAGGAATTACAACTGTGGGGACCTCAGCTCCCGTTAACTCATCAACAATTTGTTGATGATACCCTCCTATTTTGTATGGCCTCACTCAAAGAATGCAAAACTATTCTCAAAGTTCTGGAAGTTTTTATGGAAGCCTCGGGCACCGAAATCAACAAAGATAAGTCCAATCTGTATTTCTTTAATTGTCCAATTGAGTTACAGAATCACCTAGCCAGAACCTTAGGATTTCAAAGGGGATATTTCCCCCTCAAATACCTTGGTATGCTCTTAAATCCAGGACCAACGCGCCTCATAGATTGGAAAGAAATAATAGCAAGAATAGAGAAAAGAATTCAAAACTGGTCTTTCAGAACTCTGAATGCACCAGGTCGCCTCATACTACTAAAAGCGGTGCTGCAAGCATTACCAATCTACCAGCTATTGGGGCGGGCATGCCTGAAAGGAATCTGTACTCAATTAATAGACATCTTTAAAAAATTCTTGTGGCAAGGAGCCCAAGCCAATAGAAAGTGGGCGCTTCTCTCTTGGGACAAATTACAAAGATCGAAGGCAGCAGGTGGACTAGGACTTCGCGACCCCTTCATCCTCAACAATGTGTTGGGTGAAAAACTCTGGTGGCGCTGGCTTATGGGAGGGCAAGATCTCTGGAAGAAAATTTGGCAAATGAAATATGAAATGCCAACAACACTAGTAGGACGCCTGAAAATAGACAGGACACCAAAAGGCTCCACAATATGGAATCTTGTAGCCCTGAACAGAAACTTAATACGTATACACAGTTTTTGGGAAATAAGAGATGGTAAAACAGCTCTATTCTGGGAAGATTCATGGCAACAACGCGATAAACTGTTTATGCGGTTGGAACTGGGGGAAATCTTCCTTTATACGAACACTCCTAACAACAGGCTAGTACAGCAGTATTGGTCAAACAATCTAAATGGAATATGGCGACAATGGAAAGACAAAAATAGCTAGCCTCAAGCCCCACCAACGTAGCAATGGAATAATTTTTCCAAAGAACTCAGCACACGAAAGCTACGTAACATCTCAGGCCCAGACATTCTGCGCTGGGGCCATCAACCTAGAGGACTGTTTACCATCAAGGAAGGTTACCATATTCAAACTCAGCAAATGCAGGACAATGCTCAGCTAATATGGAAAAAAATATGGGAAATGCGACACTGGCCAAAGGTGACATATTTCTTATGGCTTCTAAGTCATAGCAGAATTTTAACATGGGAGCACCTCAGAAAAAGAGGTATGATAGGTCCTTCTCGATGCCCTTTCTGTACCATTGAAGAAGAGATGACAGAACACCTTCTTATCCTATGTACAAAGGTACAAACACTTTGGGAGAATCTAGCTCAACTTTTCAGACAGACAGACAAGAGCAATGCTGGCATAAAGGAAACAATAGTCAATTGGAGAAAAGGAAGATTTCATTGTCAGGTTATAAATAGAGCATGGACCCTTTCATATGGATTCCTAGTCTGGAACATTTGGAAAGAGAGAAATCAAAGAATCTTCCAAGACAAAGAGTAACCAATGAATAATATTTGGCAACATTCAATAGGCAACATCAGAGAAACCATTCTAACAGAAAAATGGTCAGATGAAGATTGGAAAACTGTGGGGATTGAATCCCAGATTCTAGAAACTCTCAATCTTAAACCGCAAATGTTGAACCAGGGCTTATGGAAATTCAGACCTCCCAATCAATCAAGTCAAGAACAATGGACACCCCCACAACAAGGCTTTTTAAAGCTCAATTATGATGGGGCCTCGAAAGGGAACCCAGGGCAAGCTGGGGCAGGCGGACTCTTCCGAAATTCTCAAGGGATAGTATGCAGATTTTATGCTTTTGACTTGGGTCATGCCACTAATAACGAAGCAGAATTAATGGCGGTCAAACAGGGCCTTTAGATCGCAATAAGAGAGGCTTATCAGAGAATTATAGTGGAGGGAGATTCAGCAATGGTCACAGAGATCCTGAAAAAGCATCAAAAAGGCACTCCCTGGGAGAGAATCTCACAAAGTTGGAGAACAGCAAGCCTTATAGAAGACATCAGTCATCTGGTGAAACGTATAGAGTATCTCATCCCTACTCATGTGCGTCGAAAAGGCAACACAACAGCAGACTACTTGGCCAATTGGGGATGTCAAAACGTGGAACGTCCAATAGAAGGTCACCCTGTGGACCCAATTTGGAATGTAGAACTACACTCTCTTCAACTGATCGTCAAAAAATATCTCCAACCCCCCGATCGGGGTGCTCAACCGACATTGGGAAATATACGTCGTGGCAACTGGGCACACGATCCAACTCCGAGTCATTAAGAGGTTTTATGATGGCAAGACAGGAAAAATCACATCATTCTATCATGGGGAAAGGTGGCCAGGCTGTTTGGACAGCTCACGGACGGCAAACCACCGCGAAGGTAAGAGGTGTTCCTCCGCCCTCCCATTCATTCATGCATGAGCTTGTGCATGCACTTGTTTGGAGACGGAAGCGGAGGAGAAGCTACAGCATCCAGTCGAATCTTCAAGCGCTCCTGTCACGGTATGTAAGCAGCATTCTCATTGCTATTATGGAGCCTGATACAGTAAGTTGCCTTAGACGTCCTGTAATCCCCCTTAAGCAACCAATAAGGCCTTGTTTCAGAGACCCTAGTGCACGACCTGTTCAAAAGGTTTTTTGGGTCTTGTCTTCGTATGTAATTGTCAGTTTTATAGTGATTATGGAGGTCATCACAGAAAGTATTCTCTGTTTACTGTATAAGCATGCAAGGAGAGGTTGGAGCGAAACTCTGTCTCCAGAAATCCATATAAAGCATTATGAGAGGCCTTATTACTGGGACCCTAGTTTATTACCAACCCAGACTGCTTCTTTGTTCCTGTTTTCGTATGAATTAGTCAGTATCATTGAGAATATGAAGTCAATTGCTGTAAGTTTTCTGAGTCTTTTACATAAGCATGCAAGGAAGGGTTTCAGTAAAATCCTGTACTTTGTTTTCCCCACAAAGCAATCTCTGTGGTCTTGTTTATGGGACCGTTGTCTTTTATTTGTTAAGGGCGAGCCCTCCGGGAACAACCATCAGAATCAATGCTTCCAGTTATAGGGGTGTCGTGTTACAAGAAACTCCTTTCATACCCGAAAGTATACCATCTTTTCCAGAAACCAATATAGCCAAGACCAGTCGGGGATTAAGGTAGATATTAGGAAATGTATAATGCATGGGGATTATATTATTCAGCTCTGTCCTGTTTTCGTTGAGCACTGGAGGCTCCGTCTCTTTCAAGACCTGAATCCTAGACCTGTTATTCCTCATCCGCACCCTATCAAGCATATTGACCACAATCATATATCCAATGATGTCGCCCATAGAGATAATCAGATAACCTATCTTAATGTTCTTTGGAACCTTAAGCCGAGAAAAAGCCTCTATTATCCGACCCACAGTCCCAAGGTTCATACTGAATTTCTGTCTGACAAATTACAGATTTTAATCTTCTGGGTTAAGTCTCATAGTTTGTATGATAGCCACGAGCTGAAAGCCCAAAGGTGGCGCACCGACCACAGTCATCTAACGCTTTATATTGTTGCTGTTCCTGTTGATGTATCGGTGCATGTATATAGGTGCTCAGCAGACATGGGAAAACGCAGAGTAAAAACAGAGGCTACTAAAGGAAAACAACCAGAGCAAGTTGAACCAGCCCCGAAGAAAAGAGGACGCAAGACAAACCAGGAACATTTGGAAACGTTAGCTGCCACCTATGTTATAGGAAATTCTTCTAACACAAGGCAAGTCATTCGAGGATGGGAGAGGGATATCCAAACTGATCCTGAGGATAATGAGACAGAAGCAGACATTTTGGATTTTATCCAAGATCCAGGTAACACGAGGGGCCGCCTCACCTTGTTCAATCAGACTGTCCATACATATTGGATAGTGAAATTCTTAATAGCGAAAGCCAGTCAGAGCTTTCATCCAGTGCACACCCAGGCAGAAACAGTAAAGCAGGGGACAAGTTTACAGGCTCAGATTCTAGAAATCCAGGACCAGCTTCATCACATAAAGATAACTCAATACCAGACTGTTGACAGAGTGAGTAGACTGGATGATAAAGTGGGAAGGATGGAAAAAATCCTTCAACAAATCTTACATCAGATACAACAAACAGACATGCCTGGCACCAGTGCCAAGGACCCAGCCCCAGTCTCTTCTTCAGAAGTATAAGAGTTATGCCTTTTAGAAACAATGAAATTAGTGTTGTTTTAAATTTTGATGATATTACTGTTTAGAAATCAATCTGCAAAATGCTCTAGGAAAGCAAGTATAGGAATCATAGAACAAACAGCTCAGGAAAAGTTTAGGCGGATGAAACAATTTCAGTTTTGGACTGCTTATCATGCATTTAGATGGCCAACAGACCTGGTTTCCTGCGGGCAGGTTGAGGCCATAGTTTAACTTTTATATTATGTAGCCTGCTTTTAAATATAAATAGAAAATGGAATGGACCCACCGAATTTACAAAAAAAAAAATTAGGAAAAAAATAATTAGAAAATTAATTAATATATAACTTATAAATTATTGGATTCGTTTTTTACTTATCATAAATATTATCTAAGAAAAATTTTGTATAAAAAATTAAGAAATATTTATAAAATTAGAAATTAAAAATCTATATGTGTGTGTGGATAATAGCAATTACATAATATAATACATTAAAGCATTATGAATAATCTATTAAAATATAAGTATATAAAACAAAAATAAAAATAATTTTTTATTATTATAATAACCAGATTCAATACTCATTAATGGGAAACCTATGAGAAGGAGCTAAATTCAAGAAAATTAACAATATCGGCAAGGGAAGATATTCTGAGATGGGGATATAGAATGAAAGGGATGTTCATTATTCAAGAAGGATATAATATATAAAAAAACAACATAAAATCTCAAGAAAACCACCCTTGACAAAAAATTTGGTCTCAAAATCAATGGCCAAAAGTAGCATTATTTCTATGGTTAGTAAGTCACAGAAGCATAGTAACCTGGGACCAGCTCCAAAAATGAGGGATGTAGGGGCCATCAGCATGTTAGATATGTGAGAAACACATAGAAACAATGGAGCATCTGTTAAACACATGCCCATGTGTTGAACAACTATGGCAGAACCTGAGGCTTCTCTTTGGAAAGACAAATAGAGACCGAGCAAGCATCAAACACACTATAAAAAGTTGGAAGAAAGGGGGATTCCAATGCCCAGTGATAAACAAAGCTTGTTCTATATCCTTAGGGCTCTTCCTCTGGGCGGTATGGAAGGAAAGAAACAAGCGAACATTCAAACACGAGATACAACCAGTCAATGAAATATGGAAAACCATTATAGATAATATCAGAGAAACCATCCTAGCAGATAAATGGCAACAAGATGATTGAAAAGTGAACACCTATGAGGCTCGCATAATGGAAATGTTGAATCTAAACCAAAAATTTTCACACCGGCTTCATGGAAAATGAAATCCATGGCAAGCCACTTGTAGGATAAATTCATGAGACCCCCATAGGGCTTTCTAAAATTAAACTACGACGGGGCCTCCAAAGGGAATACGGGGCAGGCTGGTGCAGGTGGAATTTTCAGCGACTCAAGAGGAAAAATAAAGAGGATTTATGCAATGGACGTGGGATATGCAAGTAATAATGAAGCAGATCTCAATGCGGTAAAACATGGTCTTCTCATAGCAAGAAGGGAACAATATAACAAGCTAGTAGTCGAAGGAGACTGAGCTCTGGTTACAGGAATCCTTCAAAAGCTTCAGCAAGGATCTAATTGGGAAAAAAATAGCCACAACTGGCACACAACAAGGCTTATAGAGGAAATCAAAGAGCTTATTCTAGGAATAAGTTACATGATACCTTCGCATGTTCGTAGAACAGGAAACACAATAGCAGACTTGCTAGTGAATTGGGGGTGAAGCCATAAAGGGAAGTACCTATATAGGAACTGGGAAAGAAAAGTGCAGGAGGAAGGCCTTGAAACTCTATAAGAAATTGTTGACAAAGATAACAACCCAAACCAAGTTCCCCGATCGGGTTGTCAAGGGCATCAACGGAGGCGTGACGAGGATGCTTGTCATGAGGGACACATGGTGTTATGAGCACAACATGAGGCGAAGAATGTGGGTGGATCATCCCATGCCACATTAAATCGACAGTTAGTGCGAACAGACGCAGGCATGCGATGTCAGAAAAGTCTTGGAATGTGAGCCACAACTGGAAGGAAAAAAGCTGAGACAAAAGGAATGTTAACATCTTGATGTCAGTTGGAGTGCAAAGGTCTATGGAGTTGTTAGAAGTGGAATTTTGGTCACGAAAGGAAGCAAGGGGGAAGGAATTTGATCTAGCGGGAAATTGTACGCCTGGTATGTATCCTTCTCTCATCTGTTACTGAACATGGCATTCATGTGCGTTGCTGAGATGGAAGGGGGGTTTAATCAGATATCTATGTATCCTAGTCTGTATACCGAGCCTGTGTGGAGTCAATTTTGCCAGGGTTACTCTTTGGTGCTGATATGGGAGGGTGACATTCCCAGAATTCCATGGGAAGGGGAAAGAGACATGAAATTGTCTCTCTACACCTGGTTTATGCCGCTGATTATTACTAAGAGGGGGAGGGTTCTAAGTAGATGTACCAAGTATCAATGGCATAGTTAGAATGCCCAATTTCAATTTCCCTCCAGGGTTGTCTGGTTCCCATCATCTCTTGAGGCATCCCTCAGATTCTTTACCCCAGCGAGTCAAGTTGACACAAATTTGCACAGTAAAAACCTTTGTTCCATGATAGAGATAAATGTAGGGGTGGTGGCATGAGACGATGCTCTAAGGTGTTGGGTATGGCTCGGCCTTGAATTTTTTGACAAAACCCTGCGTCTTGACTCTCTCTATCATGAATTTTGTCTCTACAAAAATGCATGTTGATGTAACTACCCTGCATGTATGGCTTGAGATGAATAGTTGACTATTGCGGGTTATGGTGATCTCACAAACCTTGAGGGTGGCAAGTTAATGGAAATTCATCACCAATCCTCGAATTTTGGTGTTCGTAATTGTTATTTATGTAGGGCTTGGGACATTCACTTAAATATTCTATGATTTTTCAAGTTGTGTGTTGAGGGTGTCAACTCAATGACAATGTATTATCAATCTTTGAGTTGGGCTACGAATGCGAAGAGAAACCCTCACATAACCACGAAAATAGGGGCATGAAATCAGTGGAAATGAAATAATCATGAGGCATAGGGATGGAAACATTCGACACTCAATAAACAGGAAAATATTTTGTTTTTTCAGAGTATATACAATGATGTTGTTATGTTTCTCTGTATAATTCCTCCTGTCTTATTTATCCTTCTGGTCTCTGCATGTCAGGTGGGAACCTCGGTGTGGATTCGGGTGAAGGTACAGTTGTTGGGAGGCCCGCGAATAAAGAAAATGGTGAAAGCACTTGAACAAGTAAAGGAAATGAAGGGAAGAGAAGTCGAGCTGGAAACACAGGAAAGGTCAAAGGCAAGGAGGAGGTGAGACCTAGCAAGCGAGGAAGAAAATATGCCAAAGAAACCATGGAAAATCTATTGCATGCATATGTTGTTGGGACGCCTCCTCAGGTTAAAGGCTTGATATCATGTTGGGAGCGAGACCTCAAAACCAAAGTCGAGGATGACATTCCAGACAATGAAATGGAACCATGGTGACAAAGCCTAGAAATACAAGAGGATGATTGTCCCTATTCAAACAAGAAATCCACCTCTACTGGACAATGAAGTGTTTAATGGAAAAGGCCATTGTAGCAGTTTAGGAGGTAGGAGGTGATCCAATGGCAAATCCAATCTTGGCTTATATGCATAAATACATTCATGTAATACAACTCCAGGTGCACCACTAGAATGTGTGTCTTGGACGCATTGAACGCCAGCTTCAAAAAATTCATCAAGTAGATATGTCGGGATCAAGTGCAAAGGATCAGATACCTATTGAATCCTCAGATAAGTAATTACAAAATTTTATTTTTTGTTGAAACATGAAGTGGGCGGATAGCATTTACGTTTTCAATAGTTTTTTGAAAGATATAGTTGATAATATACCCTATAAGGCATTTAGAGAAATGATTAAGATGTTCCAATTTTGGTTGGCTTTTAAGTATTTGAGGTGGCCAACAGACCTGGTTTCCTACAGGCAGGTTGAGGCTACCAAGCATTGAATCCGATGATGTAACTTGTTGTTTTGTTTAAATGAATGAATAGAGAGGCACTACCAAATTTACAAAAAAAACAAGATCCAAATTTATATTTTAAAATTAACTCAGGGGTAAGATATATCTTGATCCTTATTTACTTAGCATATTCAAATATGACATGTAAATAAAGAGAATACCTATACATAACATTCCACATTTAGAAACAAATCAAATGCTAACCAATGTTATAATTCATTTATGCAAAAAGAATCTGACAACTAGGTTGTTAACTACTTACTGTTTTGACCTTTGTCTACTATGGTGATTGTTTTTTCCTCTTTCTTGAGGACATTGGAAACTTTTTATTTTCATCCAAGGATCATCTAGGCCCCTCTTCATCATGGTGACAATTTTATCCTTTTGTTAAGGTGGTTAGAGACCTTCGATTTGTTAGTCATAAATCATTTAGTTCTATTTCCAAGGAGTCAACTTTATCTTAAATTATTTTATGTCATAGATTTAGGCCTTCAATATATATATATATAGAGAGAGAGAGAGAGAGAGAGAGAAATTGAAACTATAAACATCACAAGGGCTAAAACTATAAATAATGGACTATAACAAGTTTTTAAGAAATAGATTAACCAAAATTGTATATAGTTGGGAAGCACTCGTATATAGTTGGAAAGTGGCGTCAAAAAGAAGATCGCTAGGGCAGGGACAGTTCCTAAGCAGTTTTAACGAAATTCCAAGTGCAAACCCTCCTCCCCCCCACCCCCCACCTTTGTTAGACTTGAAATAAGTAGGCCAGTCTTCTATTTAGCAGTCATTGTGAATAATATGTTGGCGAGACATCACTTCTCTCAATTTATGTGCCCTTTGGATTATCCCGATATGTACCAAAATATCAGTAGCTTTTTAAAATATAACAAATACAAAGGATGACTTTTTGTATATAATATTAAGTTAAATATACAAAGAAAATTGAACATCTCATATAGTAATAATAGCTTTAAAGAAACAAAAACTAAAATACCCTAACACATTCTTCACAATATTATTTCCAACCAATCAACACATTGATGCCATGCATGCAAACATATTTATATAAGTTGAAATTGTGTGAGTTGGTACACTCGCCAACATAGCCTTTTCTATTTAACAAATTGATATATACATATATTAAGTTCTATATTTTTTATATAATATATACTTAAATAAATTTAAAACATTTAAATATATATTATTATTATTATTTAAACCTATTTAAAAAACAATTTGAACTAAATGTTTCCTCCTTAACGTACATTCATTTTGCATTGAGACTACACAAAGACCTCCTCACTAGACCTCCTCACTAAAGAGCCCTTAGTAACACAAGTCTATGAAACATAGTATTTATATATTTATATAAAAGACTCCACTTAGACAACTTGCTTTACTCAAATAGTGGAAAATGAAAACCATAGAGACAATAATCCCTTGGCACTCATTCTTATGAACATTGTTTCTTACCTAATGATGGACCATGGAAAGAAGTGTAAGTGCAATGAACCACTAGCATATTGTCTTTTACCTCATCAAGTTCACCTCTATTGCTAGAATGGAGCTCGAATTTGTTCTTTTTTCTTAAAATATTCATTTCCGATGTCAAACACGTTATTTTACATGTTTCCCAATATATAGTTTGTCATTGTGGTTTCGTAAAGACAATCCTAGATCGAGAGTTTATTCCTTTATGCTTCATGTGCAATCTTGTTTTAAAATTCATGTTTTTTTATTTTATTTAACAACATTTGAACACATGCACACAATTTAATTTCTTCTAATTTACTTATTTATTTTTGACTTTTTCTTCATCTTCTTTGTGGCAGAGCAAACTACTCATGTTGTCAAAAAAAAGCAATAGAGGGCATCCTATATTGAAAGTTTCATAGTCCTATTTGGTGATACTTGTTAGTTGATTTTTGAGATTTTATGTGTGTCAAAGTCCAGAGAAGATTTACATTAGGCAACTTGCCATATCTGCTCACTGGACTCGAGATTATTAATAATCTGATTTCCTTGTTTAACAACATTTGAACACATGCACACAATTCAATTTCTTCTGATTTACTTATTTATTTTTAGCTTCTTCTTAATCTACTTTGTGGCTGAGCAAACTACTCATAAAAATAATAATAATAATAGAATATATCTCACAAAAAAAAAAAAAAAAAGCAATAGAGTACATCCTATATAGCAAGTTTCATAGTGCTATTTGGTGATACTTGTTAGTTGAATACTTTGAAATTTTATGCGTGTCAAAGTCCAGAGAAGATTTGCATTAGGCAACTTGCCATATCTGCTCACTGGACTGGAGACTATTAATAATCTCATATCAGGTCCATCTTCACCTCACAGTAAAAATCTACTGTATTTTTATATTTTGTTTACCCCTTGGTGATTGTAATTTTGACATTTCTTTATAACTTTGACTGTATAAACCATGATGGCCTCCGTCTACTTGCGGTATAAGCAGAAAGACAGTCTCAACACCATTGAATACCAATAGTTTAGCCACGAAAATAATCAGACAATTCTTCACAATGAATGTTTGTTGAAAGGTATAGACAGAGTACGCGACATAGAAAATGCCGGGCCATAGGCATATACAACCCATTCTCCTCAACGAAGAACAATAACAACCTGTTCTTCGTCCGGTAACTGACAGCTCAGTGGTATCAGCCGGTATATACTAGGCAGTCTAGTTTGCTTATTCCAATACATTTCTTATAGTCTTGAGGCAGTACGTTAACGACTGATTTAATTTACTGTCTTTTTATTTTGTCGAGTGAATATTATTTTATTCTCATCCAAAGAATAAGTCGAAAAGGTAATGCGTTAATCATTGACTTATGGCACGGTATTTAATATTTGCCATTAAGTAATTACTTTTCATGAACAAAGATATGTTACATAGCTACATACATAGAGTTAACTCTATTGGATTCTTTTCCATTATCCTGAACAAAGATCTGTTAGATAGTTACATACATAGAGTTAACTCTATTCAATATTGGATTCTTTTCCATTATTGTTTTCCTCTACACCATTTTTGTCAAGTGATTTTCTATAATTTGAATTTAAATCAATATTTATCACTAAAAGTAGAAAGAGAACCATACCAACAAACAAGCCTTTGGAAAAAAGAGCAAGAGGGCATTTATACCAGTGTATTTGTTTTAAGAGAACCATCTATATTATCAAGAAGACATGTATAATTGTTTCAAGAGGATTAATATATTAGAGTAGAAGGGCACTTAAGTATTTTGCATGGTGTGGTTCACATAAACCAACTACCTAGTACCATGCCAATGATCGGGTTTTACTTTTGCATAATTAATTAATTCTCTTAATGAGGTTAGTGTCATTTCCAAATTTGAAAATGTAGAATTGATAATAAATCTAAGAAGAATTAATAATATATATATATATATATATATATATATATATATATATATATAACATCGCATTAATTAATGATCTATCCAACATATACATATGCACTATTTTGTGAAATATCAAAATATATTTATATATTTTATTTTTATTTTATTTTTTAAATATCAAAATATATAGCGAATTCAAATTTTATTATTACGATAAATAAATATTATATAATATTATATTTATAGTATAGGTAATATGCAGTTTTGATTGAAATATATATATATATATATATATATATATATATATATATATATATATATATATATATATATAATATTGAGATCCTTAAATTATAACTTAACTTAACTGAAAAAGTAGAGGATAAAAATAAATTAACTTTAAATTTTAAAATTTAGTATAAAAAAATTATTGTTAATTTGGATTTATTGTTTTTTTTTTAATTTGTAATTTATTAAAATAATAAAAATATAGTAAAAATATAATGGTAAGGTTGGCAAAGGAATGTTTTAAATTTGTAATTTATTTTAATAATAAAAATATATATAGTAAAATATAATGGTGAGGTTCACATAGGAATGTTTAAATATATTATTAACTTATTGTTAAAAATTATATCTTATAGCTTAGTTATTATCATTTATTTTATTAATTTTAAAATGAATGTAATGAAATAATTTTTGATATGAAATGAATTTTTGATAACTATAAAAAAAATTGTTACAAGATTAGATGGCTATTGCAATTTTTTTTTAAGTGTATTTTATATTAAAATTTAAAAGTGTTTTTTTTTTCAAAAATTGCAAAAAAAAAACATATTGTGGTTTTTTTTTAAGAAATTTAGAAACAATGTGGCCCAAATGTGAGAATTTGGGCAATTTATTTTTCTTTGTATTTTAAATATTTCTAGATAGAAACGTTTAAACATTTTATGTTTTTGACTTTCTAAATAATTTAACATAAATTTAACTATATAATTATTTCTAAATTTACAATTTTATATTATTTTAAATTATATTTTTAATTGTGGAAATGGATCTATCATCTTGAAAAACCTCAAAGCTCTCAAATTGTACCATCTCAACAAAAACAACTATATTACACTCAACTATTTTTTTTAAGTATACTATGCATTTTTTTTTAAGTATACTATGCATTTATTTTTGTAGTCTACCCAGGCCACGTTTTAACCCAGAAATACTATCCATCATAAAAGAGTTGACAAATAACCGCATTCATCACGTTGTCAAACCAGCCGCCGCCATTAACCCTCGCTCCAAAATGATACATCGCGCGCACCCAGCTGAAATTCAATTTTTTTTATGTGAAATTCAAATTTTTAACCCAACCCAAAATCGAAACAGAAGAGGGATACGAGAACCATAGTAGATCATTTGAAAGGGGTACGAGAACCATAGTAGATCCATTTGAAAGGGATACGAGAACCATTGGATTAAGTTGGAGTCTGGAGATAAAGGTGTACTGGCTTGAATCTGAGATCGATACAAGTCCAGAATTGCTCATGCAGATTGAAATGTCCATATCACTAATTTGCCACTTTTTCGGCGATCCTGTTGCACTTTTTACATTTTCATAGCCCTCTGTACATTTAGTCAAATACAATACATGCTACTGAAGCACCACTGTTGATTCTCAGTTGTTGTGGTGCGAGACACTCAAATTGCTGCTTTTATCTGGTCTTCAGCTTTGTTTTTGACAGAGGTGTCAAAAGTCAGTCTAGTGTTGAACATCAATAAGAAACAGTATAGCATGCTATGCCTCTGAAAGCAGATAATGTTTACAGAGTTTACATGTGCATGCTTTTATATCGTCACAGTTGGAACTTTATCTTCTGGTGCTATAATGTTGCCCGAGTTGTGGTTATGATTTGCATATAATGATCCTGATTTGTTTATAGGCAATTGTGAGAGCTCAACTTTCTGCTGATCGTTGTGTGCTTGTGTACCCGAGTGATTGTAATTTTTTCAGTTGATAATCTATGTAATGATTACAATGATCATTCTTATGTTCAGACTTGTGGATTGGGTTAGTTCATTCTATGTAAATGTGGAAGAAAATATAGTTCATTCTGTGTAATAGTGGAAGCAAATATAAATCCAAGGGCTCTCGTCCTTATATTGGTAAAACTCGATCCATTGACTTAAATTTTTTTCAAGATGTTTGTATGATGATGCTAATGAATAATGTAAGCATATAATTCATTTAGGGATATGCTAATCTCCAATTTATCGCCTGATAAATGTAGTTTCTAGGTACTGATATTTAATTTTAGCCTAGAAACTGTAATCGCTTGAAGATGTAAAGGTTGTGAAACATTCTTCTTAAACATATATAACTATTTGAAAACATTCTGCAATGATTTGAATGTTAATGTGATTAAGCCTTGTTCTGAGGCCTCAACTAGATTTGTCTTTCTAGACTTGATGTGGTAAACTGGCAACGGATTTTGATCAAGGAAGGATGAATGTTGCCTTTGCTGTTTTTCACATAGGTTTTATGAGTTCAGGCTTGTTTTCAGTGATTTGTTCAAACGGTATCTCTAAATTCATATTTGTTTTAGTGATTCGTTCTGTTGCCATGATAGTCAGAAATAGTGATAAATAATGCAATAAATTGGTTTGTTTCTTATTGTCAAGTTCAAAGATCAGTAAAGGAAAACTAAACCAAGACAGCCTATGTTGAACAGCAAAGAAATTGCATATTGTTCATGCTCGTAAGGTCCTATCTGAAGCAAATGGCACTGGAAAACATTATCTCCTATACATCTGCATGAGTTTCTACACCAACTTATATTTGCACATTGATTTATCATGCTTCGATGGCTTGCTTCTATCCCAAACATTACATTGGAATGTTATGATGTCATCCTTGATTGGCTGGAGAATTGGCATTGCCAAAGCACATGCAGTGGACACCACATCGAGTTGGGATGTGTCCGAGGGTAATGTCGAGTGGTGGTAGATTGAAATGCATAAATTAGAAGTATATTCGCTTGGCCTGATGGGGATTTTTAGAAGAATAAAGTAGGACTATGTTCTCATTAACTTTTTTCATACCTGCATATTTTTTATAAGCATAATGCTGCTTTTGTTATCATGATAAGATTATCTTCCAAGGTTAGATAGAAACTCGAGAGAGCCTACAACTAGTCTAGGGTTGATCCTCGTGCATTATTTTTATAGTTTCTACTTGAGAATCCTTCATGCAAATTGCAACACATCCCCGCTCCCACTAAGGGAAAAAATTGGGTAGTTTCTGTCCCTAGAAAAAAGAATTGATGCTTTACCTTTTCTGAAAATGTTGGGAGTTATCAGTTGGGAAAATTTGGGGATGTGACCTTTCACACTCAATGGGGTTTCATCTCCCCCTTACGAACATAGGCCAGTCTTTTGTCAATGCACTGAAGGGTGAGACTAACGATTATTTACGTGTTATAGGGCAACCCACAGCCTGCCACTGTTAAAGAAATGTCCAACGCATAGCTAAGGAAGTGTCCTCATTCAATAGCACATTTGTACACATGATGTTCAAAACTTAAATCCCAATCCTCTACTGTCTTTTCTCTCCAATCTCATCTCATCCCTGAAAGCATTTTTTTTGTCTACTTGATGCACTGACCTTTCTTTTTGAATTTTCCTTAACTTATTTAGGAAGATGATAAATACTCTTATGGGAACTTGCTGCATATTAATGAATTTCTTCCTATTCTTTGTATAGGTATTTATATCAGCTTAGAATGTCATCTACATTCAATAGTAAAGTTTATTGCAGACAAAGCTTGATTGGTGGTAACTATGGCCTTCTTAGCACAACTACTTTCGCACCCAATCTTGATTATTATATGTGAGCAGTCAGTGATCTACTGTACCTCTTGAGAATGTGGGGTTGCTTCAGCTATTTTCAAGAAACTCCAAAGAATTTAATTTGGAATTTGAAAAAAGTGTCTCTATTATTGAGGGAGTAAATTATTGGTGTTTTTTCTAGAAACATAGTGAAGTTCATGCTTGTCTTTCTGGTTTATGATTCAGTGCACTAGTCGGTTGATAGGAAAAGGTGTGCTTTCTGTCAATATTATAGGGCCGCCCTATGTGTGCACATATGCTCATTGTTCAAAGAATCATGTAAGTATCATGTAATATTCCTTTCATTTTTTTTTTTGACAAATTAATGTATAGACATATAACATCTTGTTGTTGTTTGTTCTTGGACTTTTGAAAGTTGAATGAGACTCAGAAATTTTAATGAAATATGATTTAACATTGTATCGATAATAATGGGTAGTTGTTAAAATGTATTTCCCCTTTGATTTTGGAGAGCCTGAAGAAGTACAACACTAAGAACAACATCATTCTTTACATCTGCATTTATTACATCCCTCAAATTTCTACATTCCTGATTGTATTTTCAAAACTAATGTGTGAACTTTAGATTGACTGTTTGTGTGCCTCAGTATCTCAGTCTTGTTTATTTCTTTCTACAGACTGGAATAACTTTACTTGTGATCAACCTAAGCAATGACACAAATGTTGATATTCTTGTTTCTTCTTATCCAAATTCTACCATGCACAAGAGAATCCCTAATGAAAAAGATTCTTTAATACATAAGATTAAGAAATTATTAGCTTGGGCTAGAAGCAAAACATCAGAGGTGACAGATTATAGAATGGAATACCACTTAACACCAAAATATGGAGACCTCCATAGTCAAACAATGTTTTTAAATGGCGCAGTTTTGGAGTTAACTGAAGATGGAGATATTCCTTTGTTAGATCCTGTCATGATTGATGTTGGGCTACCTATTGTAGTAGCTCCTTTATCTATTCCATTTGTTTCCTTGCCTGGTCTGGAAATCTCTGCTTGTTTGCAATAGCAATGATGTAGATATTTATTTGAAAATTTGATATAGCCTTCTAAATTGGGTTATCAATTGAGGTGTATATTACCAAGTTAGAAATAAATCATGACAATTTGTTGCTGATGCATGTTGCCATATTGTTTTGTCTCAAGGCATGGATTGTCACAGGTTCAAATCCAGAAAATAATAGAGAATGTATATCTGGATAGACTTTAGCAGTCAAATCATTGTGCAGAAGGGATCCCTTGCCTTACAAAAAGGGGGATATCACACACCAATTTGGTTTTTGGCTTGGCGTTGATCTTAAAATTAAGTTGTTATTATCATTATTATAAAATTTTCCAAATTTAGACAATTTTTTAATTTTTATCTCTTAGCGATTGTAATATTCTCATTACTGGGCTGGGAACTAATCCTTTTACTAGTTCTGGGAACTAAACTGCAGTTTCTAGAATTTTTTATGCGATTATTAATGGCTAAGGAGCTGCCAATTTGTAAAATATACCATCCCATGTAATAAGAAAATTTAAATAACTTGTCACCATTTTGTGTTCCTTGAAGTCGCAATTCACTTATTTTGTAGAACTTAGATAAGAACACATTGATTCAATACTGTGTTGAGACTAATTTCTGATGAATTTTTTTTAACACTGAAGCTGTAGGTAGCAAATTTAAATATGACCTTGTAATATCGGTCGTAGTAAATATGACCTTTAACTCCTTTGCTAGCCTTTTCTAACTTTTTTCTTTGACTAGCTTCTCTTGTCTCATGGAAAGCATGCCCATCCATTCCCCCCAACACCATGTTGGAAGTGTTGTACCAAGTAAATTGTGCCCACATCCATTATCCCGAAGACCATGTCGAAGTTGCCAGAATAAAGCCCAACTTCATCGGGATATATATTATTGTCTTCCAAACACCATCCATAGATTTTTTAAGATTTGGAAGACTACAATAACTAGGGTATGAGGAAGGTATTATAGAGAACTAGGTTGTAACTTGGAGCCAGTTCTCAACACCCCCATTTCCCTTGCAAATAATGTAGATTAGCGCATGGTTTTTCTAGTTCACATCTCTCAATCTGAGGTTCTAGTCTGTACGATTTTTACTAACTTAGCACATGGTTTTTCTAGTTCACATCTCTCTATCTGTGGTTCTAGTCTGTAAGATTTTTACTAACTATTATGCCAGCATAGAATATGGTGGCCATGGGTCAAGTTATCTTTATCACTTTGAAACTGTTTGAGGGCATTTTCAGAGATTATTAAATAGCTCTAATCAAATTTGAAAGAATGTAATCTAAAATATTAAAATCTCAATTTACATCTAAATTTTCTATCAATATAAATATAATCAAATCTTATTTATAACAAATATATTATTTTTTATTTTATTTTTTTTGGTTTAAAAACATACCAAAACTAATTCACTTTATATATAAAAAAATATTACAGCAGTATCTGGTGGAGGCCTGCCTTTGAGGAAACCAAGTCCTCCACCAAGTGGATACCAAATTGTTTGTCAAAGGAGTCTAGACAAACTATCCTATCTATTGATATACATAAAAAAATAGCATTCTAAAATACCATCCCATATCTATGCATGGAAACTACTAGAAAAAGAAGATAAACCAGGCTTCAAATTATGGGTGACAAGTCCTTGGGATCATTAGGTTGCTCCATTGGCTCCTTTTTCTCCCACTATTCACCTTATTTATACATGGAAGGTGTCAGATTCTCCTCAAGGAAAATGGGATTTGCTTGTGTTCCCTCTCAGCCCTAGAAGATTGTTGTTTGGTATTTAATCTCATCTTCGTCAGTGACCTGAGAGACCTTTATACCTGTTCCGAAAACTTTTGCAGACTACTTCAAACTTTCTTCAAAGATCCTAATTGTATGGAGAAAACCTATCATGTATAGACAATAAGACAGAGATTTGAACAAAATGTGTGACTAGCATATTGTGAAACTACTTTTTCTGATACCAAATTACCTCTCAAAAAAAAGAAAAAAGAAAATAAATAAATAAATTTCAATCATAATAAGAATGAATTCAAGACATTGATCCCTCTACATAATAATTAAAAATTAAGACCCAATGCCCATGGACAGATATACAATCCTCCAATCTACTAGCAATAGAACCATCACTAATGAATGGACAGTAAACATTAAAATCCCTATGAAAGATTGAATACACAATTAGTCACCCTTCATAAAGGAAAATTATATTTGACCCCATCATAGGATATTTTCTCATAGGGAAAATTATATACAATTTGTGTTGAATTTACCTCTCATATTTAATTAAGGTCCCTCTTTCAAATAATATTGTTGAAGAAACAAGGGAACTGGTATTCCATATTGACATAAAATAATAACACTAGACATGATTAGCAATAAAATTTTACTATAGCATAAACCACTGCTCAATTGAACTGTAAATCTACTGTATATGATTCCAACCTCATTCATTTTCATGGATACAATCTGATTCAATGACCCTACAACATGAAAATCATTCTTGAGTGAAAGGAAACTATCAAGTTATCAACTATAGTAAGCAAGCTTCCTCCATGATTATAAGTAAAATAACCTACTGAACTATAATTTCTAGTTTATATAGTTACCCTTTTATAAATTCCACACTGGCATTGCAATCAATATTTTTTTGCATGCAAAGACTCCACTGGATTGAAATAATGATAATACTAAAACAACTTCAGATTTAGGTTGCTATATATTAGTAGCATTAAGGATCTATTTTGAGTGTGTATGCAACGACTAAAAAAGACATGAATTATTAATATGATTTGTCTCTAGATGTTTATCAGGTGAGGCTGCAAGTGGCAGACTTGTTTTCATGGCAAAGTATGTAAACAAATTTTACACTTTGAAGGCACCAAGCCAATCCCAGTTCGTCAAGTCTGCTACAAATTGCAACACTACTGCTTACAAGTAGCTCCACCAAAAGCCCAAGGGGTTAGCTCAACCAGTTGTCACTTGTTGGGAATTTGGATGGTACAAGCAACTAACTAGTTTAATCCCCTATATTAGGCTTACTGGTCTACATCAATGGGTTTACAAGAGATGTCATGCACAAATTCTAGGAATCATCCCTTAGTTCTCCCAACAGGATTTTCCAAGAGAAGCTCAAAATATGTTGAAGCTTCCTTGTCTGTTTTTCCACCTCTAGGTAGCCCTTTAGTATTCTTCTAAGTGAAACCCATCTTCATTGTTGTTGTAATTTTTTTCAGGAGTTATGTGAAACTCACTCAAAGAGTTTCTAAGTACAAATCTATAAGTCCATTTGTTTTGTGGAATCATAAAACAATTTATACTAAAGTTTATCACCACACCACTGGAGTTTTAACAATATAAACACCAAAACTAGATTCTAATGGTTATCATGAAGCAATATTCTCCTCGCTTGACCAGATTCAAGACTTTCTAAATAATCAAAGAAAATTTTAATTTCAAACCCCAAGATTAATGCACATGATTAACCAAATATTAAAGGCCTTGTAAATTCCCACATCCATATTTGAGCATCGCCAATAGTTGTATTCCACATTCAGCACAAATTGAAAGCCTTTTAAGGTACCAGAAATCATGTTTGAGGGGGAATCACAATTACAATCAAAATTATTTGCAAATTCATGAATCTTTATAGTACGAAAAGTCTACCCTAAGGGATCTGGAAATGTGATGACACACAAATGAATCTAGCATATACAGAGAGAATCTACCTAATCCATTAAGAAAAAATTTCTACAACAGAAAATTTTCTTATACCATTCATGCACAAAACAACACATTGTAACCCATATGGATGTTGAGAAGCAACAAAAGAAGTCAAAATATGTTAAAAAAATCATTTTTTGGAACAAGAATGGTGTAGAGTAGAGAATAGAAATAACTCAAGTTAGTTTCTTACTGGAAGATGAAATGCAAAAAAGATCCCACCCATTGGCCAAAATTAAAAACCTACAAAATTGTTGTAGGAATTACACGAAGTATATAATTTAAAACACAAAACAAAAGATAAAATAGATATGCTACAAATACCATGAACTTTGATAATTAGTCAAACTACACCAAACATGTGACCATATTAAGACTATTTTACCTCCCAAACCAAATAAATGAAAGAAACCTATACAAGTTACCGATGCATTAAGTACATACCTATTGTTTTTGCCTAGCTTATTGATTCCCACTAGAGCTGAAGTCCTTCCATGGATGTTTAACCATTGTATAAGATGATGCTTCTCCACCCGTTCCATAGTTACCTAACAAAGTGTCATTTGTTAGCATAATGAAATTTGTTAAAGCATCAAGGTATATGTGCAAACATAACTATATTGAGTGGATGGGAGGGGAAAACTACAGGAAATGCCTACATGTTGAGTAGATGGTCTTTCTGTATTAGATTTATCATTTTTGTCATTTGCATTACCAAATATCACTTTTTTCTCCTTTATTTAGGATTTAGTTAGATGCACATTCATTCAAATGTACCTGGAATGGCAGGGAATGTTGGATGGTGTTGCATCTTCCTTTGGTCTTGGTTTATCGCCATAGTTATGGATTGTTGCATCATTGTAAAAATAAACATATCACATGTTAAAGAATGGTGATGACTAAATACACAAATATAAAATAATCACTATCTTCAATACATGAAACAAACCTGGAACCACAGACAATGCATTATTTGATTGAGGACACCCTAGCCTATTCCATGGATGTTCAACCATTGTAGAAGATGATGCTTCTCCACCCGTTCCATAGTTACCTAACAAAGTGTCATTTGTTAGCACAATGAAATTTGTTAAAGCATTAAGGTATATGTACAAACATAACTATATTGAGTGGATGGGAGGGGAAAACTACAGGAAATGCCTAAATGTTGAGTAGATGGTCTTTTTGTATTAGATTTATCATTTATGTCATTTGCATTACCAAATATAACTTTTTTCTCCTTTATTTAGGATTTAGTTAGAAGCACATTCATTCAAATGTACCTGGCATGGAAGGAAATGTTGGATGGTGTTGCATCTTCCTTTGGTCTTGGTTTATTTCCTAGCTATGGATTGTTGCATCGCTGTAAAAATAAACATATCACATGTTAAAGAATGGTGATGACTAAATACACAAATCTAAAACCATCACTATATTCAATACATGAAACAAACCTGGAACCACACACTATGCATTATTTGATTGAGGATGCCCTTGCCTATACCATGGATGTTCAACCATTGTAGAAGATGATGCTTCACCACTCGTTCCATAGTTACCTAACAAAGTGTCATTTGTTATCACAATGAAATTTGTTAAAGCATCAAGGTATATGTGCAAACATAACTATATTGAGTGGATGGGAGGGGAAAACTATAGGAAATGCCTAAATGTTGAGTAGATGGTCTTTTTGTATTAGATTTATCATTTTTGTCATTTGCATTACTAGATATCACTTTTTTCTCCTTTATTTAGGATTTAGTTAGATGCGCATTCATTCAAATGTACCTGGCATGGCAGGAAATGTTGGATGGTCTTGCATCTTCCTTTGGTCTTGGTTTATCACCATAGCTATGCATTGTTGCATTGCTGTAAAAATAAAAATATCACATGTTAAAGAATGGCGATGACTAAATACACAAATCTAAAACCATCACTATATTCAATACATGAAACAAACCTGGAACCATAGACAATGCATTATTTGATTGAGGACGTCCTCACCTATTCCATGGAAGTTCAACCATTGTAGAAGATGATGCTTCTCCACATGTTCCATAGTTACCTAACAAAGTGTCATTTGGTAGCACAATGAAATTTGTTAAAGCATCAAGGTATATGTGAAAACATAGCTATATTGAGTGGATGGGAGGGGAAAACTACAGGAAATTCCTAAATGTTGAGTAGATGGTCTTTCTATATTAGATTTATCATTTTTGTCATTTGCATTACCACATATCACTTTTTTCTCCTTTATTTAGGATTTAGTTAGATTCATATTCATTCAAATGTACCTCGCATGGCAGGAAATGTTGGATGGTCTTGCATCTTCTTTTGGTCTTGGTTTATCGTCATAGTTATGGATTGTTGCATCGCTGTAAAAATAAACATATCACATGTTAAAGAATCATGATGACTAAATATACAAATATAAAATCATCACTATATTCAATACATGAAACAAACTTGGAACCACAGACAATGCATTATTTGATTGATGACACCCTAGCCTATTCCATGGATGTTCAACCATTGTAGAAGATGATGCTTCTCCACCCATTCCATAGCTACCTAACAAAGTGTCATTTGTTAGCACAATGAAATTTGTTAAAGAATTAAGGTATATGTACAAACATAACTATATTGAGTGGATGGGAGGATAAAACTACAGGAAATGCCTAAATGTTGAGTAGATGGTCTTTCTGTATTAGATTTATCATTTTTGTCATTTGAATTACCACATATCACTTTTTTATCCTTTATTTAGGATTTAGTTAGATGCACATTCATTCAAATGTATCTGGCATGGCAGGAAATGTTGGATGGTCTTGCATCTTCCTTTAGTCTTGGTTTATCGCCATAGTTATGGATTGTTGCATCGTTGTAAAAATATACATATCACATGTTAAAGAATGGTGATGACTAAATACACAAATCTAAAACCATCACTTTATTCAATACATGAAACAAACCTGGAACCACAGACAATGAATTATTTGATCGAAGACGCCCTCACCAATTGAGGTATTGAAACTCAAATGGTTCATATTCTAATGGATGGAAATTTAAATCAATTCCCAAACCATTGTTTTTTTTGCTCCTTTGTTTCTTTGTAGGGCTAAGGAAACTCTTCTTCCTCTTCAAACATGAATCAAGAGAGCCCAACCGAGGTGTGAAGTCAAAATCCATAATGTGCAAGTTTTTGGCTTCATCCATCATTTTTTTAACTAGACTAAGCAATTGGTTTGCCTTTATCAAAGTAGTAGGAGGGTTATCTAGAATGAAATGCATGTGTCTAAACAACTCCTCTTTTACCAAATGAAGTGCTCCAACATATGTATCAAAAATATCTGTGGCCATAGGAGTGGCATCAACATCTACATCATGGCTCTGGTTCTCTATATTGATTTCAGAAGAGTCATTGAATATGTTATCCACTACATGTTGATGAAGTAATGGATATGCATTATCTGAGTGGAAATACAACCAATTAACCTTTATGGAATGCTTGCAAATGTTGCCACGAGTACACCATGGGCATTCACACGTTATAAAATCCATGTGATACCATTTGAAAAGGTAATTCTTATCTCGATATGTTTGACTTCTCACCTAGTAAGCATCTGTTATGCTCTCATGAGGAGAACAATCACTATTCAAAATTTTTCTTTCTCTTTCCACAGATGATTCAAGTTGTTTCTCTTTCTTGTAGTTGTTTAGAAATCCTTCTTCTTTCAATATTTCCTTGTAATGATAACAAGTTTCAATGGTTGTTAGCAACATATACAGCAACCAATCCATCCGACGAACACATTTTTTTCTTCTATCAGATAAAAAATTTGTTTTCAAATAGCAATGATATGACTCAACAGCATTGTTGGTCTCTTGATTTGCATGAGGAAACTCCTGGAAACCTTTCACCCACATCCCTAAGTGCAAAGAGAATTAATTTAGTCTAAATATATCACTTTTATAGAAGACAAACATGGATACAATACAAAGATTTTGTTTTCTTACGAATCTTATTTCCAACAAACCAATTCTTGTGTAAAAAGTCTAAGAACTTCTCTTCATCTGCAAATTTGATAAATATCGAATGATTGCATCATCCACTTCAATATTGAGAGTGTGTTTCATAATAGAACCTAACTCACTGAATATCTCATTGGCTTTTATGGAATTAGTGGCCAACTGGTCCACGTTTTTTAACCAAGCCCTCCGTACATGCCAAACACATAAGATAACATCACAACCTGTGATCCTCCTGCCATATTCAATGCATTTTAGTGCAAACATTTTAGAATAAATAAAATTATTATTATATGATGACAATATTAAAGTTACCTCAAGGCAGCGATTTCAGCCAATGCATCATCGACTATGAATGCATTGACTTTCCAATCAGGAAGGATTTGGAAACACCTATGCATGAGTTTCTCCAACCATAGTGTAATATAATATGATGTTTTTCGTGATGCCATGACCCATGTAACTGGCACCCCGCTTTGTTGTTCATCAAATGCCACAAGTGTATACAACTGATACTGTCATATTCAATATTACATAAAGTCAAATACACGTTATTAATCATATTTAATGTCTACAACTTAAATATGTATATTCAATTAATCATTGCTATCCAACTTACCCCATATTTATTTGTATTAAATGTTGAATCCATGGCTATTAAGATATTATGTGATAGCTTGACCATTGTCTCCAACATCCACTTTGTTTGAATCCCCATTATAAAAAGGACCTCCACACCATTGGGTTTTTGGTAAGAGAAAAAATCTTCCTGGTGTTTTTTATACCAAAGGTTTACACTCATTTCATCATTTTTGTGGAGTTGATAATTTCCCTTTGCCAACCTGTTATATATGTTTACAATATCTTTCCTGCATAAGAAGAAGTCTCTATCCCGAGTTGTCGCATCCATGTCAACATGTCTCTTAATGTGGGTTCTATACACCATATCAATAGGCACTCCCAAAAAGAAACAACTCTCAACATAAGCAACGATGTCCCTTGAAAGCTTTGGCTTATGCAAGGCCCTAGCCTCACCTGAATTGTCATGTTGTCCATGACAAGGCCAACCTTCTCCATCTTCATTTTCCTACATATTGAAAGTCAGTATTGCTATATGAGGACTTTCGTTCATAACTTTTGCAATAAAGTGGCATTGACAACCCCTCTTCTGCACAAATGAGGTTCTTTGTTTAGTTGAAGGCTCTCTTCTTTTATCCTCTGGTCCAAATGAGCAATAATATCTACACGAAAATTCTTGAAATGTCAATACATAAAAAGAATGATAATTGTTGTTTTAAAGGACCTAAACAATGAATTTTGAAATACTTACACTTCATATTGTGATGCAGTGGTAGCTCTTTGTCTTGGTTCTTTTTTATGCTTCTGTATGAAATCACATGGAGCAATATGATTTTCTTCCTCCCCTTTGATAAAGTCATAAACTCTTTTTGAAGGGATTAAAGCAACCTGATCAATGTTGTTGTTATTTCGATTTATTTCAGTCCAAACTAAGTCTTTACTAGAAAAGGTTGTCTTGTCTTTGAGGTCTTGCACCTGAAGATCCATGATATGCTCCCATTTTGCTCGCTTGCCCATTTTGAACTATTATTGTTATAAAATATGCAAACACATCAAATAAATATCCTATACAAAAACATGTTAGCAACAAATATATTCATTCTAGAGCATAACAACAAAATAAAATTGATGATCCAAAGTTGACCATTCTTCATTGTTAACTATAAGTTATAGTTTCATGTTTATATACACTTGCCACATGATTGAGTTAAATTTAGTGAACATTTCTCTCTCACGTGTATGTTAGTGAACATGTGTATGTTATGTTCACTAATTGTAACTCAGTCATTGAGGTCCAAAATGTTGTTGGTTAAGGGGAATGTATAGGCATTATTTTATTTTTGTTAAAGTTTTCGTTTATGGGCTGAGAAATAAAGTTTAGAAATAGAATTAAGGATTAATGGTTAAAAATAAAAGTTACCAAACCAAGGATAAGAATAAAATGATATGTAATGAAGTAACTACATCATATCTATTGGATGAGAATACAATGATATGTAATGAATTAAGATAAAAAGCCTATAAACCAATCATTCCCTGGTATTTATAGGTTGGACTCAAATTCTCATTGAGAATGGAAATCTTTATATTATGTTATATTTTAATCCAAATTCTCATTGAGAATGGCAATCTTTCTATTATGTTATTTTTTAATCTAATTTTTTCAACACAGTCCTGAGTGATTAGTTATATAATCTATATAAAGAATGAGCTAGTGATTGACTAGTTATATAATCTGCTAAAGGATGGATGAGCTAGTAAATGCAATATTGTTCTAGAACATAAGATTTCATTATCATTCTTTCTAATTTTCATCATTACTATTGTTTTTCTACATTAATTCTAGTCTTTTACTCCATTGAAATCCTTCTTCTGATTCTTCTCCATAACATTTTTCTGATACAACGACCTATCGAGCTAATACATAAATGAGATGGCCCTTCAAGCCTTCCATGGCTTCTTCCCTTTATAGCCCCCAAAGAGTCTTAAATATCTAGTATATAGCATGATCAAGTCATAAATAAAACCAAGTAAACGTCTTTTGTAGTAGATGGAAAATTATATGTGTAATAAACGTTAAGCATAGGTGGAAATTTTGGGATTGGTGTAGGATATGCTCAAGTGTGTTGAAGTTCGATCAAAATTCATTTTTGGCTTCAATAGTAGATCAATATTTTTCCAAAATATGATTTTTTTTCCCATATCTTTATTATTATGGGTGGGGATTTTTTGGCTTCCCCAAATCATTTGTGAACTTATCATCATGCATTTCTTTTTGGATCCATAAAAAAGAGACCAAATTTTTTACTAGAATACAATAGTGAATCAATATTTTTTTAAATATGATTTTTTTTCATATTTTATCATTATTGCCAGTGAGTTTTTGGCTTCTCCAAACCTATCTGTCAACTTAACATTATGCAATTATTTTTAGATCCATCAAAGAGAGGCATAATTTCTTTTCCAATTTCCAACAAGTCGTAAAATATGTACAGTATAAAAACATCGACCATGCACGCTGAAGCATTCCTAGCATTCCAAACTACCTTGAAGACATAGGTTCCTAGTAAGCATGAAATTGCATGAACTGATGCCTAAATAAGCATGGAACTACAAGAGCCACTAACTTTATCAGTACAAAATCTATAACTTAAAGGCAAAGAATATGAACATATGTGAAAAATAAAGTTTGTTCGTTTAGCTCTTTATATACTTGATTTGACCCCTCAAAAATATCTTTGCCAGTGCAAAATCAATAAAATAAAGGCCCAAAAAATAAACAGATGTGAACGATAATGTTTCATTATTAAGTTTTTCATGAACTAAAATGTTTCATTATTAAATTTTTCATGGCCTATCATCAACACTCAAGATTGGATGCCTCTTTGAAAAGCCTCATGTTCCATGTGTTCTCTAAAATAATCCTCCATTCAAAAAACTTATGAAAGGTAAAGTAAAAAGGCTTCAAGTTCTCAATGGTGAATAATTTTCATGTCCCTACAGATGCCTTGGTTGTCATCGAATAACTAATTTTCGATTCAGCAATTTAATAAGGGATTCACCTGTACTTTGCGAAAAAAAGAGTTGAGAACCTTTTTGTAAGTCGAAGGAACCCAAAAATTTAAGAGATTCACCTATATTCTGCAACAAAAGAGGGTAGAGAATCTTGTTGCAGGCCAGAAGGGCCCAACAATCTAATAAGGGATTCACCTATATTTTGCAACAAAAGAGCATGAAGAATCATGTTCTAGGTTGGAAATACCCAACTAAGTGTAAACCCTCACTGACACAAACCCAACTAAGAGAAGCGCCAATGATATCCTTCAAACTGTCTATTTTATGGGAAGCAAGTCCATAATCTTTGAAGAATAAATGTGATTCTATTCTATGAAACCAATCCTATGCTATGAAATATAACTAAATTCTTATGCTATGAAAGCAATAAACTTCCTATGATAACTTCTTATGCTATGAAGTTCTTATTCTAAACCTATGTTATGAAAGATTCCTAAAATAATTTCATAAGTCTATTATATTCTAATGAAAATGAATATATATCTATCGTATAAAAAGCATAAAATATATTTTATGAAAACTTCAATTGGAAACTCTATTCTAGAAAGCATTAAGAACTCTATTTCTAAGGAAACAAATGAATTCTAGGATATAAGAAAACAAATACAACTTATTCTATTAAAACGTACAATTTTTTTTTCTAATATATTGAATCAATATCACATATAACGATGAGATTAAAGAAAACTAAGATTAATGATGTGCATGTTCAGAGTTTAGAATCATTCATGTTTGCACATTATATATAAATCTAAGCCTACTTAAATGTAGAGGTAAAACACTTTAATCAAGAAGCAACTAAGAAATGTTTTTGTTATTTTTAGAGAGTTATTTAAGAAATTTATTTGCAAAAATCCTCCTTCATACTCTAGCATAACGATTTCAATGCTTTTTATGTATGATGAAGTGACCTATAGAGATACCCATCTTAATCAGTTTCTAGTCCGTGCAATCGTTTGTTCGGATAAATTCAGAATACTTATTTCGCCAAGAGAAGATACAAGCAAATTCATAGTTTTAAGAGTGGATGGGATTGAAAAGGAAAGAAAGAAAGCAACTTACTCGTTGGGCGCAAAAGGAGTGTCTGCAAACCTCTGTTTTTTTTCTTGCGTAGCTACTATGCTCTGTTTCACGCTCTTTTGTCTCTGTGGTCTTTGAATATGTTTAGACAAAGCTACGCAGAAGAGTCTGACAACCTGTGGTATTTGAATATGTTCATGCTCTTTTGTCTCTGGGGTATATGGCCTGGGTAGACTACTCCGCTATGCAAAGATATGCTGAAAAGCCGCGATGTAAAGTCACCCACTTACCTGCCACCTTAACAATTAACTGCTCGCCGAAGAATTAACTCTGACAACTCTGACAGAGTAGTCATGTGGTAATCCCTAGGCATAATCGGCGACCAACAGCAAATGTTTTCCGACGAGCCACATATCCGAGTTAAAACATGGCCTGGGTAGACTACTCTTTTACTTTTTACTGGAATTTAGAAATCAGAGTATACACATGTGAGAATTTCACGAGCAACCCCTTTTTCACTGTAATTTAAAAATTTTCAAGATTTATAAATAGACAAGTTTATATATTTTATGTGTTTTTACTATAATGTAATTATCACATGAATTTGTTACACAATTATTAAAGAAAATTGCAATTTTATATTGTTTTAAATTGTAGCTTTAAATATAAATCAATCCATTTCCCCAAAAAGTAAAATACTATAATTATGTCATTTGAATAAAATTAATTCCAACGAGTCTTTTAAATATTTTAAATATTTGGAGAAAAATCCAAGAAAATGTATAAAAAAAATAAAAAAAACACTGAATATTTAAAGGGAGATTTCAACCCTTATTTATTTAGAAAATAATTTTGTTGAATTTAGATCAAGATTGTTTTGTAGTTCATGCTTTAAAGACATCATCTTATTACATTAGGGAAATAAATAAGAATCACTGGCTATTTAATTTTTTTCACTTAAAATTATTTAATATTGTAATAATTATTTTTTATTATAAAAATCCAATGAAAATAAGAAATTAATGTTATTATTATTTTCATTAATTTCTTGTTGGGAGCTTCCAAGTGGTCCATTACCTTCATTGCAGCTTCTCTACCATTGGTTGGATGAGCTTTGACACATAGCCAAAAGAAGCTTGATGGAAGCTAGGCTATAAAATTTCTGTTTGGTCCCCAAGCTCACTAATTCATTCCCTTCAGTTTTACACCATCAACTAGAATTAGCAGAGCTTGGAATCCCTTTTAGATTCAGATTGGAAAGCCTTCTATCTCTGGGCTGTAGATGGTAAGTTTGTTTTCAGATTTTCCGCTTGCATAATAATTATTGCTGAGTGAGTAAGATAGAATCGTAATAGGGTTGTCACTGAGCAAGCCTCGTCTCTCTTGAAGGCTATTGCAACACTCTCACTTGAATCTCCAAAACCTGCAATTATTTTATTGACTCTCTCTTATATGATTTTCTGAGCACGTGAATTTCACATCTGAATTTATCGTGTATGAAGTCGGTTAAAATCAATTTTAATTACCTGAGTTCAAGATCAATCGAAATTCATTTTAGCACAAATGATCGGAGATTGGCCGGAAGATTTAACATGTTTCTAAATCGTATAAGTCCGTTGATTTGGTCGGAGATTAAGCCCAAATCCCCGCATCAAGGAAGAAAGTATTTATCTATTCATTCACCAGAAGCCCTTTTCTTCACTCCTCGTTCACCGCCAATTAACCGATACGTAAGATGAGCCGATTGCTCGACTTTTTGGAGCTCGTGGTCTACATACAAAATTCATTGTGAGTGTGAATAAAACCAATGGCTGGAGGTATGTGATTTTTTCTGGACATTATAGTTTTATTTTCCGCACATATAGTTTTTTACTGGGCATTTAAGAATTGTTTTTAGTTGCTTACATTAAAAACATTTAAGAATTTTAAAGCTTTTATTTTTAGATTCTTTTAAGTTTTTAGAATCGATATTTAGCTTCAGCTTACATCACTTGGGCCTTACAATTTTTTCCGCATTAAAGAATTTTTTATTTAGTTATTAAAAAAAAAAATTTAACATTTGGTATCAGAGCCAATTTTACATCTCTGCCTTGGTGATTTATAAATATAATTGGATAAATGTCCTATTTTTAAGATTTTCTAAACTAAATCATACATTTAAAAATATGTCTAATTTTTGTTTAATATTAATGCTTATAATTTTGAGTTTAATTATATGCAATTTTGGAAAATATGCTCATATTTAGTTATGCATGAATTAATTATTTAAGATTTAATTAAAACATGTTATTATGATTGAGTGAATGAGTATACGAGATCTATGGTTAAATGTTATGCATGAATATTGTAGTTTTATTCATGCAAATTTATCAATTAATTTTTATGAAAATAATGTCTAGTGATCCATATAATTTTAATTGATTAGAGAATAGCCACAACATCTCTAATCAAATAAAATTATATATTATGATTGATTAGGATCACATAAAGAAAGTTTAGACATTAATTGTAATTAATTATATTAAATATAATAAATTTTATCCCACAGGAATTTTTATTATATTTAAGTAATTAATTAGGATAAAATATTCATAACTTACCCACAGGAGTTATGAATTAATAAGTTTTATCATAAAGTTCAAAAGGTTAATTGAATCGGCTTGAATTAAAAATTTAGTCCACAGACAATTTTTATGTCATTAGATTTAATTTTAAAGCATGATTTACATTGGTAAAGCATGAAATTTTATTTATGCCTCAATTTTAACATAAGCATGTGTTTTTAATATTATGCAGTTGTACAACCT